>CM055739.1:16670192-17206439 GCA_029465975.1 Dallia pectoralis
ACTACTTGCACTTGAGTACAATTGTTCAGTACTCTTTCCACCTCTGCCATGGATGTATTAAGAGAACTGCATACAGTGTTCGACCGGAAGCACCGTACATTCCAATGAGAGTGCTCAAAAGCGAGAAATTTCCACCAGTTTTCCCCCCTCCCGTTGCACTTCTGATACCACTGCCAGTGTATCCCTCGGATTCAGGGGGGACCACGGTTAAACGGCGCCTTCCATGTCCGCCTGGGGATATAATGTATTCGTACAGCAGTTTGCAAAATGCCTTATGATGATCCACATTACATCAACATTGAATACATTTGATCACATTTTTATGGGCTCTATCTAGAACATTAGCACAAAGACTTTTACAACTGAGAATAGTCCGGTACGATATCAGCACAGTGAGCTATCCCAACTATTGTGCGTGTGCTACACACAGACACGTGTCTTACTATAAATTGTTAACTCTATCTGGCTCACATCTAGTAGGGCTCAAGACATAGCTAGCAGACATACTGTTGCTTTGTCATCGCTGTATAAATGTAAAATGTCTAGGAACAAAACCCAATACTATAAAGTGAGTTTGTGAGCATACCTGAGGCTGCAAAAAGCCTTGTTGCGGCTTCCCAGCTATCGTGGCATAGACGAATGAAATTCAAAGAATGCAATCTACTGATCGAAAGAAATCTAAAATGTATTTTGACTATGAAAGAGGACGGCGTGTACAGATTCCAAATGGGAGCGCATTGTCTGTTGAGAAAGCTCATTCTAAATGTATTAAGTGGCCCATCTCCCCAAAGGTCAAAAAGACTCACTTCAAAATAATTTGCAGGGTTTATCCTGGGCGGCAGTGGCTCAGTGGGTTGAGTCGGTTGTCTATCAATCGGAAGGTTGATGGTTCGATCCCCGGTTCCTCCCTGGGAAATTGTCGAGGTGTCCATGAGCAAGACACCTAACCTGCAGTTGCCTTGCATGGTAGACGCGGTCGTCAGTGTATGAATGAGTGAATGAATGGGTGAATGAGACGCAGGATCTGTAAAGCGCTTTGGATAAAAGCGCTATATAAATGCTGCGCATTTACCATTTATTTTACCATTTATCCAGTCGCTGACTTCCTCAAGAAAAGGTTGAAATTCGAAGTCATTTTGTGAGTTGGCTGATGAGTCTCTTGAGCATTTGTTCTTTTGGTGCCCTGTGTCCAGGAACTTCTGGTCTGAGGTTCATAATTGGCTGTCGCTTAAGATTGACAATGTCCCCATTTTACCTGGCCACACATCCTCTTTTATATGGATAATATAGAGTCGTCAGTGTCGGATTTAGTAAACATGATTGTTCTTATGGGTAAATACCATATTCACTGCAGTAAGTGGAGAGGCTCTACGCCTTCTTTTGTTTGGTTTATATATTATAAAATAAGTTCTTTTTTTCTTCACTGAAAAAGATTAAATCCTGGAAAATTGCAAGAAAAATGTGTAGTGACATATCCAGAAATGTACTGTTTTGAGTAATCGAGTGTGTAATTGAGTGTGTGATTCTCTAGACATTTCTTTTCCTATAGCTCTGCTTTTGACTTGTACTTGTTCATAGCTCCCTTTCTTTATTCTATGCCTAGAATACTGTTTATTGCACCTTGACAACATTTGTATTTTGTATATAGTAATATATATTTGTCACATTCCAATAGGAGATGAAGGAGGAATCCAGACAAGAGAGTACAACGTTTATATGCTTGCGTTTAATTGTGGCTAATTTACCAGCAGTGCAACACATGCACTACCAAATAGGAAACTAATAAAGAAAGCGACGCAGCGCTAATGATCAGTCTTTTTAGCGGAATACTGATATAGTGAGTAATCGAATAATCAATCAATTAGATACAATACAAGAACGCAAATGACAAGGTTGATTTCATACGTTGTGGCTTTTATAGGAGCAGAAACGTTCGTTTCAAAACCTCATAGCTCGTGGTCAATCTACCTTGGTTGGTTTAATCATTATGGCTGAAAATCAATATTCTACAGAGAAAATGAATGGGATTTTGCTGGTCTGTTGGGGGACCCCCTTGGAGGGCGGGGCCCGTTTCAATTGAAACTGGTGAAACATAAGTAGGGCCGCGTCTGTGCGTACGTGTGTCTCTGTTGTTAAAGTTTATCATTAATTTGATACTCATTTTAACAATCGGGCGTCATGTAAACATGACTTCACGTGCGTCTTTTCTGGTCAGTCGTCATGGAAACATGAAGCCCTGGCGTTTGGACCAGAGTGAAAACAAACATCACTGTATATCACCAGTATGTGTGAAAACACTCACTGTGGCTTTTAAATGAATTGTTATTAATTCCTAGATTTATCTGTTATTTTTCAGTTGTTGCTGACTATCAAACTAGACAATAAAATAAAGTTTAATGCTTTTCTTTTGCTGTATTTATGCATTCCTCACACACAGATGATTTAACCTGTGTGTGTGTGTGTGTGTTTGTGTGTGTGCGTGTGTGTGTGGCCTGCCAGTGAGCAATGGACATACGACAGCTTAATAGACAAAAGACAGATTCAGGTGAGAGACCAGGGACAGTCCATAATGACATCTGTCTTGTTTTTTTTGTTCTTCTGAAAAGTGTTGAGCTAAAGTAACAGATAATGCAAACCAGCTATCTGTTGTTGTAGCAAACTACTTATCTAGGCAATGGTCCCCTGCTTTTATTTATTTTATTTATTTCAAACCCACAATGGAGAATACAGCTTCTCTTGTGAAAGGAATTTGTGATTTAAAAAAGTTTCTAACCCCAAAAGTAAAAATAAATACATTTAAAATGACACTCCTCTGTGTGCCTTTTGATCATATCCTTAGAATCTCTAAATGGTCTCCATAACATTTTTGTGACATGACAAACTGACCTCAACTCTCCTGCTTACAATATATTTGTGTATGATTGTCAGTGCCAAGGGAAAGAGAGGGAGATGGAGAAGGAGAAAGAGTAAGCATGCAGGAGGAAGCTGGTGAGAAAACAACAACAATAAATTGACATATACAGAATAGTGGCAAGCAAAACAGTAACTACTCATACTCCTATACTAACTTATTGGCATTAAGTAGCCTATATTACATTTATGGACATGCTTGGAGGCCCTCAGAGGTATAATACATAATGCATTCCCTCACAGAGGTATAATACACAATGCATTCCCCCACAGAGGTATAATACATAATGCATTCCCTCACAGAGGTATAATACATAATGCACTCCCTCACAGAGGTATAATACATAATGCATTCCCCCACAGAGGTATAATACATAATGCATTCCCTCGCAGAGGTATAATAGATAATGCATTCCCCCACAGAGGTATTATACATTCTCTTTTTTAACATAAGATGCTGTGTGATATTACACCTTTGTCATTGTATCCTTTAAGAATATGGCTTCCTTCAACTTCCACCCAAACTCGTGTCAGTTTAAAAAACTTAACTTGTTTGCAGTTTTCTTTTTTCAAAAAGGAATGGTCTGTGTATATATTACAGATATTTATGACATCAGTCTGTTCATTCTATGTTCCTAGCTGCCTGTAAAAAAGCTCTATAAGGTCCATCTTCAAATGATGCTTGCTGATGCAGCAGATATAAAGTAACAATAAGCACAACTTCATTTTATGCATTATTCATGTATTGCAAAGTTACTTTGGCAGATCACATCTCTCAACACGTTATACGTTATATAGGAAACTCAGTGTCAAAAAACGAAGGGCGATTAATAAAACGTGGTTGGTGTTCAGAGCAGTCGCACGATGTGTGTCATTGGATATGTAAGGTAGGCTATAAAAGATTTGTCAAATACATGAATGATCCATGTGAAAAACAATAACGCTCACGCAATTATCTTAAATAAAAACACATCTTCTCGCGAAAAAGACCTGGTATAATCTGTGCTTCTATATGAAGGTAAAACAGCGACATAAGTTTCTTTCTTGTAATTGTTTTCTTTCTTTTGAAACTCGTTTTGTACAAAAGTTTTTCTTTCTTGTAATTCATTTTTTTCTTTTGAAACTCGTTTTGTACAAACGTTTTTCTTTCTTGTAATAGGTTTTGTACAAAAACCAACGCACAGAGTTTTGTCACTAATATTCCACCAGCACTGTGACAAAAGTTTTTCTTTCTTGTAAATCAGTCTGTGCCCAAACGTTTCACTGCGTTTCCAAACAGAAACCCCAAACGTATTCTGACCAATGAACGAATAGCTATCTTAGCGTGGCACTTTAAACTTCAACCAATCGTTATATTACATATATATGTAATATAGCTCTAGGTCGTGTTACAATAGGAAATACACTGACCCAATACTGTGACCGAAGGAAAGATATCTATATGCTGCATGCAATACCTCCTCTGTTTCTCCTGCATTTACCAACCATCTTCTGCTGTTCATATGAAGTTTTGAATCCATGAGTCGTTTGGTTAATATTACAATAAATACTTTTGACTTTGAACTTTTGACTTAGATTTAATTAAAGGCAAAACATTCTTAATGAAAAAAGGGTTCCTGGACAGTGCAATATTACTCAACAATTTCTTAAGATCTGCTGTATCTCAAACTGCATAACCATTGACCTGAAAGGTTAACCTGCAATGAGAAGTAATTAAGAGAGGAGCTGAAACCTTCCGGATGAAAAGTGAGGAAACATGCAGTATACCCTGCAAATATTCATGCTTATCTGTTATGCTACAACTCCAAGTAAATATAATATTATGATATTGAAACACCAGATGGAGACCTGTACTACATCTGCAGGCAAAAAAGAAAGCAAGTAACTGGCCAAAGTTGTACTGACAGCATTTTTTTTGAGGAGTTTAACTGCAGCTTATTTGGTGGACACTGTGGATGAGAGAAAAGCCACAGTGCTATAATCAACCACTACTATTGGCCTGGAATGGAGGAGGACATTTGCAAGTGTGTGAGTTGATATCCTCAAAATGTTGAGGTGGAATACACACTCATCAACTGTACTGTGTCATTTACACATAACCATTAGTGAGAACATAGTAGGCTCCTCAACCAGTGACACTGTTTTACCCATTGTTTCCACCTCCGGCACCAGATCACTTCTACTACTACAACAAATATAGAAAAATAAAGACAACGTAAATTCGACCCATTATTTCGTTTTAGTTTCCTTGTTTATTATATTTCCCGTTTCGAGCATAAAGCAATGAATCAAACATCAGTTTTCAATATTTTTGTAAATACAGAAAAAGCGAAAAACAAAATATTGATTCGTTATTTGGTTTTTGGTTTGCCAGATTAAATTGAATAATTGAATGATCGGATCATACACGGACCGAAAACCTAACTCTTGGAGTATATTGAATGTGTAACAGGTACCGGCTGGCACCACGTAAACAGCGTATAATATGGCCTTTCTGGAAACAGTAGAAATAAGTTAGACAGTGAAAACTCTGCGTCCGTTTTTCATCTCGCTCAGCAGAAAGAGAAAGACCGCAAAGCGGACCAAACTGACGTAAAGCACCCTGGAGCACAATAGTCTCCAGCCTGCCCCCTGCTGGTGAACAAACCTTACTCCTGACCTCTATATCAAAATATTTTAGTACAAGGATGGTGGAAACAGGTTCATTACCCCTGGACAGTGGTGGACCGTCAGGGCCAGCAAGGCCTTCTCTGCTGGCCTAAACACTAGCAGAATCACTGGCTTGCATTGTAATATATTTTTCCCGTGAATGTGTATTAAATTATTCCCAATAGTCTATTCTCAATTTCATAGCTTTTTTTCTGGGTCGCGCTGCTTCCAGTAGTGTATTTTTATTTTAGAGCTTTTATCCAATCATATTTCTTGCCATCATGTGTTGCCACGTCAAATAAATCTGCCTTAAGGCCTTCAGAATCAATCGTGCAGGCGCCTGTAGCTTCAAAATGAATGGCAATGTAACGGTGCTCTTTAACCAATCAGATACTCAATCAGATTAATTCAACCAATCAGATTTCGAGATGGTGACACTGGGGCCATCTAGCAGGCTTAGAATAACGTCAGCCTTTTCACGCCCTTTGATTGGATGGTCAGAACCCGTACTATTACTACTAATCAGAGCAAACCGCAAACGGCATCTGTACAATATAAAACATATTAATGTAGCGATAAAAAAATATATATATTTTACAAACCACAATGGCTGACAGAGGAGAAGACATTAACTCGCAAAGCCATTTTCAAAACGGACTTTTCAAGAAAAGCCGGACATCATAAGGAAAGGTCGGACAACCCCGAAGTTAGCTAGCCTGTCCCAGCCGGGGAAAGGGTTTACCCGACACGCTCATTGCAATAACTACGAGCGGTACCCTTGGCTCACAGCCTCCGAGCCGAGGAACACTGCAAATTGTATTGCTGGGAATGCATGGTATTTACAGTAGATATATTTGGTGTTTGGAGCCACACTGGGTTTGCAAACTTGAGTTGTCTAACCAAAGCAGCAGCGAGACACCAAAGCACGGCCGGACATTTACAAGCAACGGTGCTTTTGAAAACTTTTGTGGAAACTCGAGTGGATCTACAGCTCAATGAACATATGCGCAGGGAAACGGAGCTCCACAACGAAAAGGTAATGGCTGCATCGCTGCATGAGATACCTGTATGTGATGCAACAGCCTGTTGTAATGCGTTTCTCTATAATATTGATGGTTTATAGTCGTGGCGTCATAATGTTGGTATTAAGAGGTGGATTAATTCGGGTGGGACACCACTGAAGGCCTAGGTGTGAAATGCACGGCCCGCCACTGCCCCTGGACAAATACTCACAAAAGCATTAACTATCAAATTACAGACAATATCACAAATGTGACAACACTTTAGTGGGCATCACATATGTCTATACAATTTACCATACATCCCAAAACAAATATTTAGGTGCCTTTATTGATCTTTCACATTTATGCAGAACATCAGCAAGTTCATGATAGTACCACCAGGGGTCGCCTTTATCTAATGTTATTGAGAGGTGCGTATAGTGGTTATTTCAATGGCATACAGTGCACTATTAATTGTCAGATTTTTTGGAGTGGGAATTTGTATGTGTGTGTACAAGAATATACTTTGTTCAACAGTGTTTCTTATGATTATCTGTTACTGGAATTGTGAATTACACTATCACTCTCGAACCATAAAAGCTGAGGATTCCCTATGTAAAATGATCAGCAAGCTCTTAATAGTACCACCAGGTGTCGCCTTTATCACATGTTAGTGAGAGGTACGAATAGTAGTTTTGTGCTATACGAGCATCACTGCACTGTTCATAATCTAAACCGCTCCACAGTTGACAGCCTCTTTTCATTCTGACGCCACACGTAGAGGCAGGACAGAGCACATTTCACCTGGTCAGTTTGATGACGTTTGAAACTTTTATTTAATAGTCAGTGTACCTCTATATGTGTGGCACTAGAACAGACAAACTTCATTTACTGCTAAACGGGTAAGTGTGTTCTTGGCTGTAAACTACATTTAACTATGTATTTATGCCTTGGTTGACCTCAACTAGTCATGAAATATAATGTTTTTTTTGTTTTTTTTACAATTATAAGCTTAGAGATTCTATGAAAGTCGGTAAATACAATAAAAATAATGAGTGCTATTTTTTGCATTATAAGAACAACAGAACATGTTCTATTGTAATCAAAAGCTTGGTCATACTACTACAGTCAATAATTAATTACAGGTTAGGTGGTGTAGATTGGTTAGATCAATGAAACAATTCTTAACTGTTTTTTTCACATTGACCCTGAGCCCCAGTGGAATAAATCAGGGGTTCTGAGACTTCTTACAAGTAATTTATTTGATCAGACTTTTAGAAGTGCACAGACCTTGTATTCTTTTTCAGGAGACTGAGTGAAGCAGTGTTTTGATATTTCTTATATTTTGTGTTTACTGCTTTGTGTTTTCTGTTTAATCAAGGTGTTCCAAAAAAAATGAACCTCAAACTTGTTTTCAAACAAATTTGTTTGAGCAAAAATCCAGCAGTTGTTGAACCTTTTTTCTGCTTCACTGCCAACTGTTTAGCCTTTGAGTACATGTTGACGATGAAAGGCCAGGTTTTCCAACTCTGCAGCAATTAGGTTTTCTGTATGGTATTTCATGGACTCTCTGATATGGAATCAAACATAGACCAGTAATATTGTATACTAAGCTACTCAGAAAAACCCATGTCAGTTTGAGAGACAACTAGTAGTACTTTTCATTCACATGTTGTTCCTATGTAAATATCTGGTCTATAGTTAGATATGTTAGCAATAAGGCATCAAAAGAAAAACATGCTACTGGGACATTGCTTTAAACGTGGCCCCATGGGGGGCAGGTGGAACATATTAATCCAGATGTTACTGTAAAAGACCTACTGAAACATATATAAAAACCTTGTCAGTTAGCTCTGGACTGTTATGTGACTTATCAGTTTCTCTTTCATGGTTTAAGCGGCGGTTAGCATAACAATTGATCCTAGGCCACTTTTGCTGTTTACATTTAATACAGATGCATAAAGCATCTTGGTTGTAAAGTTAGTTCAATCAGATCTGAGGGACACCATCTGCCCGGAGCGCTGTTTTTTTTTAGTCTAAGCCTCCCACTGGTTTTGTTCAAACAAGTGAATTTCCCAGCAACACACACACAGGAGCTCGACCACAAGTGTTTTATAGCAACTGAACCACGCTGGGCTTATGGTTTGACATTACGCCCCAGCTCAGACAGGCAGTGCTAACAGTAGACTGGAAATATATTTAACCACCGTAATTCCACAATGGGCAGGCTGGCTGTTAAGATGGCTTAACTGTTTTTAAGGAATACTCGTCTCGTGTCAATCACAGACTTGTGAGGTTTTTGATTGGATTGTATGAATATTTTATTTTTTAAATGTGTGCATCAGTAGCCATTAAGTAGCGTGACAAGCTTGTTTATTGCCAGGTGATTTATGGCCTTTGTATGTATGAGTAAACGCATTATGTGTGAGACGCATAATGGGAAAAACTGATAATGTTGTTGTTCACAGAGTGTCCCATCTTGGATGAAATGCTCCTGAACCGTTGATATGGTAAGTGAGGATCTGACTGTTCTTCTAAAGTGCAGCACTGAGGATTTAAAAACATATAAAAACAAGAGATTTTATGTAAAAAGAGTCAAGTACAATTCATTTGCTAATAATTTCTTTAATATAAACACTTAACAGTAAATTATTTCTTACAGAAACCTGGATGCAATATTCCAACCTTCCCACCACTCCTGTAGACTAAGAGATGTGTGGCTCCGCTCTGGCTTGGCTGCTGCTGATTTGTTTGTGGATGGTGGTTGCCAGGATACAAGGTAGTCATTCCTCAACATACTACGGCTACCTTACTGTGGAAAATGACATTCTTTCTCTTAATGAAAAAACAAATTTGACTTACATTTGACCAACTTGTTTCTAATTGATTAATTATTTCAGTGCTACTAATTGGTTTATCTCTTTGTCATGGGTCAGGTAAGGTAATCTTCCTCTCCAGCCAGACTGCAGTAGCCGGTCTACCCATCACGCTGGGCTGTAATGTCACCACAGCAACAGGGCACGAGATCATGCAGGTCCGCTGGCTGGATCAACGCGACCAGCCGCTCTTAACATACCTAATCAGCGAGCCGATCAGGCCCACCTCCTACCGTGACGATGTGGAATTATCGTCGTTATCGCGTAGCCACATTAGCGTAATGACCATCAAGAGGGTGGAAGCTAAACACGCTGGCTGCTACAGCTGCATCTTTTACATCTTTCCCAGCGGAGCGCAGAAAGGAAAAACCTGCCTGAGTCTAGACGGTAAGGTCGGCACTGGAGGTAACACGTTGGCTTTAGTTCACTACCAAAGACTGTTGTTCCAAAAATGCTGAGACTTTATTGATCTATCCTAATCTTTCATTATTTTTCCCAACCTTAAAATATCTTTTCATAAACAAAAAGGCCATGAAATGTGTTTATTTTTAATTTGAATAGGCTTGTAACTTGGGAATGCCTCAGTGGTGGAAAAACTAAAAAAGTGGTCTAAGGCTCGCACCTCCCCCCTTCCCATACTTCCTGTAACCTTAACAACCACACCAGAGGACCCCTTTATCCCATGGCATTTGGCAGTAGCCTAATTACTGTCCCGACAAACCTAAGCAAAACAGTATTTTCGCATTGGGATGAATTCATGTTATACATAAACAAATGTCATGGTTAACTGAGGTATGCTTGTGATTCTTAATACAAATTATGTATTTATTGTACATCCAGTCTAACATGTGAGGTCCCAGACTGCTTCTTAAAACACACCTAGAAATGGAGTTGGGAGTTTTACTTACTTAAACATGTCTAGGAGGCAGATTTGCCCTGAATTTGGAAATGTGTTAACGAGTGGTTTCAAAAATAAATAGATAACAACGATAACTATATTACTGTGTATTACTCGTTCGAACATTCTAACTCTATCATAAACCAGTTACGGTTTGTGTTAGGTAATGACTAAGGTTAAGGTTAGAGTATGGGTGTGAGGTTAGGGTTATGGGACAAGCACTGACCATTGTTCAAATGTCACCTAACAGCATTTTAACTGAAGTCTGTTTCAAATGCAAGCTATGTCCTCTCCATTGAATCAACCAATGAAATAGATTTCTGAGGGCACATCTGCCTCCAAGACGTATTTGAATAAGTGAAACTCCAAAGTGCCCCAGAATGGTTCTGTTAGCCAAAGTTATATGCGTATCAACATTAAGAGACATAATTCCAAGCCCTAAAGTCAGGTACGATTTCGGTGGAGAGCAGGTGGTAGCAAATGTGGCTGTTTATCTGTTCACTAGCAAGACATAGACTCAAACCAGACTGTGATAGAAAAGCTGTTGATGAACTTGACAACTGATAGGTAGAGCCAGGTCAGCGTGACTAAAATAGGGGAGAGGTCACACATCCCTGTGGCGCTACAGTTCTGAGAAGACTCCGAAATAGGGCAATTTTTACTTGTTGGTTCCTGTGGTAAAGAAGTCAGTGATCCAGGAACAGATGGAGCAAGACATGTTTAGCTAGAAGAGTTTGTGTTGTAGTAGTTCTGAGATGATCGTCTCATCTCATCTTCAACCGCTTATCCGGGGTCGGGTCGCGGGGGTAGCAGCTCTAGCAGGGGACCCCAAACTTCCCTTTCCCGGGCAACATTAGCCAGCTCTGACTGGGGAATCCTGAGGCGTTCCCAGGCCAGTGTGGAGATATAATCTCTCCACCTAGTCCTGGGTCTTCCCCGAGGTCTCCTCCCAGCTGGACGTGCCTGGAACACCTCTCTAGGGAGGCGCCCAGGTGGCATTCGTACAAGATGCCCGAACCACCTCAACTGGCTCCTTTCTATGCAAAGGAGCAGCGGCTCTACTCCGAGTTCCTCTCGGATGACTGAGCTTTTCACCCTATCCCTAAGGGAGAGGCCAGCCACCTTTCTGAGAAAACCCATTTCGGCCGCTTGTACCCGCGATCTCGTTCTTTCGGTCATGACCCAGCTTTCATGACCATAGGTGAGGGTAGGAACAAAGATTGACCGGTAGATCGAGAGCTTTGCCTTTCGGCTCAGCTCTCTTTTCGTCACAACGGTGCGGTGAAGCGAATGCAACACCGCCCCCGCTGCTCCGATCCTCCGACCAATCTCCCGCTCCATTGTTCCCTCACTCGCGAACAAGACCCCGAGGTACTTGAACTCCTTCACTTGGAGTAAGGACTCATTCCCTACCCGGAGTAGGCACTCCACCGGTTTCCTGCTGAGAGTCATGGCCTCAGATTTAGAGGTGCTAACCCTCATCCCAGCCGCTTCACACTCGGCTGCGAACCGATCCAGTGAGTGCTGAAGGTCACCGACCGATGAGGCCATCAGGACCACATCATCCGCAAAAAGCAGTGATGTGACCATCAGCCCACCGAACGGGAACCCCCCATGACTACGCCTTGATATCCTGTCCATGAATATTACAAACAGGATTGGTGACAAAGCGCAGCCCTGGCGGAGGCCAACCCCACCTGGAACGAATCCGACTTACTGCCGAGGACACGGACACAGCTCATGCTTTGAGCGTACAGAGATTGGATGGCCCTGAGAAGAGACCCCTCACCCCATACTCCCGCAGCACCTCCCACAAAGATCCCGGGGTACCCGGTCATACGCCTTCTCCAGATCCACAAAACACATGTAGACTGGATGGGCATACTCCCAGGCCCCCTCCAGGATCCTTGCGAGAGTAAAGAGCTGGTCCGTGGTTCCCCGGCCAGGACGAAAACCGCATTGTTCCTCTTCAATCTGAGGTTCGACTATTGGCCGAACCCTCCTTTCCAGCACTTTGGAGTACACTTTACCAGGGAGGCTGAGGAGTGTGATACCTCTGTAATTGGCACACACTCTCTGGTCCCCCTTTTAAAGAGGGGAACCACCACCCCGGTCTGCCACTCCTCTGGCACTGTCCCAGACTTCCATGCAATGTTGAAGAGGCGTGTCAACCAAGACAGCCCTTCCCCACCCAAAGCTTTTAGCATTTCTGGACGAATCTCATCAGTCCCTGGGGCTTTGCCACTGTGGAGTTGTTTGACTACCTCAGCGACTTCCCCCAGGGAAACTGACGATGACCCTCCATCAGCCTCCAGCTCTGCCTCTGTACTAGAGGGCGTGTAGGTCGGATTCAGGAGCTCCTCAAAATGCTCTTTCCAGCGCCCGATCACATCATCAGTTGAGGTCAACAGTGTCCCATCCTTACTGTACACAGCTTGGATGGTTCCCCGTTTTCCCCTTCTGAGGTGCCGAACGGTTTTCCAGAAGCATTTTGGTGCCGACCGAAAGTCCTTCTCCATAGCTTCTCCAAACTTCTCCCACACCCGCTGCTTTGCCTCTGACACGGCAGCGGCTGCAGCCCTTCGGGATGATCGTGTTGTATGCAAAGCTTAAATCTTTGTACAGTATTCTTGGATACATATTTGGTTTGTCAAGATTTTACAGGATCTAGTGGAGGTTGATGTAGATAATATAATCCACAGACCTGTGTTAGTAAAGTGACCTGGTGATTTAGGGGCCTTTGAAAGTCAGAAACTTGTTACATTTGTTCGAAGTTTGTACGACAGTGCCAAATACAAAACTATAGCAGAGTCATAGATTTGTAGTTCATCTGTCTTTCCATAAAGAAGATCAGTCATTACTGGTGAATAGCTTTACCAGCTTAATATATATGTGCTGTATATATACAAAGACAGAAAATAAACACTTTGAAGCGCACATATTGAAAAATGCATTCACAGTTTAGATTGAAAATCTCTTGTATCAGATATTTACACTGGTTTACTAGCACCAATAAGTCAACCATCAGTTTACATTGCAAGAGACCACATGAATATGGGGCTTTAGTCAATAGCAGTGTTTCCTAAATCAGAGTAAACCCCTGATATCTCTAGTTCTCATATGTCTTCTGAGCATGTCTGATTTCTAATTAATCTCCAATAAATAATTTTTTCTGTGTTAAGAAGTTTCCACAATACAGCCCTTTATAAAAATGTCAAGTAGAGTCGGCCCCCTTCTAGGATTCAGGTAGTCCCAGACGATCAAAATTTATAGAAGACAATATTGTGTACGAAAGTACCTACGGTACCTTTAACTTTAGTGATCTGGTCAGCTAGTAGCTGTTGTGCTGTGGTCATGCAAAATGACTGTCAGGGTGAAAATCTGTTATCATCAGGACTAAAAGCTCAGAGATTAAGTTTACGTTTTGAAAGAATAGACCTGTTAGTGCTGTACGGAGACCTATTGTTCTGAAGCCTACCACAGGCTGGAATCCCCACTGCCTCTGTTAGTGCTGTACGGAGACCTGTTGAACTGAATCCTACCACAGGCTGGAATCCCCACTAACTCTGTTAGTGCTGTACGGAGACCTGTTGAACTGAATCCTACCACAGGCTGGAATCCCCACTGACTCTTATTTCTAGTCAAACAGACTCAACTTGAAACCTGACTTGTCGCTGCCAGTACTTTCGTTGTGTATTGTCGGATACCGACTTGAAAAAAACAAAACTCTGCTGCTAATATTCAACTCAGAGTAGCTAATGTCATGTAAAATAACTGGAAATGTATTTGGATTAAAAGTATCAGCAACATGTAAATATAATTTCCAGCATACTATGATGCTACTACAATGGGTGCCAAGGAATATCTTTCAAACATAAAATGTTTAAATCTCTAGGTCTGAGTGAGCCTAAATCTACTGTCTAAACCTCCACATGGAATGTGACTCTGCCTTTAAAATTCCCATTCAAATGTGCCCTCTGCCTTTATGTCTACCCCAGCGAAAGTGGGCAACGAGGGAAATAAAACAGCCATGAGCGGGAGTCCGACCACCCTGTCATGCTGGTATGGCCTCCCAGAGAGTGTGCACCAGGTACTTTGGAAGAAGACAGCCGAGCAGGGCGACACAACCAAGGTTGCCTTTCTAGCCAGGCAAGGCGATCCCAGTGTCGAGGAACCTTATCGAGGTCGCACAACATTGAGCAACTCCCTGGAAAACACCCAGCTCTCCATCCGACCGGTGACGACGGAGGATGAAGGCTGCTACACCTGCTTTTTCCACACCTTCCCAGAAGGCACAAAGAGCGCAACGGCCTGTCTCTTTGTTTATGGTGAGCATTGAATGGTATTGAACCGGGTTGTTGTGCATTTGGAAGGTAATTATGGTGGAATTTAAGCGTTATCGCACTGTAGGTCAGTAATCCCTTTCGAACAATTAAGACATCTACCTATCTAAACTAATTCTTGTAACAGTTGATTTCACTTTGTGTTAACATTTCTAACCCTCACTAGCCCCAGATAAAGACGACTTGCAATATGTGTGGCAGTCTTTTACTACAAAACAGTTCTAGTATTCATTCCATTCAGTTAGTTGAGAAATGTGGGCGGCAGCCAGCTCTGTTACTCATTGAAAGAACGTGCATATTGTGAAATCACACTGTAATCTCACTGTAATTAGGTTGTATCTGGGATGGTCGTGTAAAAGGAGTCATATAACTGTAAGAATAGGCGTAAAAGATGGAAGGAAATTATATAACAATGGGATACAACTTTCCCCGTTTTTGCGCGCGTGTATGTGTGGTGTCCCAAATATAGTACAGGAAGGGGAAGAGCTTTGTGTAAACTGCGACTTGATACACACAGTAGTTCACAATTACGTTAAGGGTTGGTGCTGTGAGTAGTTATTAGGCAACGCACTGTATTAAAGGATTATACATCTTTTTGGAAACTACTATTCACTTTTGTTAATGTCATTACGACATTGCCCACTGAGCAGATGAACCAGAGATCACATGAGCTGGTAGATTTTAACCACATTCCATACATGTTATGTCACATTTCCTGGTGAAGTGCAAGGGAAGAACCAGACGCAGAGTTCAATACATTCTTGTTCATAGTATTTATTTGACATTTATTTGACATAATACATACACGATGCAACGAACGGAAAAAGTCTTTATACTGTAAATGAAATAAAAGTGTGCAAAACAAGCGACTTATGAAATAACAACCACAGCAATATATATTTATAAACAACAACCACTCACACCGAAGGTAGATAGTGATTTTGAAATAATGTGAAACAATTCGCTACATCTCAAAGTGAACTAAATAGCATAGCTAATCACCCAAACTGAAACCAGCTGTGACCAATGAAAACAAACTCACCGGAAACAAGGCATGCACCCCTCAAAAAGGGCTACATAGTGTTAGTCAACAGTTTGGATTTACCTACCAATGGATAAGTGTGTCCATGCACACAATATGACTGGTACTGTTCCTATAACCTTCTTCAAAATATGGGAAGTTACCGTTTGGAGTTATGCTGATGTTTGTGTCTCTGGAACTTGGGATAAAGTTTAAAAGAAACAAAGATACAAATAGTAAATGTTGTTATGCTTGGTTGGGAGTATAGATCATTGTTTGATGTTGATCTAAACGCCAACTCATGCACCTGATGTCCTAATGATTGAAAAATATATTCAGTACATTAAAATGCAGTGGCGGGCCATGCATTTCACACCTAGGCCTTCAGTGGTGTCCCACCCGAATTAATCCACCTCTTAATACCAACATTATGACCCCACGACTATAAACCATCAATATTATAGAGAAACGCATTACAACAGGCTGTTGCATCACAGACAGGTATCTCATGCAGCGATTCAGCCATTACCTTCTTGTTGTGGAGCTCCGTTTCCCTGCGCATATGTTCATTGAGCTGTAGATCCACTCGAGTTTCCTCAAAAGTTTTCAAAAGCACCGTTGCTTGTAAATGTCTGGCCGTGCTTTGGTGTCTCGCTACTGCTTTGGTTAGACAACTCAAGTTTGCAAACCCAGCTGGCTCCAAACACCAAATCGATCTACTGTAAATAACATGCATTCCCAGCAATACAATTTGCAGTGTTCCTCAGCTTGGAGGCTGTGAGCCAAGGGTACCACTCATAGTTTTTGCAATGAGAGTCTCGGGTAAACCCTTTCCCCGGCTGGGACAGGCTAGCTAACTTTGGGGTTGTCCGACCTTTTCTAGAAGTCCGTTTTGAAAATGTCTTTGCGAGTTAATGTCTTCTCCTGTGTCAGCCATTCTGGTTTGTAAAATAAAAAAAACAGTATTTAATCGCTACATTAATATCTTTGATATTGTACATGCCGTTTGGGGTTTGCTCTGACTAGTAGTAATAGTACGGGTTCTGACCATCAAATCAAAGGGCGTGAAAAGGCCGACGTCATTCTAAGCCTGCTAGATGGCCCCAGTGTCGCCATCCCGAAATCTGATTGGTTGAATTAATCTGATTGAGTATCTGATTGGTTAAAGAGCACCGTTACATTGCCATTCATTTTGAAGCTACAGGCGCCTGCACGATTGATTCTGAAGGCCTTAAGGCAGATTTCTTTGACGTGGCAACACATGATGGCTGAAATATGATTGGATAAAAGCTCTAAAATAAAAATACACTACTGGAAGCAGCGCGACCCAGAAAAAAAAGCTATGAGAATAGACTATTGGGAATAATTTAATACACATTCACAGGAAAAATATATTACAATGCAAGTCAGTGATTCTGTTTAGGCCAGCAGAGAAGGCCTTGCTGGCCCTGACGGTCCACCACTGTTAAAATGTAATTGTATGCGATAAAACATTTCCTTTACAAAATATCTGTGCAAATTGTGGATACATTGCAATTTAGTGTGGAAAAGTGGATGCGTGAATGGCAGATGTAACTTGTTGTTCTTGTTGTCCAATCACAACGTGACAAATGTTACACAGAAAGACATTGATGTTGCACCCTCCCACGTGGAACTTGTTTGTAGATGTGACATGACCACATCTGATGTTGTACCCTTGAGCATGGCACTTAACCCTACCTGCTTTGGCAAGTCCCTCTATATGCGTTCATGGTGTCATAGTGAGAATGTATTGTATGCTGTTAGACTCAACATTGTCTAAGGCATTTTATGGAATCTGACAGTGTTCCATACTGTTGGATTACTGGTATTGGTCTGTGAGTGACTGTTCAGGGTGATCGATCACTTTGACAAAAAGATGGGTACGGTTTCTATAGGGAGGAAAGAGGTGATTAGTTTGGTCTAGGATACATGACTGGGTCACTGTTTTCTCACACACTGGCCCTCTGTGAGTGTTTGTGGGCGCTTGCTTTTCTCTGTGTGTGTGTTCTTTTGCCCTCACTGCAATCAGTCAAAAACCCGGGTTCTGATGCCAATACCAAAAGTTGATTATTTCCCCATTGATCTGCCTCTCTGGCTGTCGTTTCGTCCTATTTCGACGTTGTGCCGTCTGATTCAGATGACATTGACAACTTTTGCCGAACTGTATATTAATACTTTTAATATTTTTAACAAAACCTAAACATACAGTGCTAAACTGCATTCCCCAAAGTCATACAGCGTTAATATATCACTCCTCATACAGCGTAGATATATCACTCCTCATACAGCGTTGATATATCACTCCTCATACAGCGTTGATATATCACTCCTCATACAGCGTTGATATATCACTCCTCATACGGCGTTGATATATCACTCCTCATACAGCATTGATATATCACTCCTCATACAGCATTGATATATCACTCCTCATACGGCATTGATATATCACTCCTCATACGGCATTGATATATCACTCCTCATACAGCATTGATATATCACTCCTCATACGGCATTGATATATCACTCCTCATACAGCGTAGATATATCACTCCTCATACAGCGTTGATATATCACTCCTTGTCTGCGATGACTTCCTTCCTCTCTCTCTTTCTCTCTCTCTCTCTCTGTGTCTGTCTCTCTCTGTCTCTCTCTCTGTCTCTCTCTCTCTGTCTTAGTGCTCCCCAAACCAGAGATCACCTACGTGACCTCCGACGGGGTTGTTGAGGCTAACTGTAAGGCCACGTCCCGACCGCCAGCCCAGATGACGTGGAACGTGGAGGGGGACAACCGGACGCTGGGCCCGTCCGAGTCGGTATCGTACGGCCGCGGAGACGGCACCACCCTGGTCACCAGCACCATCCTCCTCCAACGAGAGCTGCTCCTCAACACCTCCGTCAAATGCATAGTGCATCACCAGGGTCTGGACTCTGATGTTTCCGTCAACCTCAACTACAAGATCGCCGGTGAGAGGCTCAGGGAATTACACTGAATATAAGCAGCATGTTGATTGATTGGCCAATTTTTTCACGCTTGCAAAGATACCTTTTCAAAATGTCGTCCGTTACTTTGCAGCTGGGAGTTTAAATAGTATTTGTTTTCTATCAAATATAGCTGCCGGATTGTCTTTGCGCAGGTTCGTGTAGAAAGGTGTTTTTAGATCACCATGCAAGTTAGACTACAGAATTTATGGTTTTCTATATCTTTCCTTCTAAATCCATATATTAGGTTAGGGGTATGGTTCGCTAAGATGGTATAGAAGTCACTGACACATTTCTCATGATAATTTCCCATCCATCCTCCTTTTGATTCTGTCTAGAATTTTTTTGTTCTCGCTCCACTCCAGAAGGAATGTTTGATCACGACCAGTCAAAACAACTTTGTGGTGTGGTTTCTAGTTATGTGTTTCAATCCTGTGTTGTCGTTGTGACTTGTCCTGGGTGTCTATGGTTTCTATTTGGGTGTAGAAGCCCGGTAATTGTTGGTAAAGCTTTAGTTACTATTCTAGTGACATGCAATTATGGCCTGTTTGATAAAAGATGATTAGGTTCTATAGTTTCTGGGAACATGAAAACCAAGACTGGTTTCAAGCCTGTCCCAGATTCCAAATAAAGTGTGTTTGTATGTTTTTGTATGTTCTATCATGAGTTCTGATCTTAAGAAGGCATCGCTTATTTATTTTTAACCATTATTTGACAATAGGGTATTTTCACGATTGAGGAGTCACGTTCAGGGAGAACAGAGGACATTTAAAAAAAAAATTACTATACAAAAAGATACACTGAACAAACATAATGCCAGGATGTGACATGTATTAGTTAAACAATGGGTCTACTGTACCATTGTAAATTAGTCTTTCTGTAGGCTCCTACACATTTGGTTTTAGACCTAACAAATAACGTAAGCTTTGCAATTTGAGTGCTTCATAAAACAATTTAAACAAACACCAATATATATGTAGGCCTATTTGCTAATTAAATGTTGCCAAGACACTTACTGATTTTCTCTTTAGTTATGTTCTGCCAGGCTTCCAGCCCAGCTATCCTGTGTGTAATTAAAAAATTTGAAAACAATACCCAGTTTGTGTACCGGTAGTTAACATCCACTTCGACATGTATGGGATGAGGATGTTGGCCAGATAAATGGATTGACTGTGTGGAAAAATATTCTGAATGATTGAAAGGATCTCTTTGACGTCCAATCATTTCTAACATACAGCACACCGAATGCTATGATTCAGATAGGATTTTCTACATAGGGACAGGCCATGGTGGTGAAATACAATCTGATTGGTGGATTAGTCCTGCGTTTTATTCTTCTGTACACGACAATATCTACTTAACCTAGTAGATAGCAGATGTGGCTCAGCACATCCATTGATATGGTTTCTACTTCACGCCTTCTTTTCCTGAGCCAAAAAAGTCTTGAATTATGGTTTGACAGATTTCGCTAGGTTACTAATCAAGCCTTCTGGAATACCCCTCTGGTAACTCAAAATGAGGCATCACTTCATTTCTGCGATGTCTGTCTCACAGGTGTCAGATATGCATACCGATATCACTCACATCAATCATTAAATAAGCATACCTGCTAGATGACAAAAATGTAAACGCTAAAAGTCAAAGTGAGATGTGTTATTAATATGATATCGTCTATACGTGTCTTTGTGTGTGTGTGTGTGTCCTTAGCAGTAGGATCGGCTCACGTTGCTGTCATCTTGGCATCCGTCTTAACAGTACTACTCATCTGCAGTCTGTGTGTGTGCCTCTGCAAGTGCCTCCTGTGCCGAGACGGTGAGTAGCCAATCAGCTTCAGATAATCTGTGAGGTCTATTTCCTGTTTGATACACTATTCTCTGAGTTAGGGGGCAGCAGCGGCAAAGTTTATTCCTGTTGTCGGCTCAGGATTAAAACCAACCTCTGTTCACCGGCTCAATGCTCTTTTTTACTTTTGGTTGTTTTTAATTGTGTTAAAATGTTCTACCCCTCCCCCGAATTCCTGACCCCTTTTACTTGAATTGAATGCCATTTGGAATAAACAGAGAGAAGCAGCCAGATGACATTAGTGCTACGTTTGAACAGTCTTGTAGGTATACAGACGATAATAAACGTGTCCTTCAGAATTATGCGAACACACATCCTCACAGTCATCACAATGTGACCCGGTAAGGTCAGTAAAGTTATGAGTGATTCTCATGACCCCAGTTGTCACAAACTTCTGTTGCTTCTTGTTGTGTTCTTAATAAAAGAAAGTCCTTCTCTGGAGGGAAGCTGAGTTAGCAAACGGAAAGAAACATCACCCCGTGGGAGATCACTAAGATGACCACGACCATCATGACCATCATGCAATGTCCTGCTCCAGAGATTTGCCCTGTTATAGTATGGTTAGGTCCTGTTATAGTATGGTTAGGTCCTGTTATAGTATGGTTAGGTCCTGTTATAGTATGGTTAGGTCCTGTTATAGTATGGTTAGGTCCTGTTATAGTATGGTTAGGCCCTGTTATAGTATGGTTAGGTCCTGTTATAGTATGGTTAGGTCCTGTTATAGTATGGTTAGGCCCTGTTATAGTATGGTTAGGTCCTGTTATAGTATGGTTAGGTCCTGTTATAGTATGGTTAGGTCCTGTTATAGTATGGTTAGGTCCTGTTATAGTATGGTTAGGTCCTGTTATAGTATGGTTAGGTCCTGTTATAGTATGGTTAGGTCCTGTTATAGTATGGTTAGGTCCTGTTATAGTATGGTTAGGCCCTGTTATAGTATGGTTAGGTCCTGTTATAGTATGGTTAGGTCCTGTTATAGTATGGTTAGGCCCTGTTATAGTATGGTTAGGCCCTGTTATAGTATGGTTAGGTCCTGTTATAGTATGGTTAGGTCCTGTTATAGTATGGTTAGGTCCTGTTATAGTATGGTTAGGTCCTGTTATAGTATGGTTAGGTCCTGTTATAGTATGGTTAGGTCCTGTTATAGTATGGTTAGGTCCTGTTATAGTATGGTTAGGTCCTGTTATAGTATGGTTAGGTCCTGTTATAGTATGGTTAGGTCCTGTTATAGTATGGTTGTTACTCCTGTTATAGTATCCTGTTATAGTATGGTTAGGTCCTGTTATAGTATGGTTAGGTCCTGTTATAGTATGGTTAGGTCCTGTTATAGTATGGTTAGGTCCTGTTATAGTATGGTTAGGTCCTGTTATAGTATGGTTAGGTCCTGTTATAGTATGGTTAGGTCCTGTTATAGTATGGTTAGGTCCTGTTATAGTATGGTTAGGTCCTGTTATAGTATGGTTAGGCCCTGTTATAGTATGGTTAGGTCCTGTTATAGTATGGTTAGGTCCTGTTATAGTATGGTTAGGTCCTGTTATAGTATGGTTAGGCCCTGTTATAGTATGGTTAGGCCCTGTTATAGTATGGTTAGGCCCTGTTATAGTATGGTTAGGTCCTGTTATAGTATGGTTAGGTCCTGTTATAGTATGGTTAGGCCCTGTTATAGTATGGTTAGGTCCTGTTATAGTATGGTTAGGCCCTGTTATAGTATGGTTAGGCCCTGTTATAGTATGGTTAGGTCCTGTTATAGTATGGTTAGGTCCTGTTATAGTATGGTTAGGTCCTGTTATAGTATGGTTAGGTCCTGTTATATAAGTGGGATACACAACATCAGTCTCTGAGCCATAAGTTTGCACGGCACCTTTGTCTTTCTTTTTTCTTTTATATGTTACTGTATATGGGTTCAAGTCTCAGCATAACAATTCTTATTTCATTAGGGGACTTTTATTGGGGGACTTTGTCATTTTATAACACTTGGAAAAAATGTATCTTCCTCAAATCTGCATCTACCAAGGTTGTTAAAGAACAGTTATCTGGTCATTTATTTTTTATCCAGTGAAAATTACAAAAGCAAAGTTTAGGTACTTTACTCAGGGGAACAAAAACCATGCACTTCCTTTCATTTGTCTGATAAGCAATTTGAACCTGAAGCTTTCAGTTACACTACAGTGTTCCCACCACCAGCTCTTATCGCATCACTCAATATAAAACATAAAGAAAGAAATCTTGCCCAGGTTTGCCAAATTATTTTGCAGAAACGGTGACAGAAGATGTTTAAAGAAAACAACTAACAAGCCATCCTTAGCCCAATTCAAATTGCAATGTTAACATTTTACATCACTGGGTGATATTGTGCTGAAAGTGGCACCTCGACTTAGATAAAGATAATAATTTTAAAGTTGAGGGATACTAAGCTGTTGGATATACACCTGGGATTTGGCTCTGGGTAAGTAGTGATCAGAGATGAAGTCATATCTCAACCTTTTGTTAGAGTGGGTCGTTTGCAACACACTGATCCTGAGTCTGTCACTGACACATCAAGACAACAGTTTGGGTTTACAGAGGAATAGTAATGTGACTCATGACTGTGTACATGTGTGAGATCTATTGACTCATGTCTATGCCGTACACTCATTTGGTGTTCTAATGTGTTTCAATTCTTTTAATTTTCTGAGAAAGGAAGTAAAGCCTCCAGAAACAACATCCGTGAATTCAGACACAGACATTTCCTTGTTTGGTTCAGCCCGTAAATCATGTATTTAACCCCGGAGGTGTAGCCCTGATGGCTCCGTAAACACTATGTTTTATTTGGCAAGCCTTCTGCGTGCTGCTGAGTGCTTCTCATTTCCAGTACCTTCAGTGGTACATCTAGCTCGTCGAGAATTCAGGATATTCGGTCTAGCTCCGTTTACCCGGAATTTAGGTGTTGTTCCATAATCATCCACTCGAGATTTAATGTGAGTTTGTGACGTTATTTTATCTAGAATTGGTGCCTCTGAGATATGAACGGATGCAGTTTCCGCTAACATAGGACATAGGACTTAAGAAAGGCACCCAAAAAATACAACTTAGGTAATTTATTATTAAACTATGTTTGCTGTAAGTGTTGTGTAGGGGTTGCCGTTTCTCCTCTCCCCACAGAATGCCAAGTGTTCATGCTGGCCATTCACTGATAGTTCCTCAGTTGAAAGATCCTTTTCTAATTTGGTACTTGGAGCCCGATTCACACGAGGGGGCAGGAGGACAGAGGGGGGACAAATAACCCCAAATCTGACAATCTGCCCAGTGACTAACAACAAGACTTCTTTGTCATAGAGTGTTCAGGCCCTGTGAGGCAACGTCTTCACACACACCACAGTGGCTTTGTACCCTTTATAACATACCTCCATTTACGGTATGTTATGGGGATAAATAATCATATATGAGCCAGAATAATGCATGCCAGCCATACTAACGGAAATGATAGATTACACATGTTTTATAGCTGATTGTTGACCATTGTCCATTTTGAACAATACCTTTTGTTTTGTCTGTATATAGGCTTTTGATCCACATAGCGATGAGATGGACAAAGTTAGCCAGTCAGAGTTCTATTTATGAAGCCTAGAATCAGTGTAACGTGTGGTGTTTGTTGGGTACTGCACCGTCTGGTTTCGGGTGTTCCACTTCCTGGTTTCTAGTTCACAGCTGGGTGTAATGTTGTCATTAGTTCGGGCTATAAGGGTTTTCTAGGAAGTCACCTCGGTGCTTATCATTGTTTGAATGTCACTGTATTATAGAGGTGAGTGCTGGTGTATATCGGACTGTTATTAAGGAACGTATTTGTGTTAAGACGCGATATGCGCACTTTTACTTTCAGTTTAACAGTATAGGATTTTCGCCGTTATCGGTTTGTTTTGTGTTCAACTTCACAATAAACCTTATTTTGAACGGTTCCTACGACTCTGCAATGGCTTTCACCGCACTACGCCGGAGCATTCGTGACAGAATGATAAGCCACCCAAGAAGCCCGCAGAGCCGGACGGTGAGTGGATTCCTCGGAGGGGCAAGCTATAGCACTCCGAGGTATGAAGCTCACCGTCAACCCACGGAGCAGCAGGAGCAGCGCTACACCTGGCAGGGTGATTGGGGGTCCGACTCCCTCTCCTCGGATGATGAGGAGGCGGTCTACGAGCGAGTGGAGGAGGACTCCCTGGAAGACGCCCTGCTATGGGATCCCGTCCTCAGTCGACTAGTCCCCGCAACATCGGACGTCGGCTGGGGCGGGCAGAAGACACCGCCCACTGTTCCGGGGCTGCAGCCAGGGCCAGCAAGAGCCCTGGAGCTACAGCCACTACCCCCGCCGTGGGAAGACCCTTTTCTGCCGCCGACGTCAGGGACAGAAAAACCCCCGGAGGGGTTGGATGACCAGCCCACTGCCATTATTAGGACGTGGTGGAGGACATGGCTGGACTTACAGGAGCCAGCGCCTGAGATGGTCGCCACCACGCTTGCGCCTGAGATGGTCGCCGTCACGCCAGCGTCCACGATGGCTCCTTCCGTCCCGCCAGCGCCCAAGATGGCTGCCGTCGTCCCGCCAGCGCCCAAGATGGCTGCCGTCGTCACGCCAGCGTCCACGATGGCTCCCGCCGTCACGCCAGCGTTCAAGATGGCTGTTGCCGTCCCGCCAGCGTTGAAGATGGCTGCCGCCGTCACGCCAGCGTCCACGATGGCTCCCGTCGTCACGCCAGCGCCCAAGATGGCTGTCGCCGTCACGCCAGCGTCCACGATGGTCCCCGCCGTCACGCCAGCGTCCAAGATGGCTGTTGCCGTCGTCACGCCAGCCCCCAAGGTGGCTGCCGCCGTCACGCCAGCGTCCACGATGGTCCCCGCCGTCACGCCAGCGCCCAAGATGGCTGTTGCCGTCACGCCAGCGCCCAAGATGGCTGTTGCCGTCACGCCAGCGCTCAAGATGGCTGCCGTCGCCACGCCAGCGCCCAAGATGGCTGCCGCCGTCACGCCAGCGTCCACGATGGCCCCCGCCGTCACGCCAGCGCCCAAGATGGCTGTTGTCGTCACGCCAGCGCCCAAGATGGCTGCCGCCGTCTCGCCAGCGTCCACGATGGCTCCCGCCGTCACGCCCGCGCCCAAGATGGCTGCCGCCGTCACGCCACCGCCCACAGTGGCTGCCGCATCGCCGCCCACAGTGGCTGCCGCATCGCCGCCCACAATGGCTGCCGCATCGCCGCCCACAATGGCTGCCGCATCGCCGCCCACAATGGCTGCCGCATCGCCGCCCACAATGGCTGCCGCATCGCCGCCCACAATGGCTGCCGCATCGCCGCCCACAATGGCTGCCGCATCGCCGCCCACAATGGCTGCCGCATCGCCGCCCACAATGGCTGCCGCATCGCCGCCCACCATGGCTGCCGCATCGCCGCCCACGAAGGCCGCGCCACGACGACGCTCACGATGGCCGCCGCCACGACTACGCTCACGATGGCCGCCGCCACGACGACGCTCTCGATGGCCGCCGCCACGACCACGCTCACGATGGCCGCCGCCACGACGACGCTCACGATGGCCGCCGCCACGACGACGCTCACGATGGCCTCCGCCACGACGACGCTCACGATGGCCGCCGCCACGACTAGGCTCACGATGGCCGCCGCCACGACTAGGCTCACGATGGCCGCCGCCACGACTAGGCTCACGATGGCCGCCGCCACGACTAGGCTCACGATGGCCGCCGCCACGACTAGGCTCACGATGGCCGCCGCCACGACTAGGCTCACGATGGCCGCCGCCACGACTAGGCTCACGATGGCCGCCGCCACGACTAGGCTCACGATGGCCGCCGCCACGACTACGCTCACGATGGCCGCCGCCACGACTACGCTCACGATGGCCGCCGCCACGACTACGCTCACGATGGCCGCCGCCACGACTACGCTCACGATGGCCGCCGCCCCGTCGCCCACGATGGCCTCCGCCCCGTCGCCCACGATGGCCTCCGCCCCGTCGCCCACGATGGCCTCCGCCCCGTCGCCCACGATGGCCTCTGCCACGTCGCCCACGATGGCCTCCGCCACGTCGCCCACGATGGCCTCCGCCACGTCGCCAACGATGGCCTCCGCCACGTCGCCCACGATGGCCGCCGCCACGACGCACCCTCAGCCGCTCAAACTGGCGGCCTCTCAGCCACTCGAGATGGCTGTCGGCTACCGTGGCCTATTCAGGTCTGGACCGGTGGTCCTGGACTGACCCTTTGGGGTTGACTGTGGGTCTTCTCCTGTTGCTCCCTTGTGTTCTTTGATGTTAGTTTGGCTATCTGGGAGCTAGCCGTTAAATGGGGGGTACTGTAACGTGTGGTGTTTGTTGGGTACTGCACCGTCTGGTTTCGGGTGTTCCACTTCCTGGTTTCTAGTTCACAGCTGGGTGTAATGTTGTCATTAGTTCGGGCTATAAGGGTTTTCTAGGAAGTCACCTCGGTGCTTATCATTGTTTGAATGTCACTGTATTATAGAGGTGAGTGCTGGTGTATATCGGACTGTTATTAAGGAACGTATTTGTGTTAAGACGCGATATGCGCACTTTTACTTTCAGTTTAACAGTATAGGATTTTCGCCGTTATCGGTTTGTTTTGTGTTCAACTTCACAATAAACCTTATTTTGAACGGTTCCTACGACTCTGCAATGGCTTTCACCGCACTACGCCGGAGCATTCGTGACAATCAGTGTGGTCTGTGGTGCAGTTTGTGGACATGTGTGGGAGGACACTGGGTCTAGCATAGGGTTTCGTGGTCTTACTGTGGTTCCCAGAAATGTATTGGCTTAAGCGCTATATCTGTTTGCCTCATCAGGCAGCTAGGAATTAGGACCTGAACCAATCCAAGAATAAAACTACTTTCATGTAAAATAATTTTTACTGTACTTGAATTATCTTTGGAGTGACTTCTGTTGTTTCAGTTTGGATGATATTCTGTAACAAGATGATTCTTGTGGGACACGAGATTGTGCCAGTCATGCAGGAAGTGAAGTCGAGATAAGAACATTTGTTATTTGATAAAGGGGTAAGTTTAGATGGGGCACCTTTAATCTGCAACACCACAGGAAGTGCGGGGAGTAACCATATCCTGTCTGGCACACAATCGTTAAATTGAACATTACATGTGGATTTTAATATTATTATTATATAGGCATTTATTCCATTAAAAACAAATATGTTTATATATTTTTCTTGTTGCAGAATGGTATCTGTCTCCACTGATTGATTCTGGAAGAAATTATGTAATCTGAAAAAGGGAGCGACTGCTTCCTACTGACAAAGAACTGGTTGTTTTTATTAGCCGAAACTATTAAAGTAAAAAAGAGAACTAGCACGTTATATTTTAACGTCTTGAATATGACCGTACATTCTGCCCCTTTCACCCCTCCCTTTCTCCCATCTGTCCTTTCCTTCCTCTCCTCCAGATTGAACTTTGACCCAGAGTCGTGGAAAAGGGCTGCGTACTGGCCCTCCGGTTTGACCTGGCGCTCAGCACCATATGCTCCATGTCTGTGAGATGGGACAACGGCTTCAGTTTTTTCAGAGATAGATCATGAATAATTGTTGCGGAGACCCTGATGAAACCGCTGAACTGGGCATAAACATTCCTTTCACCAGTGACAAACACAAAAACAAGACTAAAGCCATGTAATGTCATGGAAGCTAAATCTGTCTAGTCTGGTCCCATATCTGTCTGTAATGTCTCCCCGACACCTAAGGATATTGCCATGCCGATGGCACAAACAGATCAGAGATCAGCCAGTAATAAGCCCATTAGGATATTAGCCTATGATAAGGCCTGATAACTAAGTGCTTTGAAGAGTGTGCTTGCATATTCTTGACAGAGACAGTAGGAAAGATATTGGAGAGGTTGTTGTGGACCGAGCAACAGATTTGAACCCATGCTGTAGCAGTATATATAATGTATTTTAACTGTTCCATCATGGTATGGCCCAGGCTGCATCATGTAGGAGATTGAATGGCTGCTCTGTTTTATATAGTTTGTCTGAGCAAGTCACTAACAAACTGCTTGGACCCTCAAATAACTGTCCAGTGTCGACCCCTGGTGGTCATTGGTGGTTACTTGTCCTTAATGCTAGAATCTGTTGTGGGAAAAAACATTGTTTTGTATGCGTGTTTCAGAAATCTTTATTTTATTACTATAAAACACGTATTATGAATTGGAGTATTATGAATATTATGTTTATTTTAGCTATATGACAAAGCTGATTCATTATATTCCTCAGGCTCTACATTTAACTGGCCATTTACAACACAACAAGTACTGTTTATTAACAATTGTGTGGTTGCCACTTTTTTATGACAGCACTAAAATAAACCCTGCATAGCCTTTTTTTAAATCAGTCAATGAAAAAACCATAAGACTTTCACGTTGTCATTTTTGACACTGTGAGTGTTCCTGTTTTGGTTTTGGAATATTACACTACAACTTTCACTTGGATTGTAGACAATATATTGAAATTATGCGTCAAGGTATTATTGATGTTCATGTAAAGAACAAATTGGAAAAAATGTAAATATATTTCCCACTGTTGAATGTTCACTGTCAGATTGTTTCAAACCATGTGCTGCATTTGATGTCCAGGTATTTAACAGTAGGTTTAACATGTTCTATTATTGGCTATTGCCATTGTAACCTCACATTATTGTACCTTGTTCTGATAAGTCTTATTTAAAAAGGAGCCAGCTATATTGGAGCTAATGCTGAGTTCCTTTGGAAACAATCTCATGATGGGTTGTAGGTGGTGTGTTAAATAAATTAATAACAGGCCCATTCATTCTGCTGTGACAGCTGGATTATCAGAAGGGCACAGCTTTTTTTATCTTTACCCTTTAACGTTTTATGACTTTCTTTCCAGACTACAATGCCACAGAGGAAGCTCTAAGACAGACTAAATACAAACACACGTCTGCACGTCTTACACTCAAGTTTCAGGGTTCAATGAGTCAGGAAGAGAAATACCTGACCCACACATTCGAATACACACACTTGGTCTTGTCACTGTTCATGTTAGCGGTCCAGTAGATCAGTGATTAAACAGTGAACTACACACAGTTGTACAGGTCTCAAAATGTCTGATTTCATTGATTTGTTTTATGGTAAATGTTTGGTGGGTGCTTTTTATATTATCTATGTTACTATAAAACTAAATGTGGTCTTGTAAATTACCTTTTAAACAAAACGATGAATTGATGATGAAGCATTTTTTTTCATTTAAGTAATTTGATTTCTAGGGGATTGGGAAAAAGTTTGAGCGCAATCCAACTGAGAATAAGGCAAAAATTGGTGGAGAATAAAGTGAAAGTAAAAGTGAGCTTATTTGATATGAAGCCTGTAGGGGGACCATTCTTCCACAGGGGGAACAAGTCCACGTGTAGAAATGTTAAACATGATCATGGGGCCAAATGACAAGGATGCAATGTGGCCCAATTACCCTGTAAAATAATTAAATCCTGCCCATAGTATGTTTGAGAATACATCGGATACTTTTTGTGAGTTAAAACATACTCCAGCTTAATACATTTCTAAAGCTACATGAAAATATAGAGAAATTATTATGAATGTTTGTTTAACAGATTTTGACAATTCAAATTGTTTTTGAGTTAGATAATGGCATTTTCATGCAGTTCTGACATTCATATGAAAATGTTGGACATTTTTCTTAAACATTTTTGTTCCCATGATATTATGTTGAGGTAAATTACAGCAAAATTATCATAGGTAAAAACTCAACTAACTCAATTAACTTAAGTTTCAGAATCCCTCCCTAATAAACAGAAACCTACAACACAATAAGTTAAGATACTATAAAGTGGTATTAGTGTTCTCTTGACTGCTTGGTAAAAATGAGAAACAGAATGAGAGAAACTGGACGGATTCCGATGTTCATGTACAAAGCTGGTGGCATAATAAAAAACACAGCCCATGGAGATTCTACAAAGTGGTGAATAAATGATCTGAATACTTTAAATGAAGTAGGTAACACAACCACATCTGGAGAAAGTGAACTGGTCTGAATAATTACCACCAGAACTGTACATTCATGTACTGTATAGTTAATTATCAAATCATTTTATCTATATAGCTGTCACAGCTCCCTCCGAAGCTACTCTACCCACATCTAGGGGCAGGTTTCAGCATTCGTCCTCAACGGTCTACTAGCGCCACCGTTCCTCATATCACAACATTGTCTTGTCATCACTCACACTTGTTGCCCATCCCCTTAATAGTATGAGTATATGGGTTCCTTGTGTTTGGTCATGTTTTTGTGTGGAATTGTTACATGTTACATGTAATTGGTTGTGAGAGAAATATTTACTGAGAGTAGCCGTTGGTTCCTCTAATTTTTTTGTCCTTGTGACTTTGATGCGCTGTGTCGCACAGTTTGTTATTTTGTAAAAGTACTAGTGAATATCAGTTACTAAGCGTTCTCTGGTGAGTGACAGGTAAAAAAAAACTCAATGCGCCTGGCTTCATCCTTCTGCTACACCTCACATCGATACTGTGACAATAGCCGACTGTATATATGGAGTTTACTTGGGCTGGGAAAATATACATAAATACAATCCCATGACAAATTATGAAACCACAGTCTGAAAAAACTTAGAGTGTATTTTCTTAATAAACGGGAAGTAGGCTTTTGCATTGTCTAGCACTTCCACAAAAAAACACGCAATATTTTCAATGCATCACCTTCTGTAAAATTCAATTTACCTAATCCTTTTTTTGCTCGCACACTGTCATTAGAAATAGGCCAATTGTCAGGAAACAATCCCATCTGGCAACAGTGATCACAGTCTATCTGCCAGGAATCACTCCACAACCTACCGGCATCACAATGAAAATCTTACAAGCAAGCTGTGATCTTCAATTCGTTAAAATCATTGCTTTAGAATGTGTTTTTTCAGTCCACTAACTTTATTCCGGGTGTAAAAAAACATTGAACAAACAAGGACATGGCCTAAGTCGTCAAATGTGTCGTGGTAACCCAGTCAACAAGAACACCACATGATTTACATGCAGGTGGAAACATGCAAGTGGTTGAGTTTTAAAACACACAGTAAATCTTAAGCCTCTAAGACTTGAGCTAAACTACTAAGTGTTTACGGAAAATGTAAACATCCTAAAACGTTGAGAACAACCTGCAAAGCATAACCTCTATGCATATTCTTCCTTGTTGAAGAAGTCGGTTTTGTTTACTCCGAGCCTATTTTCTGTGCAGCCAAATTTCCATTCATACATTACGCATTGACAGACAACCACAAATGTGCGGCACGAAACACATCCCAAATACCGGTACAATTAAAACCGTTTATAACGTTACAATGACACAGGACAGTCATCAAAGTGACCCATACATATGTTCTATAATCTGCGTAAACCATAATTACAATTGGTTATGATTCATGTATGATCCAACGGTCTACATTAGGGGCCATTTATTATTAGATCTTAATAAAACAGATGCCTGCATGCAAAAGCAATTTACTTAGAAATACACAAATCGTGCACTGTCACATACATCCAGTAGTTGTCATTTACATCATGTTCAAACTTGATAACCCTACTACAAAACATTATGACCTCTCAATGGCACATGTCAAGCTTTGGGTGGATTAAATGGTAAGCGAACAATCAGTTGTCGTAGTTATTGTAGTAGTTTATGGCATTGGTATTCCCTGAGGCTCTTTCAGCAGAATAACACGCCATGCCATAATTCACACATTCTTTGGAAATAGTTTGAGGAACACGTTTATGGTGTCCCTCAGATCTCAATTCAAATGAGCTGGACCAAGGTGTTTGATCCACAGCAGCTCCACCATGCAACAGGACATGATGGATCTGCTGCTAATCTCTTGGTGCCAGATACCACAGGACACCTTCATATTAGACATAATGTCTTGGTGCCAGATACCACAGGACACCTTCATATTAGACATAATATATTGGTGCCAGATACCACAGGACACCTTCATATTAGACATAATGTCTTGGTGCCAGATACCACAGGACACCTTTAGGGGTCTTATAGAGTCCATTCCTCAGCATGTCACAGCTGTTTTGGTGGCACCCAGAGAACCAACAGCATCTTAACTATGGAGTTACATTTGTCTCAAAAAGAACAAACAAAAGTATTACTATTGCAACCAAAAAATATGTATTGCAAACAAAAAAATAGATATTGAATGCAAAACATCCACGAAAAGGTATCGAGATCCGCAAGAAATCAAAACGTTTTAAATGCAAAGACAAATGTATTGCAGTTTTTTTTCCATCTCTGCTTACGTTGCCATGGTTTTTGCTCTCTGCCTTTTTTTGTAGCTGCGAGTTCAGGTTTTTGCTCTCTGTTTCTTTTTTTGTAGTTGCACATTTTTTTGACACAATTGTAACGTGTGGACGGGATTTCGAGCAGTATTTGGTGGTGGCTCTAAGGGGATTTTAGGGGGTTCACGTGTTTTTCATTTGTAGCTTTCACATCTCTAATTTTGGTCTTCTGATTTACACAAATGGTTACCATTTCTTTTAAACATCCTGCATCATGTCATGTATGGATTAAATTAGACATATTTGATAGACCTCTCTATCTTATACAATAAAGTTGAGTAAATAATTGTTTAAAAAAACTAATTATTTCAAATGTTTGTGGCACCTAGATAATAATTTTAAGATGATAAAATGCTGTTTTGGTAAATGCTTTTATATGACTGGTGAATGTGAGATCTGAGTCTATCATTACACCTAGATTACACACTTGGTCCCTGGTTTTTAGGGCTCGAGCAACCAGTTCTTTCCTAATATTGGTTCTTTTATTTCTGTTGCCAAATACAATAATCTCTGTTTCATTTTGGTTTGGTTCATCCAGTCATGTATGTGCTCTATACAGTGATACAGTAAGTCTATCATTTAGTAATTAAAATGATTGTGTAAATAAAATATAAATAGAAAACACAATATTGGAACTTACGCGTTGACCCGAGCAGCACTGTCCTCCCATGCCGTTTCCCTCTTTTTTGCTGCAGCAGCTGTGTTACTCTTTTTGCGATTGACAGGTTCATACTCGCTGTAGAGTTGCATGAGAAATTCCAGTTCCAGAGGTGTAAAGTATGCCAACCAATTTTTATTGCTTGTTGCCATGAGGAATCGTAGTATCATTGCTCCAAATGCTTCTTTTCTATAGTGGTAGTGAACGCACTTAACTCTGAGTCAACCTACGCTGAGTTGATTGAACTAACTCGAATCAGCTGTTCTCGAACAGAAAACTCAGTGTTTCCCATCTCAGGGTAAATCAACTCAGAGTTCAGGGTTAGACTCAGAGTATGTTAAACCTCCTTTCTGAAACGGGCCCCTGGCAGTAATTCCTAAGTAAGTCTCTGTAGTGGAACCCGAACATGTGAATACTGTTATGGCGAGGTAAGGCAGGAATACTGGTGAAAGTGAAAGTGTGTTATATTTTTTAAACAATTATTGTTTCAATTGGGGCTGGTGCAGCTAATGCCAAACATTGCTCAACATTGCTTAGCATTTCATGTAGCTAAATGCCCGAAGATTTTTCTGAAAGTCATTATTTTTGCTACAATGTATTTGATTATCAGAGAAGAATGAAGTAGAGGATGAGAAAGATGAAGAAGAGAAGAATGAAGTAGAGAATGAGAAAGATGAAGAGGAAGAAGAGAAGGATGAAGTAGAGGATGAGAAAGATGATTGGAAGGAAGAGAATGACAGAGGGTGAGATGGAAACACAAGTTGATGAGATGGAAGAGCAAGACAAGGAGATAGAGAAGCCAGATGATGAGGCTGAGGGCGGTGTCAAGGCCTCGCCTATTATGAATCCAGTAAGGATTGTATGGTATGTTTGTTTAGTAACAGCTGAAAATATTTCTAATTTATGTTGGTTCAGCAAGGACCTTTAACTAAGAAATGACAAAATACATAAAACATATGGAATAATTCCAGGTATTTAGTTATTGACATATTTCACACATTTTGTTCACATATTTTGTCGATATATCCGAAACCAGAAACGAGGGACCCACACAGCCCCATTTGCAGTCATTAAAAGTGCAAGGAGAACTTTTTGCAGTGATTGATACAAAGGACCCACATGGCTAGAGTACTCACAGTCTACGGATGCTGCATACTGCTGTGTAGACATTTCTCACTCCCCAATACTGCTAATAGTGTGTTTTCTTCATTAAATTGTTATTCAAACTGTAAGAACGCTACTATTAAAGTTTGTTCTTGCATGTAATGTCAGATCCCCATATCACTGCAATGGCTGCATGGTTTGAGAACAAACAAATTAGGGAAAACAACTCATCACTATTAGGTCTGATGAGTGACATGAGTGAAAAATATAATAAACCGTATGTATGTAAAGGTATGTCTAGATTTTTTATGCCCCAGTTGTTTACGTCAATACGTCTGTACACTATTGTTATATCAATCGTAAGAAATGTTATCTCTCCGTAGCACCAACGAATAAGTTAAGGAGGTTAGTTAGGTTAAGTTAAAGGACTAGCTAGCTTATGTTTACTATACATTCTATCAAATTTGTGTGAATCCTCAAGAAATTTGTGTCCTCTTCATGTAAAAATAAAATTGTACCCTCTTCACATAAAAACTTCATTTTACGTGTGCATGGCACAAATATTTTACATGCAATTTGTGAAAACCTGTGATATCGTGTTGGACATTGCATAGCGTGGTCACAAAGAATCAACATCCTCCACAAACAGAGGACATTTCTTGGAGATTTTGCATCTAGTTGGAGATAGATAGTTTCACAAAAACAACTGTGGAATCATGAAAGGGATCCAGGCAATTAGTCCCTCAAGCTGCACCTGTTTGGATGAGGACAGCATTGTCGTCCGAGGACAGGCTAATGTCTCAGATGTTGAGGACCTGAAGATAAGCACAGCATTGTTGCCCTAGCATCGGCTAATGACTCAGATGTTAAGGAACAGAAAAAGGAGTTATATTAGACCAGGAAAATTCAGATGGACAAGACACTCCAACAACTTTAATGAAATTTACTAGGTTTCTGGAACCTTTTAACGAGGTCTTCTTCAAGCTTTTCCCTCTGTCAATAACAGCTGTTGTGCTACCAGTTATAAGTGTCACAGTGTCGCAGCTTCTCTACAGTGAAACATGTAAAAACTCACTTGCGCTCCACCATGTCAGATAGCAGACTAAGTAATTTGCCAATACTTAGTATTGAAAGTCTGCGTCCAAAAGTTCTATTGTATTTAATACATCTTCAATCCAAATTGTTCTCTTGTTGTACCACTTTGTCCTATTTATATATTGAATGGTGCCCTCCCCCTTTATTTTTGCTCTTACCCCCCTTTGCCACTCCATGTATAAAATCCTGGACCCGCCACTGCTTGGGACACACCATCCAAACGTTCAAATAACACAAAAGTACAAATGAAAAAAGGAGATTGTGTAGATTGTGGAGATTCTCATCAAATAAGGTAGGCCCAAGCCTATAGACCTTTTAAAAGACCACCATTACACATGTTTCCTTTGGCTTTCCTGTCTGTATATTGCCTTTCACCCTGCAATAATGACCATTATTCTTTTCTGTGGTTACCAAATTGTTTTATTTGGTACATAATCTCAATCTTATAATGACACAATAATGTTGCAAAACGGCGGTGATACAATATGTCAAGGACATATTGGCAGTTCTTACAGTTAGAACACATTTTGTACCTCATGCCACTCTGGGATACTTGTAAATGCTAAAGTGTGTGTGTGTGTGTGTGTGTGTGTGTGTGTGTGTGTGTGTGTGTGTGTGTGTGTGTGTGTGTGTGTGTGTGTGTGTGTGTGTGTGTGTGTGTGTGTGCGTGTGTGTGTGTGTGTGTGTGTGTGTGTGTGTGTGTGTGTGTGTGTGTGCGAGAGTGATACACAGAGAAATACAGATACAGAGAGAGGTTATTTCCATCAGGCAATACTTGTGGTTACTTCTCTATATTGTTGTTGTAGAGCACATTCTTATTACAAGGTATGTAATGTTGATGTTGTAACTTGGTGTCTCAGGTGCAGCTTGAACTATTGACTAAATTCATCTGATTGTATAATAGCCTACAGTTTTTTAGCCCACCCACCCATTATCACCACCAGCAGTTACTGGGTAAATTCATGTATATTGTTTTAATAGAATTTATGATGTAAACCAAAAAAAATGGTCTTGGGACTAACACACGTAGGTCAGTCATTCTAATCATGGGACTGCCACAGTGACAGGTCTATCTGTGACCAAATAGTTAACATTTCTACAAAAAAAATTATATATTCCAGATTACTGCATCACAGGACAAACACAGGACAGGAGATACACTCACAAACTCTTTAAAAGGCAATGATGATAGAAATAAGATAAATCCAAGTTAATTCACAAAACTGTGTGTTCCTCTGCATTCGATTACATGTATCAACTAGCTAACAGGGTACAGTATATCGCTGTGGACAAAAACTTTGTGTGTGTGTGTGACCTCAACTGAAGCACTTGATGTGAAAATGAACTTAATAATCCGAGCACATCTGGTATGTTCTGTGTAGAGACTTCCTCCTCATCCTTTAGCGAACAAGACCAGAATAGTATTAGCGAGTCCAGAAAATTAACAAGTTTATGATAGGAGGGATAGTATTACGAGTTTAAAAAGTCGGTATAAGAGCACTACATGTCAATGCAAACTGCTAAAGAGACCAGCAAGAAGATTTCAATGTTTGATCTCAACCATTTGAAAACATTTTCAAACATTAAGTAAAAAAATCCCTGCAAGTGTCCTGTGGTCATTTATGTTATTAGGACAGTTAAAGTCCTACAAATGGCCCCTTTAAGCTAACCATTGGCTATGCTAACATAAGACAATAGCTAGGCCAACAACACCAGGTTAAAATGTATCAACGCAACCGGGAAGTTAAGTAATTTACTAAGAAATAAACGTTTGTTTTGTTGTTCTGTACCTGTTCAATAAATAAACATTTCACACATCACCAGTTAGACTTTATCAATTATTAGATGTTTTCTGGTTAAAAGCGTTCTTTTTTATTGTACAATTTCTCGCCATTCATTGACAGGTGTCGACCAGGGAAAAAAACATGTGATGTTTTCGGGTACGTTTTTAGTCACAACGTTGAACTGAAACGTCTCAATTCCTGGATTCAGTTGGATGTTGTCAAGATGTTGAAATGTTGGGCGTGGCACCCTGCAAACTTTTTCAGGAACCAGTTCTTCTCTGTTTGGCTCGATTGACATTTGATAAACTGTTAAAAAATGTCCAAGTATGTAATGCACAGATCATAATTAGGGACTGTATGTAGTCATTCAAATAAATTACTTTTATTACAATAAAAAGACATGTAGCAAGTAGCAACACACATTTGTAATGCAACTATATTACAGTACATTCAGTGAGCGAACAGCAGAACGTAATAACATACAAACAGCAACATTAAAGAGTTAACATATACAGTGCAAAATCTCAGGATGAATTTGATACACAGGTTTAAGAACAAAAAATAAACTATAGTCGTGAGAATAGGGTGACTTGTGGGGTTTACCGGTGTTCACAAAAATCACTTTATAGTTCATTCGATCGCACACAACAAAAATAAATATTGCTTGTATTTCAAACACGTTGTTGGTATATTAAAACAGCGCCTGGGACATCCTTAGAGAATAGGACAATGTCCAGGGAGGCCGTTATAAGCAGTGAGTCGTTGAGGTTATGCATCTATTATATACAGTACGTGCATGATGGTATTGGTAATGGTTCCATTAATGGCCATTACGCCACAGTTTAGCCAAGCGGGAAACTTTCGTATTCAAAGCACGCAGTCACATTCACGGCCAGTGGACCATTTCACCTACGGTTTAATTCGACAACAAGTATGCATTGTAAAACTCCAGTCTCATCTCCTGCATGACAGGTAAACCACATAGCTGTGGTCTTCGTTTCCTGTTCAGGGTAGAGCACACATTCAAACACTAAGAACACATGCATGCATAAAATCCCAGAAACCCACGCACATGCACCCATAGAGCCTGCCCGTATGCATGAACGTGCAAATACAGATATTCACTTCTTATAGCTTTGCGCACACAGGATATGTCTGCAGCCGGTGGGTTTTTGGGTTTGTGCAGCACAGGAAACTCCTAATCACATCCCAGCACTAAAGACTCAGTAACGAAACTGTATAATGTACAGTGAACCCCTAACTGAACCCATGACCATTGAGGTAAACGGATTGATTACGATAAAAACTAGAAAATAATAACATTTGTAATTCTTTAAATTTTTGTATGTTTCTCAGACCGTGGAGTCAAAATGAAGGGTGAAATTGCAATGAAAATGGGAGTTCAATTTGACTAGTTGATTAAATATGTAGAGTGCAATAACAAAATAATCCATGAAAGACACAATCAATCAGAGTTACATTTACAGTGAAATAACTTTAATTTTGAGTGTTGTTTCTAGGTGTCAAGAATGAATGAATTTTACCCAAAAGACCCATATCCATATTGCCATTATCATTAGAAACTCTAAATTCAGATTCAGGCAACAGATTACCAGGATGCCTTCTGGGAAGTACAGTGTTACAGCTTTGCTCCAGGGCTCAGGACACACGTATGGCTGCATACTCTGAACATTCCTCCTGTAGTTCCTTGGAGCGGGGCGTGGAGCGTGGCCTTACCGGATGGTTAAGAGCTGCATAGGTGATACCACCCTCTTCCTCTTTTGCCGTCATGTTGCCATAGGTACAATCACTGTCTACCGGGACAGACACCTGATTGGCTGCATCTTGGACACGTGGGCCCTTGGCAGGTGCATTGTCATAAATCAAGTCTGGGTTCCGGGTAACCTGGGCGTGGTGGGGTTGGGGGCTTTGACTCTGGTGGGGTCTGGGGTTGGGTCGTGGGGATACTTGCTGAGTCATAGGTATAACTGTGTACTGTAACAACAAGGAAGCAGTATGTATGCTTGAGTTGATAATTTGACAAGACAAGCACCAAAACACACCACCATGTTACATAAGGAGAACATAAACAAGACATTCAGAATCTAAAGTCACAATTAAGAGTAAGGGAGAAGGTATCAAGTGTATTTCTGTTTTACCTGACACTCTGGTTGTTTCTCTTTCTTTGACTGCTTGAAAGGACAAACACCTATAATTGAAAGCATATATAATAAAACATCCATTTAATGTACCCTGTATTTAACAAGGTAAGTCAATTGAGGACCAATGTATCAATGTCATGGTTCCCTCCCTCTGTCCCTCTCTATGCGGGAGTTGGCACTCCCCCGACCAGCAGAGAGAGGGAGTAATCACAGACATTCTAGACACCTGAGTTTTTCCCACACCTGGGTTCAGGTTTTCATTAGTGTCCCTATTTAGTTCTGTGCTTATCAGTTGTTTAGTGTCGGGACATTAATTCAAGGTATGTGGTGTTTAGGATTTTAGTTGTGCTGTTATGATTTAATGCAGGAGTGTTTGCATGTTGTTTAGACCAAGTTAGAGTTGGTAATGTGAACATTCAGTTTTGTTGTTGATGGGTTGGGTTTTATGTATACCGGGTTATTTGCACGTTCTGGTTTATGTTCCTTGTGTATGAGTTTCCTCTGTCTGATTTTTGTGTTTTGTTAATTCAAGTTCCCAGTTCTTGTGCCTGTCTTGCCTGTCCTGGATGAATAAAACCCATTGTAAAGAACAAGTTCTCTGCGCTTGTGTCCTCTGTCGGCTTGAGAGCCGAACCCTGACAGTATGTCCCGACCATCAAGGACGCAGCGGAGAAAGGTCTGTTCATGGGCAGATGAACAGCCTGTCGAGATACCGGCTTGTTATCGCCGGCGCGCGATACGACCTGGACCACCTCTTCCTCCACGACCATCTGCTCCACCGCCTGTCTGGATACCCGCAGACTACGGAGCAGTGCGGAATGGGAGAGAGACAATCTATTCTGAGTCGGAGGAGGAGTACCCGGAGGAGAAATATGGCTGGGATTCCTACATCCTCCGGCTGGCATCCGCGTTGCCTCCAGTTGTTCGATCATCAACTCCCCGCAGCTAAAGAAGGGCTGCCGCCCCGCAGCTAAAGAAGGCTGCCGCCCCGCAGCTGAAGAAGGCTGCCGCCCCGCAGCTGAAGAAGGCTGCCGCCCCGCAGCTGAAGAAGGCTGCCGCCCCGCAGCTGCAGCTGAAGAAGGCTGCCGCCCCGCAGCTGAAGATGGCTGCCGCCCGCAGCTGAAGATGGCTGCCGCCCCGCAGCTGAAGATGGCTGCCGCCCCGCAGCTGAAGATGGCTGCCGCCCCGCAGCTGAAGATGGCTCCCGCCCAGCAGTTCGAGATGGCGTCCAATCCCTGGCCCAGAGATCGGTCTCCGTTCAGTCCACCACACCAGTTCCCTCTCAGGCACTCCTGGCCATAGACGAGGCACTACGGAAGGACTGGGAGGTCCTCATTGACTTAATGGTCTGGATGAAGGAGACAGGAGTTGACGAGGAGGAGGAAGAGAGGTGTTACAGCGAGTTCTTCGCATGGAAGGATTACAAGGGGGAGCTTTCTCGTCCGGCTCTGGACTACCTATTGCCACGGTTGTTCTGCCGGGCACCACACCTCCTCCAGGTCCCTGTTTCGGAGCCAGTCCAAGTCCCCTCTGAGCCAGTCCCAGTCCCCTCTGAGCCAGTCCCAGTCCCCTCTGAGCCAGTCCCAGTCCCCTCTGAGCCTGTCCCAGTCCCCTCTGAGCCTGTCCCAGTCCCCTCTGAGCCTGTCCCAGTCCCCTCTGAGCCTGTCCCAGTCCCCTCTGAGCCTGTCCCAGTCCCCTCTGAGCCTGCCCCAGTCCCCTCTGAGCCTGCCCCAGTCCCCTCTGAGCCTGCCCCAGTCCCCTCTGAGCCTGCCCCAGTCCCCTCTGAGCCTGCCCCAGTCCCCTCTGAGCCTGCCCCAGTCCCCTCTGAGCCTGCCCCAGTCCCCTCTGAGCCTGCCCCAGTCCCCTCTGAGCCTGCCCCAGTCCCCTCTGAGCCTGCCCCAGTCCCCTCTGAGCCTGCCCCAGTCCCCTCTGAGCCTGCCCCAGTCCCCTCTGAGCCTGCCCCAGTCCCTCCCTGCCCCAGTCCCCTCTGAGAGCTCACTCCCGTCCCTGAGCTCACTCCCGTCCCTGAGCTCACTCCCGTCCCTGAGCTCACTCCCGTCCCTGAGCTCACTCCCGTCCCTGAGCTCACTCCCGTCCCTGAGCTCACTCCCGTCCCTGAGCTCACTCCCGTCCCTGAGCTCACTCCCGTCCCTGAGCTCACTCCCGTCCCTGAGCTCACTCCCGTCCCTGAGCTCACTCCCCAGCCCAGCCAGTGTCCGTCCCCAGCCCGAGCCAGTGTCCGTCCCCAGCCCGAGCCAGTGTCCGTTCCCCAGCCCGAGCCCCGTCTTGTCCTCGAGGCCGTCACCCTGCCTAAGCATGTTCCCGGGGCTAAGACTATTCCCTGTCCTCCGGCGCGGCCACCTGACCCGTGTCCTCCGGCGCGGCCTCCTGACCCGTGCCCTCCGGCGCGGCCTCCTGACCCGTGCCCTCCGGCGCGGCCTCCTGACCCGTGCCCTCCGGCTCGGCCTCCTGACCCGTGCCCTCCGGGCCGGCCTCCTGACCGGGGCCGGCCTCCTGACCCGCTTCCTCCGGGCCGGCCTCCTGACCCGCTTCCTCCGGGCCGGCCTCCTGACCCGCTTCCTCCGGGCCGGCCTCCTGACCCTCTTCCGCCCGTACGGCCTCCTGACCCTCTTCCGCCCGTACGAGCCTCTGCTCCGCCTACGCCCGTCCGGCCGCCTGACCCGCATCCGCCTGTCCGGGCCTCCGCTCCCCCTCAGCCAGTCCGGCTTCCTGACCCGTCATCACCGGTACGCCCTCTAAACCCGTTCCGTGATCTGTCCTCTCCCTGGGGGCTTCTGGGGTCGCTTAGTTCTGCCCTGCCCAAGACCAGTTCTCTCTGCCCTGCCCGAGACCAGTTCTATCTGTCCTGCCCCGTAGCCTGTGACTCATTGTCGCCTCCTTCCCTCCCCACCTCCTCTACCGCCTCCCCGTCACTGAGTCTACTTCCCGGTCTGGTTCAGGACTATGATCGGCGGAGACCGGGGGGGCCGCTTGGACCGCCCAGTGGCGGTCGTGGGGGAGGGGGTACTGTCATGGTTCCCTCCCTCTGTCCCTCTCTATGCGGGAGTTGGCACTCCCCCGACCAGCAGAGAGAGGGAGTAATCACAGACATTCTAGACACCTGAGTTTTTCCCACACCTGGGTTCAGGTTTTCATTAGTGTCCCTATTTAGTTCTGTGCTTATCAGTTGTTTAGTGTCGGGACATTAATTCAAGGTATGTGGTGTTTAGGATTTTAGTTGTGCTGTTATGATTTAATGCAGGAGTGTTTGCATGTTGTTTAGACCAAGTTAGAGTTGGTAATGTGAACATTCAGTTTTGTTGTTGATGGGTTGGGTTTTATGTATACCGGGTTATTTGCACGTTCTGGTTTATGTTCCTTGTGTATGAGTTTCCTCTGTCTGATTTTTGTGTTTTGTTAATTCAAGTTCCCAGTTCTTGTGCCTGTCTTGCCTGTCCTGGATGAATAAAACCCATTGTAAAGAACAAGTTCTCTGCGCTTGTGTCCTCTGTCGGCTTGAGAGCCGAACCCTGACAATCAATTACATTGACGACTTGACTATTGGACAACACTGAGTTACACATAAATATTAAAACTATGTAATATGTGCACAAGAATGCATGTATTTTACTATTTTATTATAATTTTCCTCTGTAAAGCACATTGAATTGCTTCTATGTATGAATTGTGGTATAGAAATAAACTTGCTTGATTGCTTGCTTGCACATGAATGATCTGTGATACAGCAAATATGCACAGATCAATAAGGTACTTTGCAGGTGCTGTGATCAGATCTAAGCTCCGGAATTTTTATTTGTTTGTAGCGACAAGTTGGAGTCTTTGTATATTATTTGTGTTCTTGGTGGCAGCAAACAGAAGGCAGTGAAGGTCAAAGAAAGTGTTGACGTTAGGTATCTAACAGAGCACAGATGTTCCATTCCGTTGGATAATGTTAAGGACTGAAGTAGAGGACTGATCTGTAGATGAGCAAGTAACCATGATTCTGGTGTTTGGTGTGTGAGTGGAAGGTTGATTCAATTCACCAGAGTGTTACGATCACAGTGATGTACAGTGAAAGTGGTGTAGGGTGTACTGGTGACAAATTAGAGGGCGTTGTGGTAAACTATGAGTTTGGTTCACTGTTTAGGGAAAGGGTAAACAGGCAAGCATTTCTGGATTTGTATTTAGACTTAAGGAAATGAGAACAAACAGAACAAACAAACACCAAGACACTTGCAGGAGTAACACTGAATTAACTGTGCTGTGGTCATTGTGTGAATCTTACCTTTGCAACCCCGTATTAATAGCATGGTTATTGTTATGATCACGATGACAAACCCCACAATCCCAACCGTGATGTAAACGTAATGCAACTGCTGCTTCAGTAAACTGTCCGTCTGACTTGATGTGGCGTCTAAAGAGAGGAGTAGAGCATAGACATCATTTCCCTGTCCGGCAAGTAAAATATACAACTACCTGACATCTGAATTCATTGAAGATATAGCAAATAATAACCAGGGTGCATTAAATCCTGAATGCCGATTGGCTGATATCAGTGGAATATGTAACCAATAAGGCACTAGGTGGTGTGGTACATTGGCAGTGTTTTCCATTACAATTAGAGCAGTAAAATGGGGTTGTGATGTCATATTCAGGGTATACAATATCATATACCATAAGCCACTAATAATTCAAACCACCTGGTTTCTATGTAGTCAATAAAGCACAAGAAGGTTTGGTATATGGCCAGGATACTATGGCTACAAGCTGTTCTTAGGCACAGCACATCAGATTGTGCAACTTTAAGCCATTGTATATTAGCCATATACTCCACCCCCTCATAGATTATTGTAAATTATTATTATTATTATTTAAATATATATATATATATATGTAACATACATATTTGAAATAAAAGTTACAACTGTTAAAAACAAGTTTGACTCTGCATGGATGACAGTTTCCATTGGTCGCTCAGTACTAATGGGTTTAAACTTGAACACAATAGTTTACTGAAAAATATTACATCATCACACCGAAAATATGTAAGAACGGTCTATTGTAGCCTTCTAATGGCCACCAAATTGGTACACATAACATGTATTCCTACATATCACCTGGCTATACAGTTTTTAGATTAGAGTTTTCTCATCATCTATGTCATTTATAGAACTGCCCCAAACACTCTCCTGGCTAAATTTGGATGTGGTTTACCACAGTGTTATACGTTTTGTCACCAGCGCCCCATACAACACCCACTGCAACCTTTACTCATTAGTCGGCTGGCCGTTGTTAATCACTCAGCGTTTAACTCATTGGTACCAACTTATTTACAAGTCTCTGCTAGGCAAAGTCCCACTGTACCTAAGCTCTCTAGTCACCATTGCTCTACCACCTACGCTCAATCAGCCAGGTACATTGCCCCATAGTCACCCCAAAAGCCTGCACAGCATTCAGCCGCCAAACCTTCTAGTTTTTAGCCGCCAATGACTGGAACAAATTACCTCACTAGTTGCCTTTAAACTACTACTACTTCAAGAACATGAGTCCGATCACCGTACATACATGTTAACTGTCGTTAACTTCTCACTTTTGTCATGCCCTTTTTGCACAGAGGATCTTTCTACTGTGCACTGCTGTTCATACCTGTTTACATTCTTGAGTTATTCTATTTGCTCAGGCATGCTCAAATGCTCTTTCTCACAAAACCATCATGTAATCTGTGCACACAAATTACCTACTTGCTAGATACACTTTAATCTTTTTACATTCTGTATATAGACAACACATATAGGTACAACACATTTGAGGCCCTGTGCCGTCTATGTGCGATGAATTGTGGTTCTAGAATAGCAAAGTTATGGTAAAAGGCAAATATCTAATTTAAAGCACCTATAAGGTGGATCTTCTACGGAGGGTGCTAGTTCTCTTATCACACATTGTTCAAGTGTGTGTATACGGTTTGTCAGTAAAATAAAGTGTTTGAGTGTTAATTGATTAGGGTCATTCCCTGAGGAAACTGCAGTTACAGACATAATCTAACACTGGATTACTGTGCATTAAAATAGTCAAAGATCACCAAAAACGACATTAATAAGCCTTCAGCAGTACTGACACGACCAAAGGATGCTGAGTGTGTTGATGCCAACAACATTATTTGTGTTTGTTAACATTTGTTAGGGGTCATTTCAGGAATGAGAATGAATCAATGTTAAAACCCTGGAAACGAGGCAACATGCTTACTGTTTGACTGTGTATGTTAGGTAGGCGATGTGACCCATGTTAAGCATTCATGTTAATATCTGCTCTTACTTGTTTCATTCTTCTGAATAACAATTGTGGTGTCTTCCACACTCTCTGAAATGTAATACCAGTTCTTAATTGCAGGCAGAAAATTCTTCCATCAATAACAAATTCAACAAAACCAAATAAACAAATGAAAGAAAGTACATTTAATAGTTTCTTACCTGAGACAGTGACATTGATAGCATGACCCACAGCATTCTGAAATATACACCGGTATAAACCAGAATCATTTGTTGATATGTTTTTGAATATCAGAAATGAGGTCTCACTATTGTTCATTTTTTTTACATTGATTTCAACGTGATCAGTTCTGTTGACAGGATCCCAACTTGGTTCATTAACTTTCTTCCATAAGACAGGTGGTGAGTTGGGACATAAAGTAACAGTGCAGTTAATCTCTACATTGTCTCCAGGTGAAGCCTTCTGTACAGTGTTCCGTTTCACTCTTATCTCTGAGTAACACTGAGATCCATCATCGTTACCTGGAATAAATGGGAATAAATGAAATGCATCAAAATACATTGTAAATGTTTCATTAATATATACATAACATTTCAGAAATATATGAACACATCTGTACAATATGATAATTAATTACATATTTACAGGTTATTCATTATACTCGTATTTTTTCTTACACTTAGTTTTATGGGATCAGTTGGGGAATGACAGCATTTGTGTGTTTATTCAATATCAGGAATGTGTAATGTTTACATTGACCATCTAGCATTGGTGGTGCTGTCACAAAGACATGTACTTGTGTTGTGTGGAAACTAGGTAGACACCTACATCCTGTGTACTACTTCCTGTTAGCAGCTATAAATGTAGCTAATAGCCATTTTGTATGTGAGAGAATCTTAGAGAATATACAGCCAGGTCCATACACATTTGGCCCTGTACACCACCACAATGGATTTGAAATGAAACAATCAAGATGTGAGGGCATTCATTTAGTTTGAAGGTATTTACATCCAAATCAGGTAAACGGTGTAGGAATTACAACACATTTCATATGTGCGTTGTAAAGAGCGGCAACCCTTTTCAAGTAATTGGACAAACTACATAATCATAAATCTTATTGTCACTAATACTTGGTTCAAATCCTTTGCAGTCAAAGACAGCCTGAAGTCTGGAACCCATAGACATCACCAGACGCTGGGTTTTGTTCATGGTGATGCTCTGCCAGGCCTCTACTGCAACTGTCTTCAGGTCCTGCTTGTTCTTGGGTCATTTTCCCTTAAGTCTCGTCATCAGCAAGTGAAATGCATGCTCAATTGGATTCAGGTCAGGTGATTGACTTTGCCATTGCAGGACATTCTACCTTTTTGCCTTAGGTTGCTTGGAAGCTGTGAAGCGCCGTCCAATAAATTCTGAAGCATTTGAATAAATATGAGCAGATCATATTGCGAAACACTTCAGAATTCATCCTGCTGCTTTTGTCATCAGTCACATCATCAACAGCAGTCTATACATGCCCACACCAAAACACTACCTCCACCATGCGGATGAGGTGGTATGGATCATGTGCCCACACCATAACACCACCTCCACCATGCGGATGAGGTGGTATGGATCATGTGCCCACGCCATAACACTACCTCCACCATGCTGATGAGGTGGTATGGATCATGTGCCCACACCATAACACCACCTCCACCATGCTGATGAGGTGGTATGGATCATGTGCCCACACCATAACACCACCTCCACCATGCGGATGAGGTGGTATGGATCATGTGCCCACACCATAACACCACCTCCACCATGCTGATGAGGTGGTGGTATGGATCATGTCCCCACACCATAACACTACCTCCACCATGCTTCACTGATGAGGTGGTATGGATCATGTGCCCACGCCATAACACTACCTCCACCGTGGTGATGAGGTGGTATGGATCATGTGCCCACACCATAACACCACCTCCACCATGGTGATGAGGTGGTATGGATCATGTCCCCACACCATAACACTACCTCCACCATGCTGGATGAGGTGGTATGGATCATGTGCCCACACCATAACATCACCTCCACCATGCTGATGAGGTGGTATGGATCATGTGCCCACGCCATAACACTACCTCCACCATGCTGATGAGGTGGTATGGATCATGTGCCCACACCATAACACCACCTCCACCATGCTGATGAGGTGGTATGGATCATGTGCCCACACCATAACACCACCTCCACCATGCGGATGAGGTGGTATGGATCATGTGCCCACACCATAACACCACCTCCACCATGCTGATGAGGTGGTATGGATCATGTCCCCACACCATAACACTACCTCCACCATGCTTCACTGATGAGGTGGTATGGATCATGTGCCCACGCCATAACACTACCTCCACCATGGTGATGAGGTGGTATGGATCATGTGCCCACACCATAACACCACCTCCACCATGGTGATGAGGTGGTATGGATCATGTGCCCACACCATAACATCACCTCCACCATGCTGATGAGGTGGTATGGATCATGTGCCCACACCATAACATCACCTCCACCATGCTGATGAGGTGGTATGGATCATGTGCCCACACCATAACACCACCTCTATCATGCTTTACTGATGAGGTGGTATTCTTTGGATCATGAGCAGTTCTTTCCCATCTCCATACTCTTCTCTTCGGATCATCCTGGTACAAGTTGATCTTTGTCTCATCTGTCAATTTATTAGAAAACTCTGGTCTTCCTGTTTTGAGGCTCACCAATGGTTTACATCTTGTACCCTCTGTATTTACGCTGGTGAAGACTTCTCTGGATTGTTGACTTTGACACAGATACGCCTACCTCCGTAGAGTGGTCTTGATCTGGTCAACTGTTGTGAAGGGGGTTTTCTTCACCAGGGAAATAATTATTCTGGAATCCACCACAGTTGTTTTCCGTGGTCTTCCAGGTCTTTTGGTGTTGCTGAGCTCACCAGTGTGTTCTCTTTTTTTAAGAATGTACCAAACAGTTGATTTGGCCACACCTAATGTTTCTGCTATCTCTCTGATGGGTTTGTTTCGATTTTTCAGCCTAATGATGGCTTGCTTCACTGATAGTGACCGCTCTTTGGACTTCATATTTAGAATTGCCAGCAACAGATTCCAAACACAAATACCACACTTGAAATGAACTCTAGACCTTGTATCTGCTCCTAGTAAATAAAACAACGAGAGAATAGCACACACCTGGCCATGGAACAGCTGAGCAGCCAATTGTCCAATTACATTTGGTCCCTTAAAAAGGGAGGGGGGGGCACATATCAAATGTGTTGTAATTCCTATCCTACACCATTTACCTGATTTGGATGTAAGTACCCTTAAGTTAATGTTGAAAGTCTGCACTTAAAGCACATTTTGATCGTTTCATTTCAAATCCATTGTGGTGATGTACATGGTTAAAGAGATGACAATTGGTCCATGTCCAAATATTTGTGGACCTGGCTGTACATAGAATATATTTAACACCTCACCACATTGAATAAAATGCAATGAGAGAAGCCTAAAGGATGTTTGGCTAGAATATATTTTACTTACTGAGAGAAATCATGGCAAATTGAGAGTAACTGACTTGTAGGAAACGGGACTTTTTCTGAATCATCACAAAGAGAACTGAAAATGTCTAAAAGTTGCATCCTTTACTCAATTAGGAAACAAGCAAGCAAATGACAATTAGACCCTGAAATTGTCCCATCACACCATCACCATGGTGAAAACGGCACTGAGCCCTTTTAACCTCTGGGTGTTGTAGAAAATCATAACAGAGCACCCTCATAAACTCCGAAATATAAATGACTGACTGCATTCTCTCCGCCAGCAACAACTGTATGGTTCATTGGATGGTGGTGAGATCAGCCCAACCAACTACAGGAGGTACGCTGCCTGCCCTCAAGGACATTAACACCAGTCAGTGTGGTAGTAAGGCCCACAGGAGCTATGAGCTGTAACAATACTATGACTAGCAGATTGAAACAATTCAGGAGCGTCAGAACCAAGACAGATGGACAGAATAAAGTACATATTATCAGAGTGTTAAACTGACGGCCAGTATACTAACTACCGGTCCAGAGCCCACGTTGCATTATAGCACAATTGTTTTTCTACTTAATCTACATACACATTCAGTCCACACTGCTGTCCTGTTGACACATTCAGTGGTTTTATACTTAATCTGCATACACATTCAGTCCACACCGCTGTGCCATTTGTAATGGCAATTAAAAAGTCCAGATAGGGAATAAGAAGGAAAGAAAAAAACATTTTGCAAAACTAACAGTATTTACTTGCAAGGAGAATAACAAATTCACTGGGGTCTCGACAAAAATGAAATATCATTCTGAAGTCTTTACACGCATGTGTGTGCGTGTGTGTGTGCATGTGTGTGTGTGCATGTGTGTGTGTGGTGCAAGAGAAATCTAGCCATCATTTTCCAATATCATAAACACATTTCACATGAAGACACAATTCACAAAACACAATCCTCCGTTCTCATAAATGTTAACACCTTTTTCCTTGCTCAAACACAAGTTGCAAAAGAACTCTGCTCATATTCTCAAATGAAAGCTCATGTTATGCAAAATGCTTGCCAGAGTCAGCAATATTTGAACACAATGAACACACCTGGCGTCAATCATTACACACAACGACTAAAAATTGAAGACACTTGTTGCTAATCCCGTGACCACATGTATAAAAGCAAGTTCAGAGTGCACAGTTTGCTGAAGATTACAAACAAACACAATAGATGAAGGCAGAGTCAGGGGAAGAGGATTTCGAGTCAGAGGAGGGAGAAGAGCTGGCCATGGAAGAAGAGGAGCAGGCCAACGAGGAAGAGGAGTTAAAATCATAGGAGGAAGAGGAGCAGGCCAACAAGGGAGAGGAGGAGGCCAACAAGGGAGAGGAGATGGTCCAGGAGAGAGAGCAAGACAACCTCGCACCATCATTACGGACGAGATGCGAGCAACAGTCATTGACCATGTCATTGTCCATGGCATGACAATGGCTGAAGCAGGACTAAGAGTCCGTCCAAACCTGAGTAGGTTCCCCGTGGCCACCATTATCAGGGCATTCAGACAACACAACAGGTATTGTACTCTATTGCTTTCTTTGTCGCAATACAATTTTACAAGCCTGTGAAAGTAGTCTATTGGTTTCAAATCAGTTGTTACTGTATTGTAAAACATGTCAATTGACAACACATGTTTGTTTCATTAGAGTTGAAAGAATGCCACATAGAGGTGGGAGGGTTGCCATATTTACAAGGGCGTAGGTTTAGGGGGGGACGCTGGGGACATGTCCCCACCAACATTTTAACATGACCAAATTGTCCCCACCAACATTTTAACATGACCAAATTGTCCCCACAAATATTTTATTATGACCAAATTGTCCCCACCAACATTTTAACATGACCAAATTGTCCCCACAAATATTTTATTATGACCAAATTGTCCCCACCAATATTTTAACATGACCAAATTGTCCCCACCAATATTTTAGCGAACTCGGAGTTTGTGCTACTATTTGGATCAATTCCAATCGCCAGCGCCAGGAGGTCAGTACTAGAACGTGTAATTTGATTGGCTAAAAAACCTAGTGCGGAGGAGTTATCTGACACGCTAAGTCCACAAGAAAGTGAAATCAAGCAGGTGTGTGCTAGCGAGCGACTGAAGACAATGGTAAAGTTACCAGTGCTTTCTGTTAATACATACCCCATAAAAGAGTGAAACTTTTTAACATTCCCTTTTCCCTTCAGCATATACATGTTTGCCCCTTTTTGTGCTTTGTAGGTCAGCTATGCCACCCAGAAAATGGGACATACGGATCTTTTTCTCGAAGCACACTGTACGTCAGGCCAAATAACTAGCCACACAATCAAACTAGCAGTGGTAGCGACCAATGAAGGACTGTAATGGTAATATTACTCTTTGTGCAGCCATGGGTTTGGAGGGGCTTACAACACCCAACGTCTCCTCACCTTCCTAGAGGAGCTAAAAGACATCCTCCTGGACCGCCAACAACACCATCCTGGGCCCGCACATCACATTTATGTGATCATTTGGGACAATGTACGCTTCCACAAACCAAATCAGAGAGTGGTTCACCACCAACAGTAACCATTTTTTTAACGTCTGTCTGCCACCCTACTCCCCTTTCCTGAACCCTATAGAGGAGTTCTTCTCATCGTGGAGATGGAAGGTTTATGACAGACAACCATACACTAGAGAGAACCTCCTAAGGGCAATGGAGCTGGCCTGTGTTGACATCCCAGTGGAGGCCTTCCAAGGATGAATTCGCTGCTCTTTTGGAAAGTTTGAGTTTTGAAGTGAGAAGGTGTGGTTGTGTTTATGTACCTTCAGAAAAGGGGGTTGTGTTTAGACATTGGGGAACATGGAGGAAACGTTTGTGAAATGTGTTTTAGCATTTGAGAAAAACTGTAAAGCAGAGAAACATCCAATTTGCTTAGTGACATTCCAATGGGTATGTATTCCTTAATCAATACAATTATATAACACATTTTACACATTAACCGTTCAATCATTTTCTGGATTTTCTTTTTTTACTGCTTAATTGTTTCATATTTTGGATTGTATGTATGACTGTATTGGTTAATGCAGAAATATACTATGCTTTTGTGTTTAATGTTTTTTGCTAAAAGTAGGACAGATTTGAACCCCTGCTGCAGTATTACATTGATGCAGGAAGAGGCTTTTTAGAGTGCTGGACCACTCGTGGCCACAACAAAATGTTGTTTTTTTCTATGTTTTCTGCCGCAAGGGATTCTACACTTTCAAGAGATTGTTGAGGTTACAACACGATAACAAAACGTCTCTTGATGGTAAGACTACAACACAATATTTTATTATTATAATCCAACCACACAGGAATTACACATGAATGTTAATATTTGAAGTCTGGTCTGGTTGTGATAACTGGTTTTTGAAGTGCTGAAAGACACCTTGTCGTTACTTGAACGCTACAACCATAATAGCCCATTACTAATTTAAATTACTTGTTTTTATGTTCATGGACGGCAGTGGAAAATATAATCTATGTATTATTAAGGGGAAACAAATAAGGAAACCAGACGTGGAATTTCTTCTTAAAACAACCAAAACAAGAAAATCACCAAATTGCTAACGGAAATAATTTAAATAAAACAGCACATATCTAAATAAACATGTGAATATATAGGACGAAAGAGAATTTCATTTTGTGGAAAACCAACCAGAAGGATTTCCCTATAGCTTTTGATATTGAGATTGAACTAGATGCTGACTATAAAGACTAGACCAACCCATACAGATTTCAACTAAATCTGCTCCCATGTCTTTTTTTAAAGGGCACAATCTAGTCCTTATAAAACTAAGGAATATGTGGCAATACAAACGTACACCTTTTACAGTGTGTTTAAATACTGGGCTTTATGCAATATCTTATGTTTCTACAAATGGGAGACCTAGTTGCATAGTTGGTAGGGTATTATGTTACAATCACAGCGTTCTGAGTTTGATTCCTATTGGGGCCAGTATAAAAAGGTATGTGCTCACTGTTAAGTTGCTATAGAGTATTTATTAAATTCTATAAACAGAAATCATATCATGATTTTTAACATCTGATTTGTGTATAGAGGATGTCTAGGGCTTTGACGATGCCAGTAAAACAAATGTAACTGTTTGGTCCCGTTGAGGGATCGTTATAGAACCTGCTTAAACGCCTAATTTATGGTTCAGTCCTCTAAAATAACTGTACAGTATCTGGTGTAGTAAAGCGACAGACAGTCAGTTTTCCTTTAGAGTGGAATCATGTCTACTATCTAGTTATTGGCATATTTTGGGCAAAGAGTATTCCATGAGTATATATGACCTCACGTATCCTAACCAATTCTGTCCAGCGTGTTTATAACAAGCCAGATACCACATGGTTAGCGCACATTATACACCAAATATGTATACAAATGGTGCACAATTCAATAGACAGCTAAAGATTATGTCTGTATAACTGTATCCTATAGCTTTCTGCTGGAAAAACATAAATAAAATAAATGAATGTAAATAAATACATTCATTATTTTAGGAAGCTTACAGTATTGTGTACTACACAATTATTTGGAAATGAAATAAATATAATTTTGGTTGCTATAGCATTATATATCTTCACAGTATTTGAGATGCTTCCTGTTTTCTTTGCTTCTCACAATACTAATAAGTATCATAGCACAGGTATAGTCCCGGGCCTTAATTAAGCTTTTTTTGTATATATTGTTTTATAAACTTTACCTACCTGGACAACCATACACTAGACACTAAGAATTAAAATTAGCTGTGCAATCAGGCACGGCGTATCACTAGTCAAAACAGATAATAATGGTTTTGTGGCACACTATAAAATAAATAAGTGGAGTCTAACTTACCGTGGACGCCCCATAAGATGAGAACCCATACCAGGATGGAGTAAGGCAGGCTGGTCAGGCACCAGAGGTAGTTTGAGCCCATGGTGACGTCTAACACTTGGACCTGTTTAAATCAACAGGTAGGTGGAGGTGGTTGACGAAGACAGCCACCATATTGATAGACTAACCATCTCTCAATGTGCTGGTGTTGATTGTTTGAGTAATATACACACGTTGTCCTCTATTCCGTTTTTTCTCTCCACTTCATCGCTCTCACTACGTCACAAACGCACACAACACACAAAAGTATCACAGTGTCTCTCTCACTTCTCTCAGTCTGTGGTGACATTTCTTCGGTAGTAGTCTTCCTGTAATTAATAATAGATTGTAGAAGTGTGTAACGTCATTTTCCCGGAGAGGTCTGTATATAACCTATTTGCCAACAAGATGTGTAATCTGTTTTTTCTTATTCATGTTCCTCTCAAACAGAAGCAGAGCAATAGAAACGCAGTTAACATTTATGATACCATTATGATATCATTTCTAAACATACACTACAGTTCAAAGGTTTTGGGTCACTTAGAAACGTCCTTGTTCTCTGTGTTTGATCTGATCTGTGAAGGAAGAAGTACATAGATATTCAGTTTCTTGGTAATTTCTCGCATGGAATGACAGTGTTGTGTTTCCACCAGCAGTTAGCCCTTTCTGTGACATTGAAATTGGTGCAATTGCACCCCCAAGAGAGTATTTTGAGAAAAAACTGTGGGGCCAACAAGATCATTCAACAGCCATTACCATATAATGGTCTTTGTTTTCCCACACACATGCAAAGGTTTGGGGTCACTTAGAACAGTGGTTATCAATCAAGGGTCTAGGACCCCTGGGGGTACATAGGCTAACTGTCATAGTTCTATGTTTATACCATTTCTAGTTTTGACCACGACTTTGCTTTGTACTCAGGTTCACGCTCCAGTCCAATCTCCTCAACTTACTTATCTGCCAGCCTGCCTCTGTTTGCCTCATTTTAAGCTTCGCCATCTCCACGAAAGCCTGCCCGTCTACGCCATCTCCTTCGCAACGCCATTCTCGCTACCGCCTGTCTATAGGACTCAAGATCCCCTCCTGCATCCTGGCCACCTTCTACCCACCTGCCATTTCCATAATTCTGTTCATTGTCCATTCTACTGTATCATCCATTCTTCACATGTATTGAATAAATACGCTCTGGGTTTTTACGCACAGTGGCCTTACATCTCTGCTTTCATTCTTTTGAGGCCTGTCCTTTACAGCCACCTAACACTTACTAGTAAAATTAACATACGGAGTAATTCAGGGGCAATTTGAGAAGAGCAAAATTCTGTTTTCGGTACACTAACTAAGGTTGGGACCACTGACTTGAAATGTACTTGTTGTCCATGAAAAAGATACATTAATTGTATAGGAAGTATAGCATGAGATGCATGAAATACATAAGGTTCTGTCTAGAAAAAGATGTACATTTTCTCAGAAACCACTTTTTATTCAATAATTCCTATAATGACTTTTATATAAAATGTTTCTTTAAATCAGTTAAACAAATATACCTTAAAAGAATACACTTGTTTCAATTAGCAAAAATACCACATCCAAAGATTGACCTCAAACAATATTGCTATAACAAATATAGCAAAATGAATAAAAATACTGTCATTAAGAAAGTTTGAGAAAAAAACATTCAATATGGATTTCTTTCCTGGGTCTAACTTAACATGAGTCTAACGTGGTTACCTTAATGATGTGCTGTTGACCAAGTACACAATTTTTGTCATGTGCCTTTATATTCAGGAAGAACCAATTATTTATAACGGGCTGTGATGAAGAAAGGTGCCTCTACCCAAAAAATGTTTGAGTGTGGTCATAGCCATTTCTTTTACATGTCAGTTATAGTGGTTGTTAAATCAAAGCAAATGTATACATGTCTAACAATATCATACACGTTGTTATAGAGTTCAGCAGTATAAAAACATTGTTTTGCAAAAGATAAGCCCTCAACTGCTAAACTAGGCACTTTTTTTACAAAGGTGAGGCTGGGCTGTGGGGTAAAACGAGTATTGGGGGTAAGTTGAACCAATGGTTTACCCGACCATGAGATAAGTTCAGTTTCAAACGCCATTTAATGTCACAATGCGATAGGTGGAAGGATGGAGCCACGGCACAGAAACAGAGAGCGTAGAGAGTTTTAATAGCAACAATGTTCCAGGAAACTCTCCACAACGCTATAAATAAATGTACTCTTGGTACTCAAAATATAAAATATATAACAAAACTGTGCAACACAGCGCAAAGGTAACAGGTGCATGGTATGCATATATTCAAAACAGACGCATGGCAATAGTAACAGTCAACAGCAGACGTAATATAGAACAATTCCACACAAAGACAAGACCAAACACAGGGAGCCTAAATACTTTACTAATGAGGAAATGGACACCAGGTTTAGTGATGAGGTGTGCTGGGGGAGGAGATGTGGTAGCAGCTAGAAAGGTGTTGGTAGAACACCATCAGAGGAAGCTCGGACATAGAAATGTAAAATTGCGTAGTAACCCATTTATTTTTACTGTAATAAGTGTAGAAAGGCTCTCATTACACAATACATGTGTACATCTGTGTACATCTGTCATTGATGTTATGAGACATTAGCTCTATCATTTCCAATATATAACATACACAATTAACCTAAAAGATAGGTTACCCTGTTTGCTTTTACAACATTTGGGCAGCATAGCTGTTAAAATCTGTCAAAATGATTAGATCAGAAATGTGCAGCCTGTGTAAAAAAAATACTGCTCGAATGCAATCAATAGTCTTGGTCAAAGAAAAAATAGTTCCAGTCGAATTGACAGATGATGATGAAGATATTTAATAAAAATTAAGCTTATGAGTCGACCATAGTGCATGCCACAAGCTTTCTATCCCTAGAAACATATTTCAAGGAGTTTCATTTGTCATGGCGATTGTATTTCTGTATATTGTGACGATCTTCCAGCTTTAGCTTCTGCAACTTTATGCAACATTGCATTTTTGTTGAGCATGCTGCCTTGTGCTGGTGTTTTTTATATCCACAGCTGTATGTCTAAATACAAAGAGTAGAACATAATAAAAGATTATTTAGAAAGGGAAAAAGCATTGTTTAATTACATAAATAAATGAATCATTTAAAATTCTGTTCAGGTTTTTGAGCAACAAGACAACTTTTTGGCAGTATTATTTTAAATTCCCTTTGATTTAAATGCATTATTGTCATTACACCTGACAGGGGACGTCCTGAAATAAGGGTAGATGTATGTTTGATTTCTGTGATTTATCCCCATGACTGTGGGGGGCAGAGGAAGCTGCACATTCAGAAACAGAAAACTTAAAGGTAAAGGGGTGCCAGGCAATAGAATTGGGGGTGTATTTATAGCCTTACTGAATATTCAATCTGTAAGAAGAATATTAGAACAGTTCCCAAATAAATTTTTTCTTAGCTACTACTTGTGCTGCTAGAAACAGTTAATTTGAGAGTTTACTGTCTTTTTTTGAGCTGTATACCTTTCCATCTTGCCAGAATCCAGACAGATGATGTAGATAACTAGTTGTAGATTACAAATAGTGCACTTTCAGCTTTCTGGTTGTAGTGACCATTCCTGTCTGCTTTTAAAAGCAACCCAACCATCAGATGAGTTTAACCCTCTCACTTTTTTAGGCTGCAATAGCATGTGGTTCAAATGGCCCAGTATATTATGACCCTGAGTGGTGGAGGCATTAGCCTTGGTTTAACGTGTATTATAGGAGGAATATTGAGTGACGTAATTGTGAGAGAGAGTGAAGGTTTGTGTGACATATAGCCTGAATCAATGTTAACCAAGTATTCAAATGCAACAACGTTTTAACATCCACACTAAAGCGCTTAACGCTAATCCACATGAAGTTGGGGAACCATACGTCTATGGGGGGAACAGTGAAGAAAGAGACGGAAACCACGTGGAACACAACTATCAAAAAAGCGGCAAGCGTTGAATACGTGACGTAGAGCACAGGTCTGTTGACGAACCGAAGATGGCGGAGTACCTGGCCTCCATTTTCGGTACAGAGAAAGACAAGTAAGTTATTTCGTATTTTTGTGTGAAATTGCTGAAATAAGTTTGCTGGTGACGCGTGTATTCTGTATAGCGTGTACGTTTTAATGCAACACAGTCAGTTAACAAACAAATATGAGTGTTTGTGCAGCTACGGCTTTTCATTCAGTTTTGTAGCCAGCTCACTACTACTAGCCTAGCTTTCTGTAGTCGGCTAATGCTAACTTGCTTGAGGAGGCGGCTGAGTTTGAAAATGTGGCATGTGCTGTGCTGCGGCGCGTTAGTCTTGCCGATTTGTGGTAAGTTACTAACTAAGCCACTATTGTTTTTTGAACGAATCAAGTATCAATCTTGTTTTACCATGCATTTGCTGGTTTACTAGCTTTCTGGTCTCTGGCCATAATGTTTAGGTCGTTAGCCTATAATGACCTGCTAACTAGCGTGCTAGCTGCGTTAGCTGTCTTTATTAGCATTCAATAGCATTGTCTCAGAATCCAGACGGCTAACTGGGTTGGCTAACAGTTAGCTGCTCGACCATACAATTGGTATCCTTTTCTGTTTCCATTGTTGATCTATCACAGACTTACGCGTAAAGGTAATCTAGATCCCAACTATCTATTAACATCTAATTATGGTATTATGTCTGTTTCCTTTCTTCCAGGGTCAATTGTTCATTCTACTTTAAAATTGGAGCGTGCAGGCATGGAGACCGCTGCTCCAGGTTGCACAACAAGCCAACTTTCAGCCAGGTAAGGAACCCTAGTCCATGGCATAAATGTGTTTATATTATTAGCGTATTACCTGTTTAATAACACATAGTTGTCCAATTTCACGGTTTATACGATTCTGTCTGCAGTTATGTTACAACTTATTTTTTAGCAGTACTGATTGTACTTATTTCACTGTGTACTAATTTCTGTGCTAAGTGCCTTTATATTTGGTGTAGAATGAAATGGTTATTAATTAAAAGTAAAATCATTCAGTTTGGCAACGTTCTTCCTTCTGAACCTCTTTGTTCCGGTACACATGGGGTTCCTGTTGCTGAAGGCTGTATCTACAAAATCATCTTTACTAGCCCTGTGGTTGACATGGGTCTGAGAAGTATCAGTCCATAATCAGGAATGATGTACCAGCCTGTACTGGTAACAAAATGTTTGAAATCCAGAATTCCTAAACCTCACTTAACTTGCCATAGTATATGCCAATATACAATTTGTGATGTGGTGAATTTGGTATATATATTTCACCAGATCCATGCTCTGTTTTTAATTACGGAGAATGATTTCCTTAGTGTTTCAGGTGAATACCAGAAAAGTGTTATGGCATATACATTTGCCATTGCTGACCAGTTACGTTTCTTGAATTTGGTTCAGGCGAATACTGGATGTAGCCTTGATTGATGGGACCCCATTATGCTGCTATATCCGTGATGTTGAAAAACAGGAGTAGGCATTCGTAAAGTAAATGTCTATATGTTTGCTTCTTTTGCACTAACCTTGTGTGCGTTTGCGTTTCAGATTCCACGATTGGCTTTGCTACAGAAGTGTATAACCCTATGATCTATTCCTTTTCAGCGTTTTTGTTTCAAGTCGGTAGTGTGTTAGTATTACAGTCAGAAGGGCTAACAGAAGCCACAGTTGTTGGGATGGATAATGCTCTTAATAATGTCCATGGAAGACAACTTAACCTGAATGCATTCTAGGGTCCATTTAATGCTAATATTTTTTTACCCAGCTCCATAGTTTTGCGACGACACACACACACTTGCATGAAGACGTGTCACATCTCACAAAACTTTTGTGATGGGTTGCCTGGCTTTGGCCTTTGATAGCTCAATTCCTCTGCCCTTGTGCTTTAATTAACAGCCCAACGACTTCACAAACAGCCTGAATCCGAATCACAAACCGTGGGTTTTTCAACTTGGGATAGGATTTCGCATGGCCGTAAGCTGCGAAAAACTAGTTATTTTCACGTCCTGGTTTGGTCATCCACCATCATATCCTAAACACTTTTCTGAAAAGTGCTTTGATTCGAAGAAGACATTAAACTCCCAGTAAACCAAATTGCGTTTTTACATCAATGATTAGGGAGCTAGATTCATTTGGAATTTTTTACAGGAATTTCATTTGATAATTTATCTCTTGTATTCTTTCTATCCCCATGCAGACCCTCTTGATTCAAAACATCTACCGTAACCCCCAAAACAGTGCACAGACGGCCGACGCCTCTCGCTGTAAGTCCAAAGACCAGTTAGCCTCAGGGGTTCAGAAAACCCACCCCCCTCTCAACCCAAATATAGGTCACGTAGCAGCCGAGCTATGAAGGACGGCTTCAGCACTGTCAGAGAGGAGCCCAACATCACAGTACCTCTCACACTTAAGCTAGCGCAACTGCTTGTCTCCAACGCTAAATAGGAAATCAGTATGTCATTTAATCCATCTCTCCACCGTCAAACTGTTTTGTTCCAGTCTCCGCGCACTTTTATCCCAGGCTTTCACCCGCTCAGAACCAACACATAGTCTATCTGGCCCGAACGCTGTTGTGATGTGAAAATGATTCGCAAAACAGAGCTCCGCGATCTGTAAGCAGCGACTTCCGAGTTGTTTGGTGAGTGTAGTTGTAACTGCTGTGTGAGCAGTACCCAGTGTTGAGCCCTGTCTATCAGAGCTGAAGGCTAGCCTCACACAGGTAGGTTGGTAGGTATGTATGGCTGGGAACTGGGGTGAGCGACTGTATGTTTGCAATCATTCTTACCTCTTCTGCTGACTTTGAATTCTGTTTCCAAACAAGGATCTCAGCACCAGCCAAACACTGCCTTGCCTGCTTTTTTTCACAAATGGCTTTAAATGGGCCTGGTAGGTGGGCTTTGGTACTGCAACCTATTTCCAAAGCCTCTTTCTTTGATAAATTGGCTCCATTGTAGGAAACTTCCATTTTCCTTGCCTTAAAATGAGCAGACTTCTTTCCTAGCATTTCAGTTATGTTATTGGCAATAAGATCGGCTGGTTCTGAGCTCCTTGTGATTGCAGCCTCCTGTGACCTGTCTGGACGGGAGATGGATCATCTCTTTCAGTATTTCAGACTGCGATAAGCGCTGTCTCCGGTTCAGCGCAGAACACGTATAGGGCTTGGAGGACATGAACACGGCCTGTTGCGGCGGGTCTGAACTCTGACCCTAAGAAACATTACGCGTTACCTAATCTTAAGTTTGCTTCCCTCCCATACCCGTATTTCTGCTTGACCTGTATCACCAAAAATGTACGTTTTGTATTTCAGACTATTGCCCTCTTGAACATTTACCGTAACCCTCAAAACACTGCCCAGTCTGCCGATGGTTTACGCAGTAAGTTCCCCCCTACGTTTGAAGGACCCCACGGCATCGGCTTATTTTCCCCTCACACACCTATCGTGGTTACACTGCAACAACACCCCCTTGTGCCAGGAAATTGCAGCAATAGCTTAAGATTTAGTTTTTTGTAGTCTAGACCAGAATTACATTTCCCCAGAACCTCGTAACCTTATTAGGATTGGCTCTCTGGATCCGAAAATGTACGTTATTTTACCAGTGAAATCCTAATTTTCCCATAGAGAATCTGACTGTGAAATGCTGATTTAATGTTGCTCAGTGTAGTTTGTGTTTTTTTCCCCATTACTATTCAGAACACTTGCTCATATAATAGACTCTTGATGAATGCCTTTTTTTATAGAAAAGGTTAGGGATGTAATGGTTCGGCGAACTAATGTATTTGTTACAATATGTTTTGTTAAACAGTTTTTATGTGATAAATTCAGTCCACTCTTGTCAAAAAGCTCAGAAGGATCCGGGACTTTTCTGAACCTTTCCATCAGAAACATTTTGATAAAATGTATTTAATGGAATCATTGCACCCAAACTTTTCACCCCTAACTCTGATTAGCATACCTATGCCTAGGTCTCTGTTTTATTTGTGTGACTAACAGAGGTTATTTCGTTCAGTCATATGAGTTAATTTACCTAATTGGGAATATATTGATTTTGCATGGGGATGCCAAAGAGATTGATATCAAATTAGGAACTTGTATGTCTTTTCTAGTTGCTATGGAGAAAATTCTTGTGAAATGCTTTAAATATTTTGTTCAACATCATTTAATTAGTGTTTAAATGAGTGCCAAGGATAGTTAGTCCATGTACCAAAAAGGTTAAAGAAAATAAACTACCATGTAATAGATTTTGGGGGGAGGGGTATTATTGCTACACACTGTTTTTGCAATTCAGCAGTCTTTAACACCGAGATTAATTTTCACCTGTGGTGTCATTACCCTGTGTATTAGTATCATGGCCTTAGCTTGCTGTTTTCTCCTGAAGTCACAGGCACATAGCTGGGGGATACAGGCAATTGCCTTATCATGGTAAATGTACTGAGGTATCACCTCTAGTAGAGCAGCTTTTTTATTGCCCTCAAAACTCTTGTTACCTTTAAGTGATCGCTATAGTTTGTCATATTATTGTGCCGAAAAATAGGATTTTAAGGAAAAATATTTGTGTAATGTGAACACGATAAGTGGTTGGCGTCAACTAATTTTGGCCGCATTGATACCCAGCTCCACATGCCCTGCTGCACATGCTCAGTGGGTCTGTTTTGATTCCACTTGCTGGTGTTCTGATTGGTTATCTGTTCCTCTTCATAGGTGCTGTCAGTGATGTGGAGATGCAAGAGCACTATGACGAGTTCTTTGAGGTGAGTGACCCTGTCTTGTCAGCCCAAACCTGTGTACCGCCACACATTCACTCTTGATGTTGCTTCCACATAATGGAACTGGCCCCCTGTGCCAATGTTGACTGTTTAATGGTATTAAAAGCCCAGTACTTGTACTAGGGGTTGACAGTATGATCGAGGATAGGATGATTTAAAAATATATTGGTATGAATTTGAACTACGGTATGGATTTTGACTGTTCCGTCCTACTGCGGTAGAGACTAGTGAAACTTCCATTATATGATCATGGTTCGGTTTTAACAGTCAGACTGCAGTTATCTGGAAACTGTTGGACGCCCGTGGTTGAAAGGTGGTAACACAAGCAATCTGTTCTGTCACCTCAAAGCCAAATTACCTCATTAAATACCTGTAGGCCCATCTGTACTTTGGGAAATGTGTTCTAGTAATACAGTAAAGATTATTGTTATTACGTTTATATAGAAAGTTGTATGTATGTTGTTAATGTCTGTGCTTCAGATTATACTGTGATATATATTTTAGGCCATATCGCCCAGCCTTAATTTGTACCACAGAGGGTAAGAAAAAAGCTGTCAGTGTTACAAAGTTGGTTTTACCTGGAATGATGGGTAGTCCTGGAGTATTGGGTCAAATAATATTTTAGGTCCTAGAGCAGATGATTTTGTACGATATGTCCTCATCCAGTTTGTCGTCATCTTGTTTGTGTTCCAGGAGGTCTTCACAGAGATGGAGGAGAAATACGGTGAGGTGGAAGAGATGAACGTTTGTGACAACTTGGGCGACCATCTGGTGGGCAATGTCTACGTGAAGGTACGTGTCTGCGAACTTTTGTTCCGTTCGCACTTCACCTCTTTCCGGGTTTTAAATCTATACGCGATCGTGTCAGTGTTGATGTCTCTGGTCTCACGGCCTTTTGGGTGCACAGTTTCGCAGGGAAGAGGATGCAGAGAAAGCGGTGATGGACCTGAATAACCGCTGGTTCAACGGTCAGCCTGTCCACTCGGAGCTGTCCCCAGTCACTGACTTCAGAGAAGCCTGCTGTCGCCAGTATGAGATGGGGTCAGTGTGGCACTCCTGACTCTCACACCCAACTCACACTAACATTTATTTTAATCTGATAGATTGCTACTATTTGTAAGGGCCATGTCCAATTTTAATAGGGTAGGTGCCGTTTCTTTAGCTCCATATACGTTGCACAACAGTTCAATGAGTATCTGGTTTGCTTTTTTGACCAACCAGTGACTCTGAGCAGTAGTTAATGCACACCCTTATGCATATGTTTTTTGGTACTGGGTACCCATTACCCTGCAAGCTCCTCTGGACCAATATCTACTGCATTCATCATATGCTTTTTTGAAGTATCTACTTGGAGATGTTGCCAACTCCTTTTGGCTTTACCTTCTCTAATTGGAACAGTCAGTTTTAGTTTTGTCACAGTTGAGCTTGTTTGATTAACTTGAGCCAAAGAGATGGTAATGTTGCTTGTTCTAAACTTTTGTACAGGTCGTTGTTGAGGCATTTCACATCCAGTTTTAACCCCGGACATGCCTTCTATTTACAGGGAGTGCACCCGTGGGGGATTCTGTAATTTCATGCACCTGAAGCCTATCTCCCGGGAACTCCGCCGGGAGCTGTATGGACGCCGCAGAAAAGGGTAGGAAATACTCTTCACAGTTTATGTGATTTTAAATGGTTATTCAATAACTAAGTTACCTGAACTAAATGCCTATTTAGGATTGAAGTGTGGTTGGTTTCAGCTCTTTATTTTTGTTTGCAGCAGGGGAGGTGGCGGTGGTGGAGGTGGAGGCGGCGGGGGGGGAGGTGGTGGAGGTGGCGGCCACCGCTCCCGTTCGCGATCCCGGGAAAGGCGTTCTCGCTCTCGAGACCGTGGCCGTGGTGGAGGCGGCGGCGATCGGGGCGGCGGACGAGACCGTGAGAAGCGGAGGTCAAGGGATCGGGAACGTTCAGGAAGATTTTAAGATGAGCCAAACCCTAACCTGTCCTTCCTGCCACCCTTTCCCCTGTCTGACCTCACCCCCGTTGATGAGAAATATGTGTGAAATGTTGGAATCGTCGTTGAGTTCGTTTTTCTTTTATCCCTTTTTTTTAAAGACACAAATACAAGCTTACGTTGCTTTCTCAATAAAACAAACTTTGTAGTGATTCTCTTTTGGGTCTTTTTTCATTGCTTCATTCAGCCAGTTGTTTCTAGCTGTGGAAAGAATTTAAGGGTTAATGACATAAAAAACGATTTTTGTAAATGTAAAAATGCAAAAATGCATAAGACTTAACTGGTAGTATCAGAATACTTTAACACCTGTGCTTTTTTTATTTGTGTGCATTTGGATATTCCCAACAATGTTGGGACAGTTTACATTTAATGCTGAATTTCATGCATTTGCTTTTGGATTCTTCAATTTTCCAAAAAATTAGGACTGGATGTCAATGATGGTGAAGGAATTGGACATAAACACAAGCTATGGTGCTTGATGAAAGAATGTCTAACATATTCGAGGTGAGGAAGAACCATTTGACCAGGACGATACTCTCCACTTTAGAAAATGACTAAATACTAAAAATTATGGATCAATGAGTTGTTAGCCTCTGGATATAGAAGTCCTGTTCAGTGAACTTAGAAGTCGTTTCTGGGGTAAATAGCTTCAGGAACTGTTGCATTTTTCTTCTGGAATGTTGTGATACGCAACTAAGATTAGTGCTCCGGAACAAATTGAATCTGTTTCAAAGAGGGGACTGTGTATAAAAGGTGATGTCTCTAGAAATTCTGAAACCAATATGTAAACCAATACCCTCAAATCAAGGCTTTGAATATATTTTCGACTTTTTAGTAATGTTTGATAAAAAAAAACGCTTGATATATTGCCAAAACAAGAAAACATGCCTTAATGTGTACTAGTTCACAGTATTGTGGGAACCATTGTTCTAGTTCCAACGAGAGATTTACAGCCATGTGTGATTTTAATGTAATTAGTCGTAAATAATAATACAGAATCATCGTTTACAGACGTCTGTCCCGAACGGTACCTCGAGGGTTAATCAATGGGTATTATAAAAGTACTATGGTCCATGTGCAAATTCTATGCAAAAAAAACAAGCTGTTAGAGAAATACAATACAGATTTACATAAAGATGAATCGTAGCGCATAGTATGGGGGTAGATAGAGTATCAATGAGTTGTGTACGGTAATAACGTCGATTAAACCAACAGTTAAACCTGCTCTTCAGCCCTGGAGGGGGGGAAACTAAAAAACGCCCTATAGCTTCAGCCAATCAAAACACGCCCTGTAGCTGCGGCCAATCAGAGTTAAGCATGGCCTCGTCTGCACTCATTGGCCACATGGTCTCTCCAGTTGTATTTTCTTTCTTTTTTCTCTACAGCTGTATTTCACTCTCCTGAACCACGTTTCAATCCCTGGTCCGCGATTCTGTTACCAGATCATCAAATTAATCGGTAAATTACAACCACATTTAGCATAACGTGAATGAAGATGTTAACATGTTATTGAATGATCTTTTATAGCTTTTATAGCTGTTGTTTGTCTAACGATAGCGATATAAAGCGATAATCGGATGCGATAATCGGATGTGATTCACGCGTGTTTTGTGATGCCCATCGTCGGTCTCTGGACTGATGATAAATCAAAGGGCAACTGTGTTTATATTCCTGTCTATTAACACTAACACGACTGGTCTCATGGTCTTCTTTTATTGAACGAGACCAGTATAGTATTATCTAGTCCCTGGTAGTTTAGGGTTCAGATGAGGATAGTACTGCGAGTGTCTAAAGTGAGTATATTGTTATTACACGACTATGTAGACTGACCGGAGAGAATTTAAATGGCCATTATTAAGCGCTCGGATTATTTTTTTGGGAAAATATTTTTTGCAACATGATCGTTAAATTACGTTGTTACATATTTCCATTGCAGGATCGTTTAAAATTATTAAAAACGTATTTTGAGCATTAACATGTTGTAACACAGCGAGGTTCTAACACACTTTCTGCTTTTACAAATATATCTGTTTGTGAGGGAGGCGCAGTGCATGTGTTTGGCTACAGACCCACGGTCAGCTGGGGTGAAACCCATGACTGTTTCAACTTCACAGCTAGCATAGTCTCTCCTAAAAAATACAGATTGCAACTTAGTGAACTTTTTTTAAAGGCTGTGGTATGGAAGTGAACCCACCTAGGGAGCCCACTCTCCACTCTCATATCTATTTGCAGAATGACTGTACATACTGACACAGAAATATTAGTAGACATTGTAACTTAAGTAGCATGACCAGTTGTAATGGGTCCATTAAGAAATGCTCTAGCAGAAGGGACTGTTGATTTTGGTCTCACTCTCCCAGTGAAAGTTATTTACCTAGGGACACAATGCTTCCTGTCAGGTTTGTGTGCTTGCCATTTGGTGTCAAGCCACCCAGTTGATGTTTGTGTCTTTAGCGCAGCTCAGATAAAGTTCTGTTTGAACAGCTGCTTGAACGTGTACGCAGTGGATTAGTTTGGGGCCTTTAACAGGAGGCCAATCAAATAAATCCAACTATGTGTAATCAAAATAATTGGTCAGTTATATTGGTTAGACATTACATTGTTGTCTTAAATAGTGATTTCCAACCTCTGTTACTAGGACCTCTTGGGTTACTTGGCCTCTCTACAACTGTACATGACTAAGTAGAACTCACATCAGGTGGTAATTCAGGGGGCACTTGGTGCAGGCCAAAATTCGGTAGGGGGCGGCGGACACAGAACGTAAATAATGACTGGGCCTGGGAATGTTTGGATGGGCCTCGGTTTTTAAAATTACATATATGCAGCGGACTTATAGGACACAACACAGGAATACGAGATACAGATTCCTTTGGAATCTTTCTTTACTGTGTCTTTCAGATCCAAATACTGATAACAATGACACCTAACATCTATTAGTTGAAAGAATCTAGACTCAAACTGAACATTATAATAAAATAAATGTATTCATATTCAGAGCAACATTTTAGAAAAAGCAATCTTAGCAGGACAGCATAAAAAACACCTGTTCTAACCGGAGCTGCTACTCAAGGCGGAGTCTCCTGGGCTTTGAGTTAAACACGTTGATAATTTCGATCATTGATAATGTCGTCATAATCCGAATTGTCAATAAGTTTTTGTTCAAAAGACAAAAGTGTCAAATTGTACAGGCGTCCAGTCAGCATGGATGATCTCAAGCACGTTTGACTCCTATTTGTTGTGGAGAAAAGTCTCTCAACGCTGCAGGACGTTGAAGGCAGTGTTATGATCGCCCTCAAAACACTATTTATGTTGGTAAATACTTTGGCAGGGCAGCTATCCAGTACTTCCCTTAATGTGGGAAAGTCAGTCTGAGCATTTCAACAAAGTCACAATCCGAATAATCCTGAAATATCACATATGTATTTATATGCTTCCAGTGTTTCAATCAGTAATATGCAGTTTGTCACACAGCTCGCTAATGGTGCAACTTTGACGTGATGTTGCGTAAAAGCTTTCTGAGCTGATGATATTTCTGAATATTTCCTTAGTTTTTTAGTAGGAACTATATATCTTAAATTCTAAATGTCCTCAAGGATAGAAAATTGAACATTAAAAAATAAATTATTTATTTATGGATTCATTCATTTTATTATTTTCATGAATCTGATTGGGTGGGCCACCTGTCAATCTGGATGGGCCTGTGCCAAATTACTCAGACACATCAAGTTCCCATCAGACCATTGCGTGATGTTGTCTGAGCGTTGCATACAAAGTTAGCGGCTACTGCGAACAACCACTGACTAAGGGTCAGCAAATGTATGGTCGATGGTTGCAGTTACAATAGAGTTAAGGGGAATGTTATCTGTGTGTAAGAGTAGGACTAAGCCTTTGTGTCATTTGTCTTCCCAGGTGAGCCATGCCTGCCGTCCCCTCCAGCAAAGACACTGGTGTCGTGGGTCCTAACGTCCCAGTGTGCCCCCAAGCTACGAGTCCACATGTCGGCAACTCTTCCCCTAAAGGGTGCAGAGAGAGCCTGGGGGTGGAGGACATAGAAGGAACCATTCAGTCGGTGGGGGAGAGAAAGTGGATCCGTCCCGACCTGCCCAGCCGATGCACCTGGAAGCTAGGGGACAACTCGACCGCCTCCCCCCACACCCATTCTAAACAGTAAGACTGGTAGCCTGTTTTATGCACCTCTCCTGATTTAGACTTGGTTCGCCAGAGTATCTTTAATGTTTTTATGGGGTGGCAGCGATGCATATAGTTTTAGCATCTGACCTGTGTTGGAAAGGTGAAAGATCTGCCATTCTGTCGCTAAGCAAGGCACTAGTTTCTCCTAAATCGTAGTCGAAAATGTTGTCACTTTCCCAACTTGGCAAAATAAAGGTTAAAAACATGTTCTAGATTACAGCTAAACATTCTGTATTCTCCCCAGGACCAAAGCCTCTAAAATACTGCCCAACATCCTCCAGAGGATCGGCGACACACCAATGGTGCACATGAACAAGATTCCTAAAACCTTTGGTCTCAAGTGTGAAATTTGTGAGTCAATACACGCATATTCCCTAGAAACATTTGTGAGGTGTGTATGGGGAACTTGGTACGTGGGCGGAAATGTTTTTTTGTTCACCATGTTTGAGTTTCGTAGAGATAATTCTTTCCATGTCACCATGATTAAACCTATCCATGACCCTGGCCTTATCTGCAAATGTATCTTTCTTTCTGCTGAGTCACATAACAGTCAAACCGTTTGGGATTGTGTCGGCTTAAGAAGCCATGTGAATGGTATTTCATTTTGGGCCTGCAGACTTTATGTAAAGGATTTTACCAAATGTACTTGAAGAATTGCTATTGCTTAACAACATAATCCTTTTTGTATTTTTTTGCTGTTTTATGTCGAATGTAATTATAAGCTTTTGCAAGCTTGGGTCCTAAGCACAGCAAAGTATAAAGCGCCAAGTTTGTTGGCTTCCCTAAAGCTTTATCTTTCTCTGTCGCTGATTATATAAAGGGTTTTCAGACTGTTCAAAATATGTGAGGTGCATACATGTTGGCCTATTACAATCGAACAAATTGAATAATGCATAGTCTAAGCCAAATGTTGAGATATTTACCGAGTAATTTTTAGAGATGCACCAGCAGTAGATCGTTATTGGACGATATTTGCCTTGTTGACTGATATCAACATAAGATTTTAGCCGATGGCAGTGGCCGGTTTTTAACTGTTGTGTCTCCTACAGTGTGATTGAATTTAATGTGTGATGAAAGTGTACAACAGTTATTTTTTGTAGAGATTTCTTTGTTTCCCTGACACAAAGGGGGAATAAATGACAAAAGCAGAATAATTGAAAATTTAAAAACTTCTGGTATCGGCCAAAATATAAATTTAAGCATCGGTATCTGACCAGTAGTTTTGAATCTCTCGTTTGAATGTTAATGAAGTGCGTGCCTATTTGCAGTGGCCAAGTGTGAGTACTTCAACGCGGGTGGCAGTGTAAAAGATCGCATCAGTCTGCGAATGGTGGAAGATGCGGAGAGGGCGGGGCACCTCAAACCAGGAGACACCATCATTGAGCCAACCTCTGGCAATACAGGTGTGTGTGTGTTTATTTGCATGATTATTTAACAAATTGGATTAACCCGCCCCTGTGGTTGTACACTAACTGTGTGTTTGATAGGCATCGGTCTTGCCCTGGCCGCCGCTGTGAAAGGTTACCGCTGTATTATCGTCATGCCTGAGAAGATGAGTCTAGAGAAGGTGAGACCTGTTTCAGTAAATTCTTTAATTTGGGACCTGTTTACAGTGTGTCATGACTGAGATAATCACCTGTTGTTTTGGAACCCAGGTGGACGTTCTGAGGGCCCTGGGTGCTGAGATCGTCCGTACGCCCACCAGCGCTCGCTTTGATTCGCCCGAGTCTCACGTGGGTGTGGCCTGGCGTCTTAAGAACGAGATCCCCAACTCCCACATCCTGGATCAGTACCGTAACCCCAGCAACCCACTGGCTCATTACGATACCACGGCGGAAGAGATCCTAGAGCAATGTGACGGTGAGACAGACTTACTGTTGACTTCCTCTTTCAACCGATTCTTCTCACTTGTCTCTGACTGTCTCTTTCTTTTGACTCGTTCATGTAGTCCAGTAGTTCCTAACTAATTAGGTTCTCATTGTGTTGAGTAGGATGTCTCTGTCCAACAACATGAATGTGGGCTATTGGGGTTAATCGAGGGCCAGAGTTGGGAATCGATGTGCAACAAATATTGACTCAATAACGTTATCGCGATATCACGTTGTGAAAATCACACCCAAGATGTTGCGGAAAGCATGCGATATTCCGTTTATGTTGTGGAGAGATGCGTCCGATAGCTGTGTGGCCTAGTTGTGTTCTATTTAGTGCCCCTTGAAACCACTATATAATGATCATGTTTCATTGGCCAGTTGCCCACGGATCATACCATGTGACGTGTGCTCATGCTTCCACAGCGTGTGAGTGAAGAGAGTGTTTGAAACAGCCAAATTAAAACCTGTAGATGTTGCTCAACAAGATGTTGCACTTTGCAAAACTTGCTGTACGGTGGTAAGAAGCAATACAAGCTACCTATTTGGTCATCTCAAACACCACAAGCCACTATCTGATGAGTGCATAATATCATCACAAATAAAACGCTACAAACCTGTCACAGTTCACAAGCGGGCCAACCAAACTTCACTGGTGAGTGCTTTTGCTAGTGGAACGAAGTATGTTAAGCGCGTGAAGAAACATAATGAAATCACGAATGCTATCACATAATGTTTGGCCCAAATAAGATATGATGCCATTTACACAGTGGATAAAGAAGGCGCCAGGAAGCGTTTTAACATACTGGACAAAATGCATAAAATCTTGTCGGTCAACTACTTCTCACAGGTAGGTTTCACACAGATATACGAACAATGCAGAAAGGTGGTGCAGGCGGAGCTTGGAATTGGTCAGATGGAACATTTTTCATCCACAACTGTCAATTGACCAATAGCTTTTTTATATATTGATATCACACTTTCCATGTGACATTTCAATAAAACCCGAAAAGATGGACTCATTGTAATAAAATGTTATTTCTGTTTTGCTGTTTGTTGCTATTACCGGTTTAAACGTAGACAAAAACGTGTTAATACATGTTTTATGCCTCGTGTGACCACGTAGTGGTTATGTAATAAATAAGTAATATATCTACCATATTTGTTTATTTTGTCTTTACTTTCACAATCAAAGACGACGCTCGCATTGACAAGTCGTTCTTGTATTTAAAAAATACCTGTGTAGGCATGCAACCAGCATGCCCTCTGAGAGAATATTTAGTACAGGAGGACATAGTGACGTAGCTATGGTTGATGGGCTGTTTTTTTTACTCGTAATCTGTGGCCTCTACCAGTGAGTTGTTTGGGAAAGAGTCCAATGCTGTCTAAAGGCTACATGTGTTTTGTTACTTGTATTTTATGTTTCCAACATATCCTGTTATGTAAGCATAGTCTCTATTTATTGTTTTTTATACTGTACAACATGTCCTGTCCTGGCTCTTTATTTATCGTTAATTGTTATAATGTACAACATGTTCTGTTTCATTTGTTCTTGTTGTACCAGTCCAATATGACTTGTTTTGATATGTTAATCTATTTTGATGAATTTTCCGTATTTGTTGTGTTTATACAGTATATGTTTATGGCCTTTTAATGATTAACTTAACTTATATATTTTCCCATTGGTCCTCATCTCTGTGACCTGGCAGGTAAAGTGGACATGCTAGTGGCAGGCGCTGGCACAGGTGGCACCATCACTGGCATTGCCCGCAAACTGAAGGAGAGATGCCCCAACATCAAGGTTAGGACTTCATTGAAGAAACATCAACTCTCATATTGACATTCCAAACTCGAGACTTACTCAGGTTCTGGGTTTTGGACATAACATTTCAATCCAACTATAAAACAATGCAAACAGGTGTGTGTGTGTGTGTGTGTGTGTGTGTGTGTTCCAGATCATCGGTGTGGACCCAGAGGGCTCCATCCTGGCTGAACCAGAATCACTTAACAAAACTGACAAGACCCAATATGAGGTGGAAGGGATTGGATATGACTTCATTCCCACTGTGCTAGACAGATCAGTAAGTCAGAGGGATTTTAGTGTGATTTTCTCCTGTAGAATTTCCTACAAGTTTACATTAATTATTCTCTCAATGATTGTGTTCAGTCCAGTCCGGGTGGGAAATGTCTAGTCACTTAGCGACTTGAACGGCGCAGATCGCATTTTAATCAGTTACATCACTCAGTAGTATCCTCTCTTAAATCAAAATTGTTTATTGTCTTTGTTATAGTAAACTCATGAATACAGATCTTAGATGTACCTGCTGATTCTTAGCAATTTCCTTGGAGTTCTGTGTAATCTCCCGGTCCGTTATATCACACGCCCCCTGCTGTGATCATAGTTGGCCACTGGACTCCCAAAAATCACCCTAAAATGTAAATGAAACAGATGCCGCAAACAGCACTTGAGTATATTTCTGTCGCCTCAGGAGCCTCGACTTCTCTCATAAGGTTTTCTGAATTGAATTTTGACCGTTTGAAACTGTAGGTTGTGGATGCCTGGTACAAGTCCAATGATGAGGAGTCCTTTAACATGTCTCGTATGCTCATCAGAGACGAGGGACTGCTGTGTGGTACGTGAATATCATTATGACTTACTGTCACCTTGGACTGACCAATGATCTGGAAGACACACACAATTCTGTTTGCATTGATTTATATTTTGATCGGGATATAGCCTATTTCCCTCCTGTTGGAATCTGTGCAGAACATGTATTGCATTTTGCAATCGTGATGTCTTATAAATCTCTGAAATGTCTCCAGACCGGCAATGACCTATATACAATGATAATACATTCGCTATTGTCTGCCTATAATTTATTAATTTGATATTTATTGTGCATCCCTAATTAATTCAGAATGAAATGCATAATATAACATTTGTAGCTTTGTTGTCAAATCTGTAAGACTTCTGTAAGTCTTCTGAAAGACTCACCATTTGTTTCCCACTCTTATCCCCTGTTCCAGGGGCCAGCTCTGGGACCGCCATGGCAGCGGCTGTAAGTGTGGCCAAGGACCTGACGGAAGGTCAGCGTTGTGTGGTCATCCTGCCAGACTCCATCCGCAACTACATGTGAGGAACCAGAGACCTGAGATGTGTTTTACTCTTATTTTGTCTATTAGTATTTAGCTTAGCATGCCCCGTTCCAGTCATGACCACATATAGAGTGCTGAAACCTCACATGTTCCTTAGTGATGTTACTGATATAATACTATCTGAATACGCAACAACACAAAACCAACAACATTTGTTTACTTTGTTTCAGGACTAAGTTCCTGAGTGACAAGTGGATGTTCCAGAAAGGCTTCCTAAAGGAGTCAGACATCATGGTGAACAAACCCTGGTGGGTCTGTCATGCGTTTCAATACATTACTTAAACGACTTTCATTACTGTGTTCAAGTGTGAAACAGCATTTTCCCAACATCAGAGAGTTGGGTCAAGCGATCAGCAATTGTCCACGTTGGCAGGTGTGTGTGTGTGTGTGTGTCTCTAAATGGTTATGTCTCTCTGACTGTCTCGGTCTCTCTGTTTGTATGTCACTCTCTGTCTCTCTCAGGTGGTGGAACCTGAAGCTACAAGGGTTAAACCTTTCCGCTCCTCTGACTGTCCTTCCTACAGTCACCTGTCAGAAGACCATCAAGATACTGAAAGAGAAAGGCTTTGACCAGGCCCCTGTTGTCAATGAGGCTGGGTAGGTGTCCTATTCTCGTTCGATCTCATTTTCGTTCGATCTCAATGTCTTTAATACTAATTATTCGCAACTTTAACTATTTCAAAGGAAAGAACATTTCATCAGAGAATTTTAAGATATTGAGTGTGTGTGTTTTGTTTACCGTCTTTGTTAGAGCTAGGGTAAGTTTACTTATAGTTGTTAGGTAATTAAGGTTTGGGGTTTTTTTATCCCCACATGCTTAGTAATACTGAACTGTGTGTACGTTTTTAGGCTGATTCTAGGGATGGTCACTCTGGGGAACATGCTCGCCTCTGTGCTGGCCGGGAAGGTCAAACCTTCTGACCCAGTTAACAAGGTGCTTTACAAGCAGTTCAGACAGGTCAGTTACACTCACATCAGTCTCGTTTGTTTTTGTAATTATTTACAAACACCCACTGAAACCGTTCACGTTAAAGTGATGAAAGGGTCCTTTTTTTCTTGGTTGTTCCTTAGATACGTCTGACTGACAACTTGGGGAAGCTCTCTCGCATCCTGGAGACAGACCACTTTGCCCTGGTGGTACATGAACAGATCCAATGTAAGTCTGTCACTATGTCACTCACTATCTTCATTTAAATCGAGACTCAAAGCAGGTTGCGTAACAAGAAAGTGTATTATCACGCTGTGTTCCAATGACGTTCACAGATGGTTTATCTGATCCAGTTTAAAACCATCTGGTGAACAGTTTGGTTAAGTATTTTCTCGTTACTGGCAAAAGGACCAGTCTCAAAGTCCTATAGTGTGATGTTCCAGCATTGATTTGGGACTGCATCCAACAATACTCAACCCATTCCTAGTCCAGTAATGACTGAAGAGGGGAATGCGCCCAACTCTGGCGTTCTATTGGCTCTAACAACCAGGTCAATATAAATGAACATTTTGGAACCCCAGTTGTGTCATTGGTCATTTTGGAAAAGCTGCTTTTTATCATGTAATGACTGTTCTGTAGCTCCTGTCCAATGCAAAATGTTTCATTGTTTCTAAACTACTGGATGCTACATATTATAATGGCCAGTCTCAGGGCTTGGGGATAGATGGTGTAGTAGAGGATCCTGTTGTTTACAGGCCCTGATGCTTCGTGCTATGAAATAGCATGGAGAACAATCTGTGGTTGGAGTTATTATTTCTATGTATTTTGGTGATGCTGGTGTAGAGGTCATGTGTAGGAAGAACCTTTTGATTCGAGGTCCTGACCTGCGTAGCTTAACCTTGTATTGGACCTGGTTGTTCACACAACCTGTTTGTAGCTTTGTCTCTGTCAATTACAATCTCTCCATCTTTCGCTCTCTTAGACCTGACGGACGGCTCCCAAAGCCTGAAGCAGATGGTGTTTGGGGTGGTGACAGCCATCGACCTGCTCAACTTTGTCACGGTTAAGGAGAAGAGGGAGAGGAGCTTCTCAGAGTGCAGTGACCTGTGACCTTGTCCCTAGTGTCTGACAGCTCATTGCACTCACCTTAATTGCACACACACTTCTTGTACACAAACATCATGAGAAACCAATTAATTTTTAGATAAAGCTTACACACGTACACACATGGATAACTTTTTTATATGTAAAGTATTGTCTGGATATACTAAAATGTACTTTGCTGTATTATAAAAATAATTTGGGAGAACATCTTTGTCTTTCAATGATGTCATGTAATAACATGATTTAATGTATTTAAAGTGTGCATCACCTATATTGGTTGTAAATTATGATTTATTTTATTTCACTGGATCAATGCCGTTACTGTGGCATCACTGTAGCTGCTGGTAAGCAGTCTATCAACAAATACCCTGGCCTAACACAAGATGGCAGGGAAACCATGGATTTACTTGGTATAACCATAGACATTATTATTATGTTTATGGGTATAACAGTCTGAATGTTTATGAACTGTGTTGAACGAGTGGGCCTTAATTATGTCAATAACTAACACACCATTAAGGAGGACCAAGCTTTAACCGCATGTTTAACGCCCGGTACACACAAAATGCATTGCATTATGCGGGAAGTCATTTATTATCAATAGAGCAGTCCGAAAAAATGGGTTGTGAATGTCGTACTGAATGCTTTCAATATGTTCAACTATAACATACGTTGTTGCGCACATGAACGTTTGCAACCGCAAGTATGAACGCTTTAATATGGTTGTAGATTCCTCAATGGCCATTGGCTAATATATTATTGAGGCATTATATATTTAAAAAAGTAATCGCATAGTACATGTACTCCACGGTTAATCTATTAGACTGCCCATTAAATGTAAACCTCCAAAATGTACTCATTTGTGCGGAAAAATACTTCTCTGCAGTCCACTACGAAACAAACTTAAAGGAAGATGTTTCCGGTAGCAATATGAACTTCTCAAAAAGAGCGGTCACTTGGGAACAGCGAAACCGAGTTTACCATTGTTGCTTGTTCATGTACAGATGCGTTAGATACAGATAAATGCGGAATATGCACGCAGAAAAACGGGGAATTGGATATTTGTGACTCATTTGGTGTGAGGTGAATGTAGCTCCTTACATCGTGTCTGCTGGTTCTGCCTGTTCTCAGTCGCCACTACAAACATCACGTGGTACAAACACTACCCATTCATTATTATGCCGTGCGTGTTGCGCTACAGCACCCAGAGCGCACATTCAGATGGATGTAGTAGCATGCATTTTATATTCATAAACTGTAATGCTGAAGTGGGGGGTGAAGGGAACGTGACATTTGATTGGCTAGTAGTTGCCACTTGCCAGTCGTGTAGTTCCGGTGAAGAGCATGGCGAGCAGCAGAAGGGACCTGTCTTTAAATCCCACTGGGAGCCGTGACATAAATGCTGTCACCAATGTCTGAAATCGATATCGGAACGCATGTTAAGATGTTGAAGTGTCTCAAAGCTTTTTACAGCTCCACAATTATAACGTCTTGTTAGGCTTTATCACTGTATAGCGTGGCAGCAGCACTGTCCGTAATCCCAAAGCGCTGGTGTGAACGGGTCAAATACATTATCAGAGCCAGATTCCTGTAAACCAATAGTTAACCGTCAGACTGTATCAGAGGAAGGCCGTAAAAATAGTCAACCACTCTAAAACTGATCAAGGAGGGTAGTGTTTGGTAGATGGGTAACGGAGGGTAGTGTTTGGTAGATGGGTAACGGAGGGTAGTGTTTGGTAGATGGGTAACGGAGGGTAGTGATTGGTAGATGGGTAACGGAGGGTAGTGTTTGGTAGATGGGTAACGGAGGGTAGTGTTTGGTAGATGGGTAACGGAGGGTAGTGTTTGGTAGATGGGTAACGGAGGGTAGTGTTTGGATGGGTAACGGAGGGTAGTGTTTGGTAGATGGGTAACGGAGGGTAGTGTTTGGTAGATGGGTAACGGAGGGTAGTGTTTGGTAGATGGGTAACGGAGGGTAGTGTTTGGTAGATGGGTAACGGAGGGTAGTGTTTGGTAGATGGGTAACGGAGGGTAGTGTTTGGTAGATGGGTAACGGAGGGTAGTGTTTGGTAGATGGGTAACGGAGGGTAGTGTTTGGTAGATGGGTAACGGAGGGTAGTGTTTGGTAGATGGGTAACAATAGCTTATCGGATGTGTCTAACATTAAGTACATCTTTAAAACTGCAGCAGTTTGCTTTGAGCTGAAAAAACAGGATGCTAATGACACTACCATGATGATTAAAATGAACGAAATACACAATAAAATATTCCATATCATGCTTCTTATATGCAACATGGCATTAACATAATACTGGAGGGAAAACATCTCAAGGAGGTATGTACTTTTGAGCCTGTTAGTAAAGCTTAAAGTTTGTGAATTATTTTTGTGCAGGGTGGTTGCATTTACAGCATGGAATGAGAGGTTGACATCTGCAAAGAAAGCTGAGTTTTACTGTTACTAATAATCCGATTGCAGATAAAATCAGGCTAAATCCTTGAGGAAAACCTCCAACAGTTGGCTTTACACCAGACATTGTGAGGGGAATTTCAGCAAGAAATAGGCAAAGATGCAAGGCATATATAAAACTTAGGGAAAAAAGTTATGCACAAATACAATTAATTCCAAATTCTATAATAATGTTTCTGTCATGTCACTGTCCTGGGACTGATACTCCCTGTGATGTAATTTGAAATAATTTTATTGATTTGTATTTGTCATCATTGTTATTGAAATTCTCTTGTTTGAATGCCTTGTGTTTATCCCCGTCCTTCAATTTGTATTTCACTAACTTGATTCTATTTAGTTACGAAAACGAAACAAAGAATTCCACAGAGCAACGGTCATTTCTCTTCCGAAAGACTCACCTAATAGCACAGATGCACACAATGCGCTTGTCTTCTTTCCATGTGGTGAACAACCTTTCCTCATATGTTCAAAAGCTCACCTCGTCTAGCTCAGTGGATTCACGCAGTCTTATGGTGTACAAGACGTATGACATTCAAACTCTAGTCATTACCATTTCTACTTTCCCTCGTTTCAGAAGTACTGCAACCAGACCAACACTGACCCACCACACACAGGTTTGCCCCAGGTTACAATATTCTCAAACCAATGTATTAAGAGTTTTACAACAGCTGCCGCGTTAAAGACAAGCGACATGTAACGTTTCCCAAATAACTTAGCAAATACTTGTGCTGTAAACGAGCAAAGCCGAGCTGAGATTTTCTCTGGTCAATAAGACATGAAACGCATTGGCCGAACTCACTCTCTCTTTATATACAAATCTGGAGTTACCCACATGCCATTTCAATCAGAGCCGGCGGTATGCAACCTGACCTGGCTTGGCATAGGCCTGCGGAAGCGCGGCTTTCATTGTTTGATACATTGAGGGGGAAAACCTGCCTCCAAACCTGCTGACGCGTCTGAAACAGGGCCTGGCTCCCATTACGTCCGGCCTGCTCATCTGTACCCTCACCCTCTCTCTGTCTACCCACAATGCCCCCTAAGCGCTCTCTCCCCTGGCTGTGGCTGGTTGGTCTTGGCATAGGCAGGCTGGAAAAAGGGTCAGGCTGGTGCTTTGGGTAAGCCTCTGTACTGGGGCGGGTAAAAGCTCTGCGGGATTAGACTAATACGGCGGTGAGCGAGGCCTAAAGGGAAGAGAGGATCAGATCCATGGGACTTGGGGGTGGGTGGGTGCAACAGGCGTGGAGGTGTCTGTTCGGGTGGTTAGCTACTCCTTGTTGTGATCTTAGGTTCAAATACACACACACACACACACACTGCTTCAGACATAACCAAGCCCAAATGATCAGAACATATGTACAAACACCAATAAGGCAGAACTAAACAAACCAACTGCCCTAAACACACACGCTGGCACACTCTTACACACTTCTAATACCCTGAAGGTCATGACCTCTATTAGCCTACAATGCGTTTGCCTACACAGACTTACAGTGATCTGTGACCTGCTCCGATAGCCTAAGCCGCTGCCACTGGTGAATGTGGGTAATTTACCAGAGGCACGTATCCAGAAGAAGTACCAGTCGTGCTTACATCTCTATTTACTAGAGGCACGTATCCAGAAGTACCAGTCGTGCTTACATCTCTATTTAACAGAGGCACGTATCCAGAAGAAGTACCAGTCGTGCTTACATCTCTATTTACCAGAGGCACATATCCAGAGAAGTACCAGTCGTGCTTACTCTTATCTCGTGTGGAAATGCAATTTTTGTCCTTTTAGTCTTTTCTACATCCTTGTCTCTCAGCAAGGATTTCAATGGCTTTAAAAGCATGGGACTGGAATGGCTATAGCTAGCAAGCCATTTCTGAGCTGAAAGAATGTTTTGGATCATAGTCCTACTTTCCAACGCAGCCCAGTTGTAGCTTCCTGGCAAAGCAAGCAAGCAAGTTTATTTATATAGCACAATTCATACAGAGAAGCATTTCAATGTGCTTTACAAAGACAGATGTCAAATAATCTAGTCCTTCAGAATCCATAATGCCATCTGTCCTCACCAGATTCCCAAGGCCTTTGAAAACAAAAAAGCCCCACAAGATCCATATCCACCAACATACTTCACAGTGGGGAGGATTTTTCTTTATGAGTGGTGTTTCTTGCTCTAAAATGCTGCGCTTTTATATAGCGCTTTTATCCAAAGCGCTTTACAGATCCTGCCTCACATTCACCCATTCATGCACTCATACACTGACGACCGCGTCTACCATGCAAGGCGACTGCAGGCACGCCAGGAGCAGCTGAGGTTAGGTCATGGACACCTCGACAACCACCAACCTTCCGATTGATAGACAACCCACTCAACCCACTGAGCCACTGCCGCCCCTAAAAACACCACTCATCCAAACATAGAACCCAGTTTCAATCAAACTTCTAATGAAGTTCAGCAATCTTTAGGTGATGATGGTTTTCAAATCACCAGGTTCTAAGATCTGATGTGACAAAAAAGCTTTTTGGCAGCAAACTCCAGACTTCTGTTTGCCAAGCAAAGAGCATCGTCATATAGAAAATACCCGTATACATGCTGTGAAGTATGGTGGTAGATCTGTGACTTTGGGGAGCTGTGAATTTTAAGTATAATTCGGTCTGAACTTGTGATAATCATTTGTCACTGGTAGAAGAGCGAGGCACATTAGGCTGCTTTATTTTCTATAGGTATAGCACATAACCCAGAGGCTCCAAGCATGCATGAATAAACTGTATTGCACTTTGTCTCCAGAGGTTGAGATCACCTTCCTTTCAGCTGAACTCATTCTCCTCTGGTTTTCTACTAACTGTATATTCCACACTAATAGATTTGGTTTGTGATGTTGACCCAACTACTGAACGACCACTGCCCCCCCCACTCAGACCTCATTTGTCACAAAATGTGCTCTTCATCCAAACACTGCACCCTAACACAGCTGTGTGTGTGTTGCCGGTTGTGTGTCTGTGTTTGCATGCATGCGGCAGAGAGAGAGGAAGAAAATGACCAGATGACCTTACTTCTCTGTTACACGTCAATGACCTGATATCTACACAACCAGGTTCCACTCTCGATTCATATTTTCAGCGTTGGAACCCAAACGATGCTCTTGCACCCATGACATCCTGCCTCTCCCTCAACCTCTCCTTGCCTCCCCCCCACGTTCCTCACCCCCTCGGGTCCGGCTGCGTAACAAGGGCCAGCCTCCCCCGGGGGGCCAGACGGTAGCTGAACGGGCCAGCAGAACACCCCACCCATCAGTACTGCTGACTGAGCCTGTTGCCACATGAGATAATGCCATTCCAGAGAGATCTGTGCTAAAGCCCTCTTTTCTACCCCGCCGACATATAAGCAGGGCACTGCCACAGCGGTGGCACGTACCACTTGGGACCTGTATTCCTCTCCACCTCCTTCGTCTTTCAGCCACTGCACATCCAGTCCTTTAGTTTCTACTTCATCCTCTCTGTCGATCCACACCCATCGCTAAACAGGCCAGGCACGCCAGCCGATCTAAAGCCAATCAGGAAGAACACGATTTCGCTTGCGTTTAGCCCCCCGTGTCGAGCACAAGTCAAGGACCAGCGTTACCATGGATATTGCCATTCAGCACCCCTGGTTTAGACGTGCCATGGGCTCCATGTATCCTGCCCGTCTCTTTGACCAGTTTTTCGGCGAGGGCTTGTTCGATTACGACCTGTTTCCCTTCCCCGCCTCCACCATCAGCCCCTACTACAGGCACTCCCTGTACCGCAACTTCCTGGACTCTGCAAACTCTGGCATGTCTGAGGTAACAGCTAACCCGCACTGAGCCCAGTGGGTCCAGACTGATCTCTGAACCATTGAAAGTGACTTATTCAGTCTGTTTTTAGGTTAAAACCGCTTCCATGGCTTAAGAGGTGCCATTCGAAACCATTCATTTTTTATTGTACCGACTGTGAAACTGTTAGTTTCAAAGGGCTGGTTTGGATATCAATGTTTGGTAGGTCATAGGAAAGGATTTACATCAGGAGATTGTCTGCCCTTGTGAGAATTGCAAGTTATTAGTCCAATTATGCATTGGTTACGTTCCATACAGTTCCAGTGGTTGAACATAAGGGCATCCTAATCCAGAAAAAGAAGCTCAAGATATTGATCTGGTAGGACAGATTGGACTTGTAATTTGCCATGTAATTGAGGTCAAAAATCTCTTGAAGAGCCATCTAGATGATATGTGTATGAAATTTCTAGTTTGTAGCAAGTTTATCACAAATACATAAACATTTAAATCACTGCATGCACATTGCTATGTGAGACCCAGATGGAACAGGGGAACTGAGAGTGACTGACCAAACCAGGCCAAGCAGAGTATACAGGATTAGCTAATTAACAGCTCAAACTGCATTTTAACTTGGGTTATGTTCCAGGAAAGAAGAAATACGAACATTTAACATAAACATACCATATTTACTGTCTTATTGACTGTGAAGTTCTAATTTTCTTTGCGTTATTCTGCAGTCAATTAAATAAACCCAGTATAGAACATGAGCCTCATTGTAATGATTAGGGTCTGTAACATTTAACCCCCTCCCCTAACAGGTCAGGTCTGATAGAGACAAGTTCGCAGTCATTCTGGACGTGAAGCACTTCTCCCCCGATGAGCTCTGCGTGAAGGTTTGCGACGACTATGTGGAGATCCAGGGCAAGCATGGAGAAAGACAGGTAAGGCCACCCACTAGCGTTGGACACAGGGTGGGTTAATGTTTGAAATCCCTCTCTCGATATTTTCCCTGTACCATCACAAGCTCGGTTGAAGGGACAAGTCAACATCTGCAGGAAATGTTTAAAAATGATCGTTTTCTATCAAATTTATCAGAGTGCCTGAGATATTCCCCGTTGTAATGTTCTCACCGGTCTGTTTATCAGTTTGCATTGACTTGTTATCTCCTCATACTCTCTTTAGACACTCCGTAATACTAATACTCTTCCAACCCCAAATCACCCTGAACAAGCAAAGTCGACACTGGTCTTGTTCGATACAGACGTGGAGGTGACGAGCTGTGTTCTTGTTCGCAGTACACCATTAAACAAGCAATCATAATATATACGAGTTGATGATAGTTATGTTTCTAGTGTAAAGCTGCGATGCCCTTTGGCAACAATGTCTGATGAGCTTTCATCAGTGATCATTCCAGAGAGTGGACTTATGAGTGTGTGTGTTTTCTAGTGCACATGTGGATGTTTCATGATAAGGATGTCCCACAGAAACAATGGGAGCAATTGTTAAAGATTATTGTATTTTTTTGGCCTAAGGGTAAAATGTAACACAGTGTATTAGTCAGGCAAATCATTTTTGTGGAGCTTTTTATATAATGTTAACATCAGAAAATGTTAAATTATTTTAGGACTGCGCAGGCAATATAAGCATTTCCTTCCCCCTTCTAAACTAGGTGTGATAGACTTTATTTGTGTTCAATTCACTGTTAATACTGTTTTTCTCCGTGTCTTTTAGTCGTAGTCTTTCTCTCAGTCCCTAAATGTCTGTCTCTCTTTGTTCTGTATGTCTTTCGCTGTCTCTCATGCTCTCTCAGTCCATTTTACATTTTCTCTTTTTAAAGTCTCTTTAGTCATTCTTCCTTTCACACCTAGAATTTTCACTATCGCTCCATTTCTGTCCATTTTGTTGTTTTAGTCCTGGATGTTTGTGTTCTTCGTTCCCAGCAGAACTCCGAGATGTTGCGTCTGTATATCCTTCGATGGCAATACGGTGCTACCTTTTGTTTTCCGCTCATCCTCGTTTCTCCTGTTTCAAGGACGATCACGGCTACATATCTCGTGAGTTCCACCGCCGCTACCGCCTCCCCTCCAGCGTGGACCAATCGGCAATCACCTGCACCCTGTCCGCCGACGGCCTCCTGACCCTGTGTGGCCCCAAAGTGACCGGCAGCGGAGACTTCGGCCGCGGTGACCGCAACATCCCTGTCACCCGTGACGACAAGCCCAACTCTGCACCCTCCTCTTAAGAAGATGAGGGACGGAGCATGCTGCCGTCCCAGGCGGCATTGGGGTTCTGGTGGGGGGGGCGTCGATGGGTCATCTTACCAAATTAAATAGCCATGCAGCTGAGGATCATGTTGGGGGGTCACACTGAACACCCCCCCCCCTTCTCAACACCCTAACTTCCTTCCCCCTGTACTGCTTTCCCAAACTCTCCCTGACTCCACATAGAGGATATCAGTGTATTTCTAGCCTTGCATTTCTCGCCCTTGTTAGATGACAATAGACTCAATCACAACAGCATTAATATTCTCGTTCAGGTTACGCTGAACGACTCATGGCTTTCTATGTCCCGTGTTAACAAGCAGAAAGTGCATAGGCATATCGTGGGGTATCTTTCAGTGAGGGAAATCTTTTCAGTATATTTTCCCAGTGAGGAATGCGCTCATTATTGTTGTGCTGAACGTCTTTACTGAGCAACTCTTCCTAAGAGAAAGAAAGGCTAATGGGGAGATTGGGTTAAGGGGATACCACTGCCTGGTCCAATGGGACTTCTGCGTGCCTTAAAAAGGGGTCCCATCATTGGAATTATACCACCCATCTGGCCCCAATCCTGTTGTGACTTGTTTTAAAATAATTTTCTTCTGTGTTTGAACATTTCTTGCCCTCTAGTGTTAGCTCTGTTCAACTGATATCTGCTCATAACCTGACAAGTCTACTTAAAAGTACACACAATAAAGCTGTACGATTAACCAAGATGCAATGCTTGACTGTGCCTTCTTTTGTCTTCAAGTTGTTTATTGGCCGTGAATGTATCGGGTTCCGCACCTAAACTCCAATGCGAACGGGAAATTTTTTTCAAACTAACAATTAGTCAAATAAGTGGTGCAAAAGTGAAGAGGAGAGAGACAGAGATTGGAATAAAGCCAGACAGAGACAGTGAAAGACAGAGAGACCTGGATAGAGAATAAGAGAGACTTACTAAGACGAACTGACCCAGAAAGAAACAGAAAGACAACCGACAGACTCAGACACTGAGACTGGGATTGAAAGAGCCAGATATTGACCTAGACAAACCAATAAAGAGCCAGATATTGACCTAGACAAACCAAATAAAGAGCCAGATATTGACGTAGAAAAAAAACAAATAAAGAGCCAGATATTGACCTAGACAAACCAAATAAAGAGCCAGATATTGACGTAGAAAAAAAACAAATAAAGAGCCAGATATTGACCTAGACAAACCAAATAAAGAGCCAGATATTGACGTAGAAAAAAAACAAATAAAGAGCCAGATATTGACCTAGACAAACCAAATAAAGAGCCAGATATTGACCTAGACAAACCAAATAAAGAGCCAGATATTGACTGGTGGATGGGTTAGCCAAAAGCTGATGACAGATAGCCAAAAAAAGCTTTACTTTAAAAATATTTACTGCAACAGCAATTAGCAGAGTGTGACGAACTGGTGAACTTTTATTACTGTCATGCAAAAGTAGGCAGATTCTGAGATTTCTGACAGATACTTTGTAACTCTGATGTTAGAGAAATGGCCAGGATTCAGGGTTTAAGTTCAACAGGGATAATCTCAGGTTAAGAACATCTCCTAAATAACTTAAATGTTTGGCTGTAAGCTGAAACAACACATAGCTTTACTGTCTGAAAAAGTGAAACTTAATTTCCTAAAAAATGGTCCAACAAGATATTAAATAGTATGTAAATCAAATGATTAAAAAACTCTTATTACAAAAAAAACTAAAAATATAAGTACCTTTCAACAGTACAATTCAAGTTAAAGAAAATCAATAAAATTGCAATAAGAAATACTGTGTCACAGACACAGTATGTGTTTGAAAAGGCACAATTGTCTCAACCCCCATGTGGAAATGCTAGTTAGCATAATTGTCTCAAACCCCATGTGGAAATGCTAGTTAGCACAATTGTCTCAACCCCCATGTGGAAATGCTAGTTAGCATAATTGTCTCAAACCCCATGTGGAAATGCTAGTTAGCATAATTGTCGCAACCCCCATGTGGAAATGCTAGTTAGCATAATTGTCTCAAACCCCATGTGGAAATGCTAGTTAGCATAATTGTCTCAAACCCCATGTGGAAATGCTAGTTAGCACAATTGTCTCAAACCCCATGTGAAAATGCTAGTTAGCACAATTGTCTCAAACCCCATGTGAAAATGCTAGTTAGCACAATTGTCTCGAACCCCATGTGAAAATGCCAGTTAGCAGTCTTCGTAAGTCAAACTACACTGAAGACAGGCCAGTTCCAATGAACCTAGTTAGTAAAACTGGAGAATACTAGAAGTCTTGCTTCCTGGAACTCCTTTACCTCATACCATCTTTTAAACATAGTACATAGTACATAGTGCATAGTCCATAGTACATAGTATTGTTGACTCATTGGGGACCACAGTCTGACACACCATTCCCATGTCAATATATATCTCTTTTTTAAGTACTGATACTCACTTTGGTGTCCAGCTTTAAGGCCTAATGTTCAGGTTTTTTTTACAAGTCATACCCAGGATCCATTCTCCTTACTGGACATGGAGGCAGACGTGCCTGGCGCTGGAGCTGGGGCCGCCTGGCACTCTGGGAGTGTGTGTAGGTGCGGTGGTTGGCCTGGTGCCTGGGCTGAGAGTGGGGGTCAGAGTGGGAGTGCAGTAAAGGAGGCTGAGACCAATGACCTGACTGGTTGCGCGGCTGCATATGCTGAGGTTGAGGGTCCAGGTCAGAGGAGAAGTGTAGTTTCTCAGGCTGGGGGTCCAGGTGTTGTTGGGGGTGTAGTTGTTGAGACTGAACCTGAAGGTCCAGGTGGTTGTTAGGGTGTAGTTGTTTATGGTAACTCTCGGGGTCTGGGTGGTTGTTGGGGTGTAGTTGCTGAGGATGATTCTGGGGTTCTGAGAGGGGGTACTGGGACTGAACAGGGAAGTGAAGGTCAGAGAAACCTGGAGTGTCTGTCTGGCTAATTTGAAGATGGGTCTCCAAAAGGTGGGTCGTCGACGACACCATGGCCAAAGACGAGGAAGAAGAGGTGGAGGAAGCGGTGGAGGAAAGGGATAAGTCCAGAGGTTGTTCGACACAAACAGATAGGTAGGATTGTGGTTGTTGGTGTAATTGCTGATGTGATTGTAGGTGTGGCTGCTTGTATGACTGCGGGGGTGATTGTGGGTATGGTTGCTGATGTGACTGTATGTGTGGCTGTTGGTATGACTTAGGGTGTGGTTGTGGGTATGACTGTATGTGTGGCTGTTGGTATGACTTAGGGTGTGGTTGTGGGTATGACTGTATGTGTGGCTGTTGGTATGACTTAGGATGTGGCTGCAAGAATGACTGTAGGTGTGGCTGTTGGTTTGACTGTGGGTGTGGCTGTTGGTATGACTGTGGGTGTGGCTGTTGGCTTGACTGTGGGTGTGGCTGTTGGTATGACTGTGGGTGTGGCTGTTGGTATGACTCTGGGTGGGGCTGTAGGAATGACCGTGGGTGTGGCTGTAGGTGTGGCTGTTTGTATGACTGTGGGTGTGGCTGTAGGTGTGGCTGTTTGTATGACTGTGGGTGTGGCTGTTTGTATGACTGTGGGTGTGGTTGTTTGTATGACTGTAAGTGTGGCTGTAGGTGTTTCTGTGGACGTGCCAGGTGATTCTGTTTTAAAGACCATGGGAGGAGGTTATGTGTTTCAGTGTGTGCGGAAACCATGCCAACAGGAGGTTGAGAAGGAACGGCAACGTTAGGAGCCGAGGGCGGAGACATGGCGAGGTGTGGTGGCGGAGAGGCTGAGGAGGGGAGAGGAGGAGGAAGTGTTGTGTTTGATCGGAAGTGGCACAGAGGAATCTGGATCACTCTGAGAGAAGAAACAGAAAACATCCAGTAAAGCAACAACTTTTGAAAGTTTTCAGATACTGTACATTTGTCCAAATATTTTAAGGTCTCATGGGCCTCTGAAGAAGGAAGAAATGCTTCTGACATGCCTCTTCTGCCGAAAGTCTTCTTCTGACAGTGGGGTGATGGGGACCCAGGGGGAGAGGTCTTGGGCCTCCCAGGCTGGGTGGCAGGACGCTGGGCTTAGTGAACGGCCTGAGGCTGGAGGGGGGGACAAAAGCTGGACTCTAGGGCCATTGATTGTGTTCAGTTCCAACAGGCCTTTAGCACGGGCCTCTTTCCTTAGTTGCTGGCGGAACACCCTAAGACCTGGAAAAGAGAATAAAGGTGAAATTACCAATGTAGATACAATTTTACAATTTTTTTTTTTTTTTAACAAAAATAGTCATAATCAAGAAAAATCTAGTTTTCATTTTGAGTAACTCAAAACAAAGACAACATTTGACAAAAGTAATTTTAAATAAGGATTTTTTTGGACATCAAACCTTATAGGGCACACAAGAACATATTGTCAAAGTATTTATAGAGATAGAGATTGAGAAAAAGAAAATGATGCCAAACTCTGTTGCTAATCATATCCAAATCTAATTGGCCTAATTTCTTGTGGAGTTCCTCAAGAATCATTGGAGCTTCATTGTTTCTAATCAATTGTTGTTGGATGTAGCCTACGAGCTGCAGGCAGCCTAGCGCTTATATCATCTGCCTTTAACCGAAAGGCTGCACGTTAAGCAAAACCCCCTCAGAACGCCAGCTAATTCCTCGTCATGAACTTTAAACACAAGTTTACCATCTGATTGCATTTTAATAGCACTTCCTTTATTCTGTCTATCCTACTTCATCCAAGTACTGCAATTGCGGATTGTTTTTTCATACTGTACCTTGTGTGAGAGCACCGGTATCGGAAGCTCGACGTCCATCTTGGAAGCTGGGTAGCGGGAAGCTGTCCTGGGATGACTGCTGCAGCGTGGATGACAGGGCCAGGGTCAAAGCCGGAGGGGACTCTGGGGGGCTATGGGACTTCGAACCTTCTGTGGTGTTGACAGGTGACCTGAAGGGGTCTTCAACAGGGCTGAGCAGGGTGGAACTGGCAGAGGAACAGGAGAAGGAACAAGAAGAGAAAACGTCTGAGGAAGCCTTGTCCGACGAGTTTACCACAATACCTGAAAACGAGGGAATTTGTTAGAATCTGTTCAAAGCAGCTCAGCCCTGAAACTCTTTGTCAATTTGAAAGACCCTTTTCTGGGTCCGTGTGTGTATGTGTCGAACACGTGTTAGTACTCACAAGGTGGACTAGACTGCTCGGCAGTAGAGATCCTGTGAAAGGGGTGTATGAAAAGCGGTGCGGCCCCTTTATCGTCTGGTCCCACCTCCTCACGCGCCTCCTCCTCCCGATTGGCATTCTGATCCTCCTCACCGATGCAGGTCTGTTGCGGGGGGTCGGGTGTCAGGAGCACCGCTTCAACGCTCGCCGACTGTCGGAGAGAACGGAGCTCCTTCACCTTCTCCAACATGAGGCGATAGATAGCAGAGAAGTGGTTGTAGCTGCTACTCTGAAGAGACTGGAGAGAGAAAGATTGGACAAGAGATAAAGAGAAAAAAGTGAGCGAGTGAGAGAGAGAATGAAAAGGAGAGGAGAGAAAAAAAGAAATGAGAACAGAAAGTCAAATCAAGATAACATGCAGTAGGAACAGGGATTACGCACATAGTGATTTAAACAGTTGACTTATATAATGACCACATCTAATCTGGTAAATAAATCACTGCTTACCTCAATAGTGCTCTGCCTGTCGATGCCCAGAATCTGCATAAGGCCCAGGACCGGCTCGCTGTAATGCTCCTCCACACAGAACCCACCTTCAGGAGCCGGAGATGGGGTTTGCTGGGGCATCTCTGGATGGGCTGCTGTGACATGGGGGTCCACTTTCATCCAGCGATGCTTTTTGATCTGGGCCACCGTGATGCGCTTCGCTGGATCAATAACCAACATTCTCCGGACCAGGTTCTCGCATTCTGGGTAGCAAAGTGGAGGAGAGAAAATAAGAGTTTTTTTTAAAGCTGTAGCGTGTTGGTAAATAGTATTGGATTAATTTTTCCAAAAATTGTATTTAAATGTCAGTGCTGATGTGTGAGATCTGGCACCGTATTCCCACATTATTGCAATGCCTTTTACCATGGCTTAATCTTGAACGCAGGGCCGATTCTAGGCATGAATGACATATGACTGTTACTAAGGTAACCCGACGAGCTAGGGGACCCCCGAACCGCTATGGGGCCCCTGACAAATTTTGCTAAGGGCCCCCTGTAGTGCTGCTGGGACACGGTGCAAGTTGAGACTTTTTGTCCGAGTGGATGTGTCACTTGTCCCCCTTGAAAGCTTACGTACCCTGAGACATAAAGAAGGGGATGCGGAAGCGGCCCTCCCGGACCCTCTGACTGAGCGCAGCCAGTGAGGGGCCTTCAAAAGGCAGGACGCCACACACCAGTACATAGAGCACCACTCCCAAACTCTGTAACACAGAGAGGAGAGATGAACACAATGGACTTGCAACTTACTACTACAATTAATACTTCTGTGACAATCCAGAGACTCTGTAAGCAAATACTAAAACATCCATAGAAAAAGACAATTGTACTGATAAGATACAGATGGGAGACATGAATATTTCCAAGTTAAATGGTAAAGAAATATGATATGTCTATTACAGAGAAATGTATAATAACTATGAATAATATAACAAATAGCAACTCTATAAGTATGGGGAAAACTGTACCAGCACTTTCAATCATATAACATTCTACAATATCTAGTGTCTAAAATTTAGGGCTTAATGGTTATGTACTGAAGGTCCCTTTTTCTAACCCTCCAGCCACCAGGACATTAAACCCTAATTGCTCCTACCACCATTACATTGCATTCCCCTAAAGTCATCAATGTAAATAAGAATGTCAACATACCTGTTTTAAAAGGACAAGATACCCCAATTTATCTATGAGTAAAACAAGCCAGAATGTAGGACATTTCCATTGAGAAACCCATTCCAGGTCCCTTACCCAAATATCTAGAGGCGGCCCTTCATACTCTCTTCCTTCAAACACCTCTGGGGCAGCGTAAGGTGGAGACCCACACCAAGTGGACAACAATTCTCCTTTGCTGAAGAAGTTTCCAAAACCAAAGTCTACCACAAGGGAGAGAGAAAGTAGATGAATATTAGAAGATCCCTAAAGTCTGGAACCATCTAGAAGACATAATGTAGGTGCACATGATAAAGAACGATTAACACCATAGCAAATATAGTAAATAGGGCTTTTCGTGACTCCCAGTGTTGTTATCACATCGCCGTAAGAAACACACTTCCTGGCCTTTAACCTCAATTGACCTCCAAGGCACCCAAGTCACCACAAGTCTTAGAGCGCAATAAGTCAAAGCAATTATATTTGATTACTTATCCCCTAAACCACGTCGTGGGACCAACGGCTATTTGACCCTGGTACAACAATGACACAGGCAATTGCGAGACAATTGTTTTTTACATAAAGATCTATTTCATATAATGGGAAATAATTGTATTGCTCTACAATTTCAGTTAGCATGTTTGCATGCTCAATGTTTGCCCTCTCCTTTCTGCCCAGCAGTGTACCTGCGACTTTGATGTCCATGTTGGAGTCAAGCAGTAGGTTTTCTGCCTTCAAGTCTCTGTGGATGATGTGGTTGGAATGGCAGTAGTCTACTGCCAACAGGATCTGCCAAAACTTTTTACGAGCGTCACTCTCACACAGCCGCCCCGATGATGAAAGGAGGTCTACACACAGACAAAGTCGAAAAAAATGAGTTTTTGGTTAATATGATTTTTTTAACACCTTTCATCAATCTGTTTGGAAAGACACAAATTGTTGAAGACGTCCTCATAAACATCCGCAACCCAGAAGCTTTTACTGCTATTTTCCACACAGCTCATTCAACCAGGAAGCCATGTGGATTAACGCGTGTGAGGGCACGCTCACTCACTTAACGACCTCGGTCTGACCGTGTCCAGAAGGAAGAAACCAGGGTGAAACCTGGTCAATTTGCATTGCTGTGGGGCTTCCAAGCCACTTGTCACCAATTGCAGTCAAGGCTCAAACCTATAGACTGTGGTGGTCGGCTTTGTGCCACGAATAATTAAATTATTGCGATAGCTGATAAAGTTAGCAAAAATAGACAAAACACAAACACAGTTTCAATGGATTGTGCCAAATGGAATACATTTACAATGGTGTCTTTGAACATACCAAACATCTCTCCATTCCTGGCATATTCCATCACCATGTACAACATGTCATCTGTTTCCATGACCTGCAAGACACAATTATTGATTAAAACAACTGTGTCGACTGCAGCTCTACACAATCCTAGTAGTTTCTGTACAGTATATTTCTGCCTTTTGCTACCTAGAAATGAAATATTAAAAATCCAATGTATTTTATTAAGGCCTTTTAACATCAGAAGTTGCTCTAAAGTCCTATTACAGATATCTAGCCTGAAACCCTAAAGAGCAAGTAACAACAATAATGTTTTAATAAGTAAAAGGTCTACACTCCTTTCATATGGTTTTGATCACAACTACCTAGTCCCTGCCAATGACAGGGTATATCTATTGACTAAAGCTGCAATGGCTGTATTTGAATATCAACAGGGTTTTACATTACCTTGTATTGTATTTGAATCAAAACTGTATTTTTCTTCTTATGCCAATAGTACATAGTACATTTGCAAAATTACTTTACTGCCTTGTTCCAAATAGGTTGGATTATTCTTACACATGTTTACTTCTATTTACAATGTCATGTATGTCGGTAATGTGGAATTAATCATTTGTTGTTGATTCATTTGTATTTGCAACATTACGTTAAGGTTATCTATGCTTGTCATTAGATGTGACTGGGGAGCTTGTGAAGACTAAAATAACTACCGGTATCAAAGCAGCAATATAAGAATCCCTGTGTCAGTGATCATGAGGTGTTCAGGCGCAATTCTGACCTAAATCTGATTAAAATATCAGAGCCATTAAAGTAGTGCTATCAATTAATGATGTACGTCAAGTATTTTAGTTAAAACAATTTTGACCGAAAATATGTATATGTGTCATTGTGCAGTCTATGCCCTGAAGTGCACACCTCCAGTGCTGTGGGATTGGTTTGGTCTGTGCCCTTCAATGCACATCTCCAGTGCTGCTGGATTGGTTTGGTCTATACCCTTTAGTGCACACCTCCAGTGCTGCAGGATTGGTTTGGTCTATACCGTTTAGTGCACACCTCCAGTGCTGCAGGATTGGTTTGGTCTATACCCTTTAGTGCACACCTTCAGTGCTGCGGGATTGTTTTGGTCTACACCCTTTAGTGCACACCCCCAGTGCTGCAGGATTGGTTTGGTCTATACCCTTTAGTGCACACCCCCAGTGCTGTGGGATTGGTTTGGTCTATACCCTTCAGTGCACACCTCCAGTGCTGCAGGATTGGTTTGGTCTATAACCTTCAGTGCACACCCCCAGTGCTGTGGGATTGGTTTGGTCTATACCCTTCAGTGCACACCTCCAGTGCTGCAGGATTGGTTTGGTCTATAACCTTCAGTGCACACCCCCAGTGCTGTGGGATTGGTTTGGTCTATACCCTTCAGTGCACACCCCCAGTGCTGCAGGATTGGTTTGGTCTATACCCTTTAGTGCACACCCCCAGTGCTGCAGGATTGGTTTGGTCTATACCCTTTAGTGCACACCCCCAGTGCTGCAGGATTGGTTTGGTCTATACCCTTTAGTGCACACCCCCAGTGCTGTGGGATTGGTTTGGTCTATACCCTTTAGTGCACACCCCCAGTGCTGTGGGATTGGTTTGGTCTATACCCTTCAGTGCACACCTCCAGTGCTGTGGGATTGGTTTGGTCTATACCCTTCAGTGCACACCCCCAGTGCTGCAGGATTGGTTTGGTCTATACCCTTTGCTGTGGGAGTTTGCACACCCCCCAGTGCTGCAGGATTGGTTTGGTCTATAACCTTCAGTGCACACCCCCAGTGCTGTGGGATTGGTTTGGTCTATACCCTTCAGTGCACACCCCCAGTGCTGTGGTTTTGGTTATACCCTTTGGTGCTGCAGGATTGGTTTGGTCTATACCCTTCAGTGCACACCCCCAGTGCTGTGGGATTGGTTTGGTCTATACCCTTCAGTGCACACCCCCAGTGCTGCAGGATTGGTTTGGTCTATAACCTTCAGTGCACACCCCCAGTGCTGTGGGATTGGTTTGGTCTATAACCTTCAGTGCACACCCCCAGTGCTGTGGGATTGGTTTGGTCTATACCCTTTAGTGCACACCCCCAGTGCTGTGGGATTGGTTTGGTCTATACCCTTTAGTGCACACCCCCAGTGCTGTGGGATTGGTTTGGTCTATACCCTTTAGTGCACACCCCCAGTGCTGTGGGATTGGTTTGGTCTATACCCTTTAGTGCACACCTCCAGTGCTGTGGGATTGGTTTGAATGGAGCCCACTGCTCTTTCAGCAAAAACTCTCTGTTTTCCACTGTCAATAATGCATGAAATCCCCATGTGACTCATGGATTTCCAGGTGAATATACACCTGACTTGATTTATATACACATATGCTGGCCTTTTAAAATCTTCCGTCAACAGGGAATGAGAGTGTGAGTGAGAAGTGTTACAACAAGAGCGTAGTTGTTCATACTTTACCTGATAGAGCTTGATAATGTTAGGATGGTTGAGACGCTTCATGACCTGTACCTCTCTGTAGATCTTCTTCAGCTCAGAGGGCTCCAGTCTGGTCTTATCGATTATTTTAATGGCCACCTGTGTGTGCAGCAAGCACACCATTAACGTCTGTCTGCAAAATGGCACCCAAGCCTTTATTTAGTGCAAGCACATTTAACCACAGCCCTTGACCCTGGGCAAAAGGGTCAGAACCGGGAGGGGTCAGAATAAAATCTGTGTGTGTGTGAACAGACTTGGCGATAAACCTGATTCTGATTCTAAAACGTGGTTCAATATTCAGGGATAGGATGCAGTTCTATACACTTGGCTTAAAGCAGCTGGCATTATGGCAAAACATTAAGCCCAGTGTTGTCCAGCCATCTAAGCTGCTGTATCCAGTGCAGCTGCAGCATGGGTTTAAATTAAGCACGGTCTTTTATTTACTTTTATACCCATTAAATTAAAAACAAAGGGTGAAAATATTAATATAGACGTGAAGTTGAATACGAATCTGGGCGGTATAATGTTTCAAACACGGTACCAATGCGTAAATACGCACCTGGGTTTTTGTTACTTTGTGACGAGCTAGTTTAACCACGGCGAAATTTCCCTTTCCGAGCGTCCTGATGATTTCGTAGAAGCCGACCTGAACCGATACCGCAGGATACGGGGGGCTTGATGGGGAGGATGAAACCACCATGGTGCCAGAGGTACCCAGGGACCTAGTGTCCACCTTCAAGGATCAGTTTCAGGAAATAAAGCCCGAGTGCAAACAAACACCATTCCAGTTTGGTAAGTGTGAGCAAAAAAATAAATAATACAATAAATATAATTGCAACATTCATCTCATTACTAACTTTTGAACTATCGGTACAGTAATACCAAGAAGAAGAAAAAACAAGCACGTTTTTATAGACACGTAGGTATCCCATTTAAATACAATGCCATTTAAGTACATGTGATGTCTTATTATGCCATTCAATAAAAACACAAAATAATCCAACTTACCTTTACAGGCAAACCAGCACAGACCACAACATGTATGCATGAATACACTGCAGTGATATGCGCGCGCGCACCGCTATTTTCCTATGAAAGTACGATTTGTTTAATCAGCATATTTTGATTCCACAGGGTCCTTCTGGTATGCAACCTCCGTAACTTTAAACTCGTTTGGAAAGCTCCCATCGCCAGGGGGAAAAAACAGCATTTATTGACGTCACGCTTGCGTCAGAGCTTCAGCCTGTGAGCGAGGAGGTCGACTGTGAGAAAATGTGGTGTTTTGCACGAGTTACCGAGAAACGTGTACCGCGCGCCTCTATGTTGCTTGGAGCAGAAAACCAAAACACAAATAATAATAATAATGTCCTCACGTTTACGTGTTGGAGCAGCCGTTCTCTGTACCGTGAAGTTAAACAGGAACCTCTGCGAACGTCTCGCAACATAATTAGTCGATTGGAGCTCTCTGTACTCTCTGTTCAATTGGGTATCATGTGAACTAGGTCAGGATGACCAATACATATGTGGCGCAAAATACAATTTACACTCAATAACATAATATTTGTTTTTATAAGTCATTTTGCATTTACATTAAACTTTTTCCTCCATTTGACATTATTACATATAAATGTTTACATTTTTAAAATATACTTCATTTTAATAATCATTTTGTATTAACATCATACTTTATGTATTACATACATGTGACGACAGCAAAACAAAGCACACACAATTACATAACACAGACAAAATAAATGCATTTTAAATTGGTGGTTGAAATACTGAATGCAGATTGGCTAAAAACAAATCTATTACTGGTCGCATTGCTTGTTTGTAATAGCAAGGTTTTGATGTTTTTTATTTTATTTACAGGCGGTCAGCATTGTAACAAGAGTCCCTAGCTGATGTGGTTAACAACAGCCCTTAGCTAGAGTTTGTTTCCAAATGCCACAAATTATCCCCAAAATATTATACAATACAACAAATAATAAGGGCACAAATGTTCACGTACAGTACTGTGTGATCTACAGATTACTGTCCGGCCATGTCATGTGACGTGTGTCCAATGTCCCACATCATTCAATCCAAAAATAGTAGTATGTTGGGATAGAGCTGTCTCTTGGGGAACTTTGGAAGATGGCACACCATCGATGTGCCTGTTTCACGTTTATGGCCTTGTCTCAAAGCAACTCTCAAAGAGTTCTCAAGACATAAGACCTCCAAAAAAACATCAAGACAGCCTGGAGCCTGTCAAGGCTGTCTGCCATTTAACTGGGCCAATTTGCATCAACATTTTGCTGGACCCTCTGGCACTGTCAATATGACATGACTAGGATACCGACCAGGGTGCAATGACACCTAAACCCCTGTGCCATTCAGGAGCCCGCAACCACAAATCAAAAATAAAAGTCCTTCACAGTCCACTAAGCCAAGCAGACATAGAGAAATAGTTCATTGACATTTCTGGTTGTCTTTTTTTCTCTTCAAAATACAGGAAGTCAACGAGGAAGCAAGCTCCCAGCAATATGGCCTTCATTTTCACATCCAGGTCCACTGGGAACACGATTCCAAAGTTATCCGCGTCTGTGTAGTTTTCACGCATGAAGCCGGACCACTGCTTACTAATGTGCCCGATCACCATTGACTCATCCAGAGTCTTCACCTCGAAGACGACGTCTCGGCAGCAACTGCAGAAAAACAGAGGCCCCTTGATCATGAGCTGGGGCTGTCTCCACTCATTCATCACAGTAAATTTGGGCAGGAACGGGTGACACTCTTGCACTACGTATCCTATTGGGAAACCAGGAGGACTCTGCACCTCCAGGTCTTGCAGGCAGCAGGGGAAGCAGCAGTGGCTGCATGCGAGGGGGCGTGTCAGGGTGAGCACCTCCTGCCCCAGATTGTCCCGGATGTGAAAGGTGAATGGTCGGCTTGGGCCGAAGCACTGGAGGGTGCAGCAATCGTTCTCCTCTTCGGCGAGAAACACTTGTTGCCCGATGCTGTTCTTCACGCTGTAAGAATTTCGAACCTCCCAGCCCAACAGTTCCGCCAGATGGAAGGTCTGATGGACGAGAAGCTGGTCGATCTGAAGGAGATATTCCAGTCCTGGGGGGCAGCCAGTGGGTCGGAGCTGACATGTTGGGGCAGGCATCAGGGCAGGGGCGGGTGGGGGCATGTAGGCTGGGGGTATTGGTGGGTCTCCAGGGTGAGTGGGCGCAGGGTAGACGGCATTATGGTGACTGAAGGGGGCAGTCATCATCGGGGGGGCAGTTGGTATCACACAGTCAGGGGGTGGGAATCCCGGGTTCGTGGGCGCTGGGTATACAGCATTATGGGTTCCTTGTAGGGCAGGCATCATTGAATGAATTGGAGGGGCTGAAGGTGTCACATAGCTTGGTAGAGGAGGGACCACGACGGGTGTGGTGTAGACTGCATTGTGGCCAGGCGGCAAGTCTTCGGCGTAAGCTGGGGCCGCGGGTAAAAGTCTTGGGTCAGCATGTCCTTTGGAGGCCATCTGGATGATGAATTTCCACGTTCGAAAAAAGTAAAAAAAACGGACAAAATATTTGAGCTATAACATTAAATCAGCGCAGCCAGAACAGATTGCCTTGAAAACGACGTAGCTTCGTAACTTCACGTGCACTAACACTTTTGTATTGCCAACTCTCCCGTCGGAGTGCATGCTAGTTTCTGTTGGTTTGTGAGAGGATTTGCAAAACACTATTATTAGCAGAGATCCTAAGTACACCTAGCTCAACCCAGTCATTGAGCCGTCTCATCTTGAGTGCACAGTACAGTAGAAGGTCGGAGGTATGAACAGTTCAGGAATTGAGGTTGTTTAGGATATGGAATTGTTTGTAACTTTAAAATGGCCAGGCCTGGAGTAAAGGTTTCAATGTTTACATATGCTACATCAGAGCTTTACTCAAAACCCTACAACCTGGTTGACACGTACCGAGTCAGCTTACTCAGTGTCATCCCCACAGACACTGAATGGCTTATCTACTTTAGGATCTCTTAATGACTAGGCCAATCACTACGTCATAATCTGTTTATCTAGGAGGTGGTTTGAGAACAGGCCCACATGAATATTTAAAATAATTGACACATATACTATTTAAAGTAAATAAAAAAGTTTATTTTGAAATATTTTGCATTAACATTTACTAAGAAACTGGTAGAACATGACACTCAAAATACCCTCAAAAACGCCTAGCATACTGTTTCTATTAAAATATTTAAACTGGTAAAAATATATCCAAACAACTGGCCAAAAATGGCTAACTAGGGAAAACAAACTACTTGTCTAGAACATATGGCTGGTAAAGGTAATGCTTGAACTACATAAGCAGTGATGTGAGACATATGCCGTTTGTAATGTATAGATTATAATTATATCTATAGTCATGGTGTTATATTGGACCAGAACATCTGCTTGCTGGGACAGGAACCAACTTGACTACACCCCAACCCCTGGGGAAGACAAGTGAGAAAGGGACACACTTTATGCTAGTGGCATTTCAGTGTAATATCCGTGACTAGATTCCATACAGTTAGACATAATCCCTTCAACTGGGAAAGAGAGTTGTGTTTGGGTCTAGCTCACAGAGTATAAAATGCCCCCCAAAATATATAAATGATAAAAGAACTCTCCTAAGATAAACATTTACATCACCAACAGATTGTGAAGGGCAGCAGCTAACGCTGTGTCTTTGACTTTGAGCTGAGTGTATTTTTTCCTTGATCAAAGGACATGGAGGTGCCATTGGGGTTCAGGCATGAGGCACGGAGGGAGCCCAGGTCATCCAGTGTTTCCTGGGCAGTCTGCCTCAGGGCGGGGTGGCGACTGGAGGTGGCCAGCATGCGGATGCGCTCTAAGGGGAGGAGGGTGTCATCGTGCAGCGGTACCAGCGCCACCACCGCCTCATCCAGGAGCAGTGACTGGAGCAGCCGCAGTGCGTGGAGGCACACCTCATTGTCCCCGTCTGCAGAGGAGGACGACAAGAGAGAAACAGAGGAGCAACAAAGGGGGCTGTTCTTAATCCTCCTGAACATGTGAGCCTTGCTGAACGGATCTTAGCTAAGCACTCTGGAGTCCAAGCTATTGACCTCTGAACTCGGGCACTTGTTGACACAAAAAATCGATTAACTCCTGGAAGATTACACCTCGTGTGGGCCATAAGAGATACAATTAAAAAATTTATGCATGCACCCACAGAAAATGTACAGAAATATAAAACGTTAAACCTGCAATTTGAACCAAATTCAACCTACACCAATAACCACATTTGAACACACACAGGACCCTGCCCTAACTTCTTACCTGCCAAAAGGGTCCAGATAAGTGAAGGAAGTCCAGGAAACTCGCTGATATACTTCAGTCCCTTCACATTGATACTAACATTATACAGAGCCTTTAGCATCAAGCTGCAACACAGAAGAACTACAATAAGCAATCGTTCCCCTGCTAAGAAACTACATTAACCATTCCCCTGTTGAAAAACTGCAATAACCGCCCATTCCTCTGCTGAAAAACGTTGTTATACAGAACCGTGGACATGCACACTCCTTGCATATTTTCATTGTATTTTTGTTGAAAATAGGATTCATAGGGAGACAGGCAAATAGGGGACAGTGGTGAAGGGTAGATATGGGTACTGAACCCTGGATCACAGACGGAAGGCTGCATATGTGCACAGAGCCAATGTTGTAATCGCAGTTTCACAGACAGTTTCAGACAAATGTAAGTGTATGTTTGTGTTTTGGATGTACAGACACAGCTGCTTAGGAGAATGTGTGTGAGTGTATGTGTGTGTCATTAAAAACCCTTACACTTTGAGTCTGGGGAACACCCCAGGCTTCAGGAGCTCCAGCAGCTGAATCAGGGTGTCAATGAGGACATGGGCGGAGCCAGACAAGTAATCCCGCCCAGACGTTACTGCAGCCACGTCTGAGTGGACAATCGCACAGAACAGAGGTCAACGATTGAACATCTTAAAGTCTCAAAGCCGAGCAAACCACAATAACCTAATCACAATCTCTACAACACAGTGTGGCATTGTTTTGTTTATCACATCATTGTAAATGGTTATGAAATACATTAATAAGAATTCATGTTGATTAATATGATTGCCCATACTTACTGGTGACTACTCCAGTCAGTGCCAGGACAAACTGGTGCTCATGGGAGTTGGAGTCCTTCTCCTCGGCCTTGGCCTCCCCATCTAGAGACTTGACATAGCTCACCAGGATCTGGCCTGCCATGCTTAGGAAGGACTTAAGGTTATCCTGCAACCACATTAATGAGGCAAAGTCAGTAGTGGGCAAGAAGGGGTTAAAGCTGATATAACACTGTAGGTCTTTATCATTTAAAAAAAGATAAAGACACAACTTGGAAAATTCTACCAGTCCTATCAAAGGGCCTAGACAATCCCTTTAGATATCATTGTGTCGGGGCCTGAGGTTTATTTGGGATTGGACTATTATGACTCTTTTGACTATTTGTTTTTGTACACTGAAGATATTTGCCGCTCACTTCCGCCAGGATGTCTTTGACGGCCTCCTCCTTTGTTGAGGCACTCCAGAGTAGTGTGCAGGAGACCGCCCCCAGCTCAGTGCAGAACTCAGCCTGTTGCTGCAGCTGCTCCCGACTCTCCCATAGCTGCTCTCTTAGAACCAGCTTCTCCTGTGGATACAAGGTGTGAGGTTGACATCCAAAGCGACATTTAAACACATGCCCTTGCAGCCATCTTACTTAGATGGTGTCTAGTAAGGCATGACTAGATATACTCACAACGACTAAATGAAAGGGGTTTCTTTGTCTATAGCCTGACACAATATAAGTAATATAAAAACGAAATCTCTTATGCCTCGTGTTCTGTCACCTCTCTCTCTCTCTGACACTCGCTCTGTGCTGCATCCAAGCGAGATCGTAAGTGCTGGCACTCCATTTTCAGTTCTTCCTGCTCTTGACCAATGCGTTCCTTCACTAAAGACACCAATGACACGCAAAAACACAGGATGTCACTGTTAAGGTCATTGCATAATACAGTCACTTAATTCATGATCTGCCTTCCTGTATGACAACAACTGGTAAAGTGTTGTATCCAAACATTTGGCGTGTGATTAATCGCACTCCAATGATTGCCTACATCATAGGCTGCTTACTTTTCTCCGCAGAACGAGCTTTCTGCAGCATTTCAATTAAATCTCCGTTCACTACTTTGGGTAAGAAGTCACGGAGCTGCATGACCTCTGTGGACAATCTCCCCAAGTCCCTTTTCCGGACTTTGACGAAGCTATCATTCTGGAACATAAATTCAATAACCCCTAAAAGTCATTTCTAGTACAATATGTTGTTACAACTTTGGGCTTACTGGGTTTTTGACATAAATTTGAAAGTGTGCTCGATATGTGTAGGACTGTGCAATGAACTGCAATCTATGTAATCTTAGGTGTAAATGGGTTGCAGTATAAATCCCGACAAGAAAACAGGTCTGCAAGAACATCAGTATTTGTTTAGAAATGCTGACCTCTAGCGGACGAATACGGAAACTGCAGTACATTTCAGTAAAATGTCAGCACTTTTAAGCATTTTGAAGAACAAGCTCGCCGGTAAGCAGACACAAACTAGCCTAATTTTAGGGACTTGTCCCGAATGTCTATCTGAAGTAACTCTTTTGCTGAGAATGGCGTTACAAAGCCAGACAGAACAGATCACACCTCCGTGCGAGTACAGTAGCTGCGTCATTTATTGGGTCTTGTTTTTGCTAGCTAGCTTGCTGGTTTTGCTAACAAATATGTCGCTAAGCTACTTGGTTTCCAAATATTTATATTTTACATACTGATACAGTTTAATTATCAAAACTACCTTTTCTTTTTTGCACGAGGGCACCACTTTTGTTTTAGTTGCTGGATTCATTTCAAATTTCCCAGAGCTTTGGTTTACGATATAGAACTTGTTCAAAGTTATGCAAACGTATGGAATATTTAAGCTCCGCCCACTCGATGGTTTTGAACGTGTAACCGTCACGTGTCCCGCTGACGTTCTATGAGAAAAATCTTAATTCTGACCACTATAATGCAGCTGTCCTGTGAAGCACTTCCACCACTGGGAACATCTGGTGCATCAGATATTTAAGCGATGGCTAATGTTAAGTCTTTAATTAATTATATATTGTGGACACATTCAAATGATTTATAAGATACTGTATATTATAATAATTATAGAATGTAGTAAAGAATATATGACAGTATGGACAGATTTGAATAGTAACCAAAAGCCAAACTTTAGACAGAAGTTGATGTAACTGAACAGAACTGAAAGGGATTTTGCAGCAGCCCAAAGTCAACATTATTATAGTTATGTAGCAGCTATACCAATATCAGCATGCTAGTGTTGTCATTGTTTACATCTCTGGTCACATAGGCATGAGTCAACCAAATACACCCAAACGGATTGGTTGATATGCAGACCTAGACCACATAGTGCATTTGGTGAGAAGCAACAGGCAGCTAAAAGTAGGTGGCAATAGTCCAAACTTCATAACCTTAAATCACAAGGTGTTTATTAAGTAACCTATATAGTGATGTAGGCGCCAGTAGATAATGTTTTATCCCTACATTTAATTTAAAGGCTTAAACCAACATTGGTCAATTTCTACACAAAAAGGTTCCAACATTGCTGGTATGACTTGATATTTTTCGGAATGGACGTGGAGGTAATGAAGGCAGAAAATAGAGTAATTGGTTGAGAGGGAAGATCTTACATCCAAACCCTGATGTGACTCAATTTCAATTAACATTTTGTTATTATTAGAAATGAATAAAGTGGTAGCCTGATGTTAATTATTCTAACATGACACTATCGTCCAATCCCTTTTTATTTATTATCCAACCTGCTTAACCAGCTTAGTTTAAATACTAGATGAAGGCAGAAAGCAACAATGCAAACACAGACTGCTCACGATCCTCCCACTTCTCACCTATTTTGAGACATATTCCAGCTATGAGGTTACCAATTGCTTGGTTGAAAACGTCATCTTTTATAACTGCAAAGTCTCCCTGTGTTAATGCATGCAGGTGTTTTATTTTTCAACATGGCATTCTGGATGTCAAACACACTCATCACGCTGTAGCAGGTTATTATTGCATCTCATCAATCATAATCTAATCATGTGACTGGATATGAGCCAAGCCTGTACACGGCTTACATTGTCACTTCCTTATTGAGTAAGCAGGTGTGACAAATTTGCATTGTAGGACACATCTTCAAACTTCCCTGCACTTGATTTGGAGTTTTTGTGTGAGTGGCCAAAGCCACAGTGGACATTAAAACATCTGTAGCGGTTTCAAACGGAATAAAATAAATTCTAAGTAAATACACATTTATTTTCTTGTACATAGCATTTCAAACGACACCCTAACCTGAACCCCACTGGTTCATGCGATACATTAAACTGCGCCCCATCTTTACATAGTGGCTATTGGATCTGTGTTTCTGTAGTGTGAAATCGGAGTTAGCGGAATGCAATGGAAACCGTGAAAGTGGCACATCCACACCGGAAGTCGTCATCGTGTAAAGGAGATACAGGAAGTGAATAGGAAACGGGCCCCTAATTCGATGCGAGCAGACATTTACAGAGTAACAACACCAGTGATATTGTTCACGTTTAAATGGAGGACTAATGTTGACTCTCGGAATCCATGGAGGCCCATGAAGAAAAGCCAATAATCTACACTATGGAGAACAAGCCGATAGTGACATGTAAGTGAACCTTTGAGTTGTGTAGCTAACGTCAGCTAGCTAGCAGTGTTAGCAACCTAGCTTGCCTGGCTAGATAGGTAGGTTGTTGTGTGAATCTGAGTGACACCTCAACCAATGCATTGCAGTGGCGGCTGCACCGATTTTGTCTAACCGGCACGTAATCTTGCTGGTGTATTTATCTTTAATACATTCCTACAGTGCAGGCGAACTACACTGTCAGTCCTTGAGGACATCATTGTTTTGGCACTGTAGTGATAGCTAGTGTTTGGTGTAATATGTTATTTTGGTGACTAGCTTTAAGGCTATAGTCAGTACAGTAGCTAACTTGTTATAGCCTACCGGCATATCGGCATTCCTTTACTGATACAGATTGTAAACTGTCATATGGGGCGACCTAGGCAATGAAATAAGGCAGGGATTGTATGAAAACTAAGTGCTACGCAGCGTGGTGTACATTGCCCATGTATGAGCAGTGGACAGTCAATGTATCAGTGACAAGTTCTAGACACGGGACATGTTTTAAATACACCTCTTCTATTGCTATCTAGTAGCCACCATGCATAGTTACGTCTTTAGCTTTATCTAGGATAAAATCGGTTAGGTTCTCGCTGTTGCTAAAACTGTTTTAGCTCTGCTACTGTTTCGGGTGATATACTAAAATGACTAGTCACACTTAAAATTAGGCAAGAACAATGTTTTTCAGATCACATGCTTCTCTTGCAATGGAATGAGATGTCAATTGGAAACATGCCGGTATTAAATTGCTTTGACACTTCTTTCCCTTCCCTAATATTAACCATTTGCTTTCTAACAAACAGGTGCTGGCGACCAGAGCCTGTTAACATCCCTTTACACCCCTCTGGCACAGCAGCTACCAAAGGAGCCAATGGAGTGGAGGAGGTAAGCCGTTGGGATACCTAGATGTTGGCACACTATCACATATGTATGTGTGACTTCCTGGTGAAGCGATGTTTCCAATATCAATCCCTCCTTTCAAGGTCCTATGGGCGTGCACCAAAGATGATTCACCTTGAGGCCAACTTCGTTCAGTTCAAAGAGGAACTCCTTCCCAAGGATGGAAACAAAGCCTTGCTCACCTTCCCCTTTCTGCATGTGTACTGGACGGACTGTTGTGTGAGTAGCCACCCTGTGTAACTATTTGGGAGCGTGCCCGACAAAGGGGTGTCATTTTTGGGTAAAATACAAAATCATGATCTACAACCAAAATGAAATCGCAGACACAGGGTCAATGTTGGTGTCGTATCATTTAACATTGAAATTGCAAAACCAATAGCTGTAGCTGGGTGTTTGTGTTACTCTTACATAGTGTATTCACTGGTGTGTGTGTGTGTGTGTGGGTGTGTCTCAGGACACCGAGGTGTACAAGGGTACAGTAAAAGAGGACATGCAGCGGTGGCAGAACATCTTGCGGCTGCACGGCTCTGTGGATTGGCTCATCGTGGTGGTGGAAAGTGACGCCAAGAAGAAGAACAAGACCAACATCCTTCCACGCACCTCCATTGTAGACAAGATCCGCAACGACTTCTGCAACAAGCAGAGTGACAGGTCGATTATGTTTTATGTCGTTTCTATTACATCACTTCTTTACAGACCCCATACCCCAGTTTCACCATTTGGCAACTTCCTCAATTTTCATGTTCCCCCTGTCCTCTCCCGCTGCAATTCAGGTGTGTGGTACTGTCGGACCCGCTGAAAGAGTCGTCTCGATCCCAGGAGTCGTGGAGCTCCTTCCTGACCAAGCTCCGCACCCTGCTGCTGATGTCCTTCACTAAGAACCTGGGCCGCTTTGAGGACGACATGCGAACGCTCCGCGAGAAGCGCACAGAGCCGGGCTGGAGCTTCTGCGACTACTTCATGGTGCAGGTGGGTCCCTGTCGGCACATCTCAATCGTCCGTGGTCGTCCCACAGATTTGTGTTTGTCCTGAATGTGTGTGTGTGTTTTGCAGGAGGAGTTGGCCTTTGTTTTTGAGATGCTGCAGCAGTTTGAGGATGCCCTGGTCCAGTATGATGAACTGGATGCTCTCTTCACTCAGTATGTCCTCAACTTTGGGGCAGGAGGTAATGTGGCATGCTTCTACTATACTACGTTACTATACTACATTACTATACTATATACTTTCTATACTATAGGCTTATTGGCTGTGGACTCTTACTTGTCTTATTGCTGAGGTTCTCAAAGAGGCTTTGTGGTTACACTGCCATGATGTCAATTTTTTTTGTAATCCCATTTTAAAGATATATACGGTTTAAGGATTTCTTTATACACTGCAGAAAATATTAATGCAGCATTTTAACATTTTACCGGCTTCGACTTCATATTTGGAAATTTGGTTAATGCTCACTTAAAGTGAAATTATTTCAGCTTTTATTTCTTAAATCACATTTCTAGTTAGTCCGAAGTTTACATGCACTCAATAGGTATTTGGTAGCTGTGCCTCTAAATTGTTTAACTTGGGTTTTGTCCAGCCTTCGTTTTGGGAAGCCTTCCAGAAAATGTTGGTCCATTCTTTTTGACAGAACTGGTGTAACTAAGTCAGGTTTGTAGGCCTCTGTGCTTGTGCACTCTTAGTTCTGCCTACACATTTTCTATAGGATTGAGGTCAAGGCTTTTTGATTGCCACTTCAATACTTTGACATTGTTGTCCTTATGCCATTTTGCCGCAACTAGAAAAGTGCTTGGGGTCTGATGTCTTGTGATGTTGCTTCAATATATCCACATATTTTTTTCTTTGTCATGATGCCATCTATTTTGGTTAAGTGCACCAGTCTCTCCTGCAGTGAAGCACACCCACAACAAGATGCTGCCACCCTTGTACTTCACTTAATCTTTGTGCTGTTGCAAACCTTAGTCTGGCTTCTTGCTGAGCGGCCTCAGATTATGTCGATATAGGGCTTGTTTAATGTGCTATCAATTTGTACCTGTTTCCTCCAACATCTACACTAGGTCATTTGCTGTTCTGGGTTTGATTTGCACTTTTTGCACCAAAGTACATCTCTCGGAGACAGAATGCATCACCTTCCTGAGCGATATAACGGCTGCGTTGTCCCATGGTGTTTACTTGTGCACTTTTTTACGGATGAACACTCACTCTTTACTTGTGAAAAATTATGTGTCATGCGCAAAATATATGTCCTACATGGCTTGCCAACGCTATCGTTAGATAGTCAAGAAATCATGAAATGTATAATGAGTATTAATGATATTAAACATAAGTTACTGTAAACTTCAACTGTAGATGTTTTTTGGAGTCATTTATAACAGCTCATGTAACCTAAGACCAACAGTTCTTTTATGTTTTGCAGTTTTTCAACTTCTGTTCAGTACATCTTTTATTTTAATTGGACAAAATGTGTGAAGACTGAGAGCTCTGAAAAAGCCTTAGGCCCCATTAGGCAGCAGCTTAGATCCCTGGATAAAGATAGGCCACAGACAATACAAGTTAGGGGTATTGTTCAGCCGTTTAACATTAACTATGGGCAACATGGACCTGGGAGCCTCGCATGGATTTACAGTACTGTGTATCAGCTCCATGTACAACATTGGGTTAGTAGATTCTAACCATTGAACTTCATGTTCTACCAGCCTTTTGGCAAAATGTAATGCTACAGGATATTTGCTATAAACTGCAAAGGGTCCACTATTTTGTTCAGCTGTGCTCTTCTGTGGTCACAATAGAACTATCTGTATTGCATTCAGGTTGCGGGAGGAATTTGCAATCGCAAAAGTGGTCCCCAGCCAAACATAATTAGGAACCCCAAACGTTGTGTCTGTTGTGTCTCTTCCGTGTCTGTTGTCCCTGTCTATGTGTGTCTGTTGTGTCTGTGATTGGTCGATTGTTCAGGCAAGTTCTGTCTTAGTAGAAATTATTGATCTAAACCACGTGCTCCTTCTCTGCCTATTTGCAGCAGGGCCTGTGTGTGTGTGTGTGTGTGTGGTGGGAGTTCGGCCAATAAATCCACAGTTTAATGAGTATTCTGGTAGTAAATCATTGTCGGCTGAGCACATCAGTGGAATTACAACAGAACCAACCCGGGCAACTTTATAATAACGCTGGATAAAGAACATTGTATGTCGGTTGTGTCAAACTGCACCTTTGTCTGTGCTTTTTCAGACGGAGCCAACTGGCTGGGCTCGTTCTGTGCCCCGGTTCGCAGCTGGAATGGGCTGCTCTTGCGCCGGCCAATCGACATGGAGAAGCGCGAGCTGATCCAGCGGGGCGAGGTCAGCCTGCTGGACCTCCGAAGCTACCTGTTCTCCCGCCAGTGCACCCTGCTCATTTTCCTCCAGAGGCCCTGGGAGGTCACCCTGAGAGCACTGGAACTGCTGCACAACTGTGTCCAGGAGCTGCGCTTGCTGGAGGTAAGGATCAATTTTGAGAGTTCTCCAACCCCACGACCGCGAGTGGGTCAAGCCGAACCACTCAACCATAAATGGCCCTCCGTCCCACATGTGCATAGGTTTCCGTCGTGCCGGGGGCGTTAGACTGCTGGGTGTTCCTCAGCTGTTTGGAGGTGCTGCACCGGATCGAGGGCTGCTGTGATCGTTCACAGCTGGAGGCCAACAGCTCCCACACCGTCGGTCTGTGGACCTACGCCACCGAGAAGGTACGCAACCTCCCCTGTTCCTGACACTCATCACGGCTCGCACACAGCAGGGACAATCACCATTCCCAAGTTTTATGAGGCCTGTTGCCTAGGAACATGTCAGTTGGAGAATAACGATTTGTGTCACTAAGTCCAAAACATTGTAATATAGTCTGGGTTCGGGGGAATCCAGCTCAAGGACGTTTTGATTGGTCGAGAAGTTCATGATCACATTAGTCTTTCTGATTATCGTCTGTAACCGAATGGTGTCGGTTTAACGGTGTGATGCATGCGTTGTTGTGGTTCCCAGCTCAAGTCTCTGGGCTACCTGTGTGGGCTGGTGGCAAAGAACGGACCCGCCTCCGAGGACCTGAACTGCACTGTGGACCTGTTAGCGGGCCTGGGGACAGAGCGGCCAGAAACAGGTACCTTGCAGCTGTTGGTTAAGACCTCAACCCATTCGGTCACTATAGGACCACCTTCTGTATTTTATCACAAGGTCTACGTAGATCTATGATTAGATCTTTCTATTGCAGTAGAAAACTAAGGGACCTACTGATTTCTTCTTAACTGAGGCAATTTCCGTTGGTTGTGCTGTATGTCAGAATGACCTTGCATCGTCGTCTGTCTGAATCATGCTTCTTGAACAGTGGGGCTCTTACAGTCGACACAGTCATCATTGTAAGGCGTGGATGTTTTTGGCATCAAGTAAGGCGCTCACATTGTCTCTGACTTTATAGACTTTAAGTGACTCTGCTGGGTTCTTTTGCAGTTAACAGCTTGCAGAGCCCTTACAAGAAACTCAAGGAGGCCTTATCTTCGGTGGAGGCGTTTGAAAACCACTATCTGGTAAGTGCCCTGTCGATTTAGTTGATAGCAGTGCGTCATTCCACTTAAACTTGTCCTTGATAACTGCATTGGTTCTTGTGTCTGTCGGCCTGTCCGTCGTTCCCAGGAGAACTTTGTATTGTACTTGAGGACTAGGTCTCCAGGACAGGTTTAATGGCACTGTGTCGCACGACACAGCCCTCGCTAGAACATGTTCATTGGGTTTTTAATGGGGCCTAATAAATCCCTTGTCCCTCTATTAACACCCTTTCTTGTCTTCCTCCCTCTCATGACACCCTCCCCTGCTCTCGCTCATTCTCTCACTTTCCTCTCACTTTCCTCCTCCCTCTTTAGGAACTATCACATGCTGCTATGGAGATGTACCGAGCCATTGGCAGGACGCGTTCTGCCCGACTTGTTGGGAAGAGTCTGGCAGAGTTTTACATGTAAGGATTTATTTTATCCTCAAACTACAATTCCACTTTATCCAGCAAGGCAAATATGCAGATGACATCTAAAAATGACAATTGCTTGACAAAAATGCTTAGCCCCAGTCTGGAAAAGTGCTATTGCCTACTGACACATTTGTGTGATTGTGTTGTTTGAGTTGAAATGATGCTGAATGTTCAAACCTTCTGTGTGTAGGAGGAAAGGTGACCCGGAGAGAGCTGAGGGCTTCCTGGAGGAGTCTCTGAGGTTGTATGTGGCGGAGGGGTGGAGTCTGCAGGTGACTCACACCAGGAAACAGATGGCCGAGTGTCAGAAGCTGTTGCAGCAGACGGAGGAGTATCCTCCTCACTGGCCAACATACCGCACGGGCCCGTTCATTAGTGCACCCTGTAGCGAAGCTTTTTGCAATGAGGGAAAACAAGTGTTTCTCATTGGTTAGGTTCAGGTGGTCTGTCTTGGGTTTTTTAACATCGCCAGTATCATCATAACCGTTGTACTTAAGGTTAGCAGACATGTTTATCAGGGCCCACCCGCACTAAACTTTTAATGAACACAAGTCAGTTGTACAATCTTTTTAATTGAATCAAGTTCAATTGAATCGAGTCTGTCATTGACAAACATTGGCTAGTCAGGTCCAAAATGATCTTATGGTAAGGTAGGATTTGGTTTCACCACTATCTGTTCCAGGCTTTGCAGAAGTCTGTCTCTAGTACAGTTCTAATGTGATGTTCTGTCATCGTAAATCTGAATGCGCCGACTGTAAGTTAACTGAAATGTCACTTCCACTCTCCTGTTGCAATGGCCAGGTGGCTCTGACTATCAGTTTAGATTTCCTTCACTCATTTTGCCAGCTACCTGCAGACTAGTGCCCTTCTTGCGGGCGATACCAACCTGACCCAGGAGGAGAGGACGCACTTCTGCCAGGAGATACTTTCCTTCGCCAGCGAACCCGCCGAACCCTCCAGTAAGGACACACAACATGATTCACACATGGTAGCTTCAGAGTAGTTTGTTCTCAGTAACACATGGAGAAAAAACAGAACGTTTTGGGTCCTCTCTTGATTTACACTGCCTTTCCCTCTGATATGCATTCATGCAAGAGACACAACTGTTTTTGTTGTCGACCATTAGCTGCCTTAACAGCTTTATGATTCAGAGCTAAATATAACAGGCGTACCAGCTAAACACGGTCAGCAAAGCAAATCTCTGTTCAGGCTATCCATGGTAGGTGTAGTGTCCAATGATGATGGATACCTAATATTTACACTAACTGCAAACACACTGAGAGCAGTTTGTGGGAATTCACCACACTGGTCGAATTATGGTGAACCAAAATGCAGCAACAGCAGATGATAACCTAGAAAGGATGCCATTGTTTATGTTTATTGCTTCATCAAGCAGACAGGTCAGGTCTGTTCTAATTATGCAAAACAGAAGAAAATCATATTGAGTTTGAAAAAGTAGTGTAAAAGAAATGTAGTCGCAGTGGAAACATAATTTCTGGATCTACCTCCGGCTTTGCCTAATTCGTTGTCATTGTTTAGTCAAACAAACCTGATAATCTAATAAGCTGTTTACAAGATGGCCTCACAGGCTGGCAACTGGGCTAGACCAACATAACTCTCGTCTCTAATGTTGCTAGGTCATCTGGTACCGGCTGTGCCCTTGTTTTCAACCCATTTTCTCCCTCTTTCCAGACCAGACTGTGGCTCTGAGCATGGTGGCGTTCGCCCAGCTGCGCCAGCTTCAGTTCAGCCCCCCTGGCGCGGTGGTGCATGTGGGCGCCGCCCTCCAGCTGGAGTTGCGCGTCTACTGCCTGATGCCGGTGGCCGTGCACGTGAGACAGCTGGCCGCCACCCTTCACTTCAGCCTGGAGCAGGGCGGGGCGCGGGGCCGGGCAGGGAGCGCCCAGAGGAGGACGGGCCAGGGGCCTCAAAGCCAGGGGGACGGGGTGGTGCTGTTCCCCCGGGGGTGCACCCTGTCCGGGGCCGGCGCCTCACACGTCCCGCCCTTGGAGCTATGCGAGATGCAGGACCGTAGCCCGTCAGACAGCTCGCTCAACTCCACCGGGGTGGTGTGCAAGAACGTGCACCTGCTGCTGCGACGCCACGACAGCTCTGCCTCCCTGGACACGCCCACCGCCGGAGCGCTCCCAGCGGCGGTCGCCATGGACGATGGGGCCCAGATGCTGAGGGCTCACGACGTGACCCTTCAGCCTGGCAACAACAGCATCTTGTTCACAGCTCCGGTACAAATTGTGACGAGGTTTATGATATCGGGGGGCTGCTTTTTAATTGGTCAAATCCTTTCTCTCGTCTTCTGGCGAAATAAAAGGGTGAACGTCATCAAAAGGTTAAATGTAATTCTGATCTCATTATGTCTCTTTGTTTCTTCTCTGTAGACGGGAGAGCCTGGTTCTTACACGTTGCGGCAGCTGTGCGGCAGCGTGGGGAGGGTCCAGTTTGTCCAGTCTCACATCTACCCTGTGGTTCAGTACGAGGTCTATTCCCAGGAACCTCAGCTCACCATTGAGCCACTCTCAGGTCGGTCTTTCTGGGGTTTTCATGTAAAATTATAGACAAGGAAAAAGCTTACTACAGACCTTTTACTGGCAGCTGGCTGCCTAACATTACTGGAACTTTGAATAAAAACGATCAGTATGTAATTTTAATACAAATAATACCAATAGATGATGATTTCTGTTCTCTCTGTCCCACTTAGTTCTGGTTTGACTGGGTCAGCCTTGTGTTAAAATAAAAGTGTGTTGTGTATTTCCCGCTCCAGACAACCTGTTGGCAGGTATTCCTCAGAGGGTGAAGTTCACCATAGCCACGGGGCACTACAGCATCAAAAAGGGTGACGCTTTGCAGCTCAGCAACACTGACTCCATGCCCATCCTCCATTCCAGCCGCTGCTCTGCCACCATCCTGTCCAGCACTGGAGGTCAGCTTCCATCCCCTCAGGGGTCAAATAGGCCAATGGTCCCTTAAAACAAGCCTAGATCTGAGAATCGACAGCAGTTCAGTAATTTTCCTCCCACAAGCTGTTGCCACAAAAAAACATTTGGGTCTGTCTTGCATGTAGAAGATGCTGTTCTCCTTAGCAACACCATGTACAACTAATGTTTCACGTCTACTTTCTGAAGTATCATGTAGCGCTTTTTAGCGTTGTGTTTTACCTGCTTTTATATCTGCTGTTGCTTTTATATCTGCTGTTGCTTACTTAGTGTTACTTTTTTCTCTTTAGAGCACATGGGTGAGAGGGCTCTGTCCATCCAGTCTTCTGAGAAGGTGACCAGCATTTCACTGCCCCCCACACCTCCCTACCATACCCTGGAGTTCCTGCTGGAGGTGCTCTGCCACATCCCCCCTGCGCCCCTCAAGCTCGACAGTGAACGTCTCACCAACGGCGAGGTCCGCCATCGGACCAAAAGCCGGAGCCACGCCGACAGTGCCATGATCTACATCGACCAGAAGGTTAGACAACCGTTGGCCTTCCTAACCCCAATAGTTACAAAATTGCCCCTCAAAAATCTTGTCACACTGCTTTAAGGGCAGCTGCAGCTAGAACACTTCTGAGAGTGGAGACTCATTGTAAATGACCTTGACCTCCAAAACAAATACCAGTAGCAGTGTCTGCCTACAACGCTATATCAGTTGGGTGGTGTTGTCTTTAAAGCAAACAATCATGGACATGGAGCTCGTGGACTCTAGCCCGTGAGCTCGAGTTCTGGGATAATAGTTTGGTACAATTGATGATCAGTTTGGATCCAGTCTGTTCCTGGTGTGCTTCATTTGAACTGGATGTTCTGTGTGCAGAAAAGGTGCCTTTCATTTTGGTACTGTGCTAGTTGAAAGCAAAACAAATGACTTGATTGCTTCTAATAGGCCAGTTTATTGTCAGATGTGTAGCAATTGCTTTGTTTTTGGTATTGTTTGTTGTCTTTCACTGCCATGCTAGTAGGGGTGTGGTTTGGCACCCCGTTGGCTGATCCATTTGGTGTATGTATTTGGGCATCTTCATTCCCTCAGGCCGCAGCTTAAAGCAACATTTTGCTTAATTCAGTTGAATCATTTTTATATTGACTTAAAAAAGTATCAATTTTGAGCAGTGTCTTTCTTCCGTACCTGTCAGCCTGTCTCCTCATCATTTATACAGTCACCCCAAATCCTGTGACTGCAATGTTTCTTATCTTGCGTTCCTAGCCTGGTCAATCCGTGTGGAATACCTGCTAGTTGGCAGTGTCTGGAACTGTCGATCTGCTGTCGATAAGGCTGAATTTATCTCTAGGCTTTTGACTTTCCAGCCCTTACAGCTAAATTATTCTCTCTTTACATAAGTTTCTTGGCTCTGTGACATGCTCTTTCCTATCACGGATATTCAGACATTCAGGCGACAACACGAATCTAAGCATTCCTGGCTGACATCTCCTCTTGGATGTCAGCCCACAACCTCAAGCTTAACCTTGACAAGACTGAGCAGTTCTTCTTTCCCTGAAGACCTGTTCACTAGGAATGTTTAACGTGGTTGACAATACTAGGTCTGCTACAAGGGAGCAAAAAGCTACAACACGCTGTCATTCTTTACTAACATGTTCTACAACATTTGTAGAGTACCACCGTACCTCACATTGAAAGCATCACAGGTACTTGTCTAAACACTTGTCACATCAATGTCTGGATTGCTGCAACTTAGTCTTGGTGGCATGTGCGAACAAATCCTTGATCTCATTTGCAATGTTCAAACTTCCCAAGTTCTTCCATTTCACACCACTTCTTTGTACGGAACAACTGGCTTCTAGTTGAAGCTCATCTCCGCTTGATGGCTTATGGTTCTCCCCCTACATTTAGCCATGTTAAAACTACTGCATGCCTACCAGGGTTCTCTGTTCCGCCACCTCTGGACTCTTGGCTGTCCCACCCCTTCAGGAGAGTATTAAATGTTCCCAGTCAAGACTCTTCTCTGTCTTGGCACCACAATGGTGGAACTAGGTTTCCTTGGGGTATAATGGTAACATTGGCTGTCACTATAGGCCCATGCAGACCGCGGGCAACGTACAGATACTAAGGGACCAGGTACCATTCATTTCCAATGAGAGCCAGCTACACCTGGCGACTGTGGGAGGAGCTACGCTCTTAGACAAAATCTCCCAGCAAGAGAGATTTCAAAGTTGTTCCGATTTATGCTAATTGCATAAATTTATATTATTTATATATTTTTAAAGTTATTATCCAAAATAATTACGACCAACGCCCTGCAATTATGCAAACTGACATGTCAATCATCACAAAGCTGCTAACCTCTTTCAGTTGGCAGTAGATCTGGTTCAGGGGTGTTAGGGTTTGCAGGCAGAGCTGCTGGGCCTAAAGCTGCATCTGTTGGGGCTGGCATCGCAAATTAAAAAAAACTGTGAAACACACAGGACAAGATTTTTTTAAATATAATAATTAATCCAAAAATGAAAAATGTATTTGTATTACTTTCTGCAGAATGTAAAAAATTTATTATTTTCCTACTGAACATAAGCATCTGATTTGTTCACACCCCTCTGGCTGTTTCTACACAGGTCTCCATCGACTGTCCTTGGTCCATTTACTCTACGCTCATTTCCCTCACCTTTTACATCCCCTTCAAAGCCAAACACTCACTACTCTCTGCAGGAAGAAGGTAGGAAACATACTTTTACCCAGGATTGATTTAACTGAAGGAGAAATGCTATTGCAGTATTTGCAACCTGAATTGTATAGCAGGCCGACAGTTTTTGAAATGTTGTGTTTTTTTCACACACATAAAACATTGCCATCACTGCTCATTAATTAGGGAATCTAGTTTGTCTTGAGGTTCTAAATGTCAATTCCTGAATGTCCGGTCAGGAAGTACATCCAGGTGTGTCTCCAGAATGTATCGGACACCAAATTCCACTTGACTGACCTGGTTCTCACAGAGCGCCAGCCTACAACTCTAGTGGAGCTGCTATCACTTAACGCTAAAAGACAACAGGTAAGTCGTTTAACACAACCGCAGAATCATTCTCACACACACACACACACACGCGCTCGCGCACACACACTCGCGCACACACACTCTCACACACTCTCTCACACACTCTCTCACACACTCTCTCACACACTCTCTCACACACTCTCTCACACACTCTCTCACACACTCTCTCACACACTCTCTCACACACTCTCTCACACACTCTCTCACACACTCTCTCACACACTCTCACACACTCTCTCACACACTCTCTCACACACTCTCTCACACACTCTCTCACACACACACTCTCACACACACTCTCACACACACACTCTCACACACACTCTCTCACACACACACTCTCACACACACTCTCTCACACACACTCTCTCACACACACACACACTCTCTCACGCACACTCTCTCACACACACACACACACACACACACACACTCTCTCACACACACTGACGTGTCCCAATACTCTGGTTCCGATTCAGCTGGTATGCAGCCAGCAGTGTTTGTTCTGCCTGTGGGAGATGCAGTGGGCCAAAGACCTGCCGACAGGTCTGCAGTGTGAGTTCTCTGCCAGCTTTGCACCCGTCTCCACCTCGAACATGCAGGCAACCTTCAAAACCTACAAATACGAGTTCCAGCTAGACCGGGTGTCTGTAAGTATTTCAAATTACTGCGTCATGAAAGAATGCAACCAGGATGAAATATGGAACTATAGACATGTTTGTATAGACATGTTTTCTGTCGCATGCCCTAACATACACTAACATTATTATGCCTAATATTGTTCATTAGCTAATGTTACAAAATCTTGTTTCGTTATTTGTAGGCATCTTAGGTCTAGCTCCATTAGATGTTGACACGTGCATTACAGAACATTCAACCAGACATGGGAAACTAATCCATTTTAAAAAGTCCACCTCTTAGTTAAAGGCAGCCACCTGGTGTTCCAGTTGAATATCGCTCTCTAATTAGAAGGTGAAGATATAATAAAACAGAAGTGTTCTGGATGTCCCGTACTGAGTTAACTACCTAGTCCACTGCACTACATGAGGAACAACCTACCAGATGTTGAACGTTTGTACCCAGGAGCTGATCTGTCTATATGTTTTGTTTGGCCAGTCCAAGACCATTACAACTTTCAAATGGCAAAAAAGGATAAATGAAGAACTCAGAATTGCCATGCTGTAATTAAGTATTCACAAAGCAAACCTCAAATGGCTATCTGGTGGCATGTGGGTGAATCCTGGGATATGTTGTCTTACATACATACATACATACATGCATGCATACATACATACATACATGCATACATACATACATACATACATACATACATACATGCATGCATACATACATACATACATACATGCATGCATACATACATACATACATACATACATACATACATACATACATACTACATTTTACCAACACTCTTTTCTACCCCCCCTTCCCAGACGCTTTACAGTGTGAAGGCCGATATCTGCCCGGCGACTGGCGACGAGCACTGTCGTACCGGCACCCTCTGTGGCCTGGAGGTGTCCATCACACGGCAGGCTGAGGCCAGCGAAACCGAAGGGGAGGAGGAAGAGTCCACAGAAATAGAAGGACTGAAGACCACCAAGCTCATGTATGAAGGTAGGACACGTAAATACGCGTGTGTCTATACAGGTTATAGCAATTCTGTGGGGATCTAAAATGCCTGCAAGGACTGGTGAACAACGATAAATCAACAGGTTCGATTTACTATTAAATCCTGGCTGCTGACTCCAGTGCACATCTCATTTACTACTTGGTCTTAAATCAGACCTACTGCTCTTTCAGTGAAAACTCTTCCACCACATTCGTGTCCAGCATGAAAACTCTTCTAGTTGGTTAAAATAGGTTTTATAATGAGATTAATGTTTTTGGTTCCCACAGTCGTGACATTTAATATGTATTGACCTTTTCCCTTGTGTTTGTTTGTGTCTGCAGTGGTGGACAACAGCAGTAACTGGGCAGTTTGTGGTAAGAGCTCAGGGATGGTCTCCATGCCCGTGTCTCCCAATGCCACACACAAGGTTCAGATGGAGGTCATGCCCCTGTTTGCCGGACACCTGCCCTTCCCCAACATCAAAGTGTTCAAGTACCTGCCCCACAGTGCCGTCCAGGCCATTCAACCTGACACAGGTGTGTTACCTGTAGATCCAGTATGCTGTATACCCTGTAGTCAATATAGTCAATATGCGTGCTTTTGCACGCTGTTGATGTTATTAGCCAATTGCCACATTTACAGCCCTTGAAGATTAATTTCTCTCTATTGCCTTCCACAGATAGTTGCTTAGAAAATGACAACCTTTCCCTTCTGGACAAAGGCCTGGACGACCAGGGCGACACGGCCAGCATACGTAGCCGAGGCAGTGTCCATTCGGTAGGTAGTGAGGAGCAGCAGCGAGAGCCACAGAGAGGTCTGCCCATGCCCCGTCTGGAGCCCTTCAGTCCGGGACAGGTTTTCAACTGGACCCAGGGGCGGCAGGTTCTGGTGCTGCCCGCCACCGACGACCACGTAATGGAGGTTAATATCACATGACCCCTGTGGGCAAGCCCCTTCGTCCCTCCGCCGCCGAGCCCCCTCCACGATTGGAACCCGGAACCGGACCTCTGCGGTTCGGGTCTTATCCGCGGTTCTGGGACCGGAAGATTGCCCGGCTGCAGGGAACTGACTCTGGATCTTCTCTCAGGACTCATTGTCAGCCGACCGGCGGCCCCCCTCACGCTTGCCTGGAGAACGCACGAGCAGTTGTGCACAAGAGCCTGAGAAAGACATCTGCTGTATTTCTTTCGTCTCAATCTATTTCAGCGTTCACTGATTCTCATCCGGCTCCCACACACGACCCTACAGCCTGTCAGACATGAGTGATTGGTGAAGCTGTAAAGCCAGCTCTTACATTCATTTTGGGTTCATTGACACAGTCTACCACTTACAGCTGTTTGGAGAACCATACTGATTTTATCCGGCACAACATCTCGTATCTGCTAGCTGGTGTTTTGGACACGTGTGTGTGTGTGTGTGTGCGCGTGCGTGCCATGTCAGGTTTTTAAAGGATGGCGGAGAGTTCAGTTGTGTGTGTGTGTGTGTGTGTGTGTGTGTGTGTGTGAGGGTTTCTGTAACCGTATCCACCACACATTTCCCACTTTATCTACCTTTAGCTAATTGCCATTAGACACTTGAATTCTCTTTTCTTCACTCCGGTCAATTTAATTCAAGAGGGATTACTGTAATGTGTCAAGGCTGCACCAGCAGGTGAGAGAGGCACCTATTCCCATATCTAGCGACTATGGTTTCAGCTCTAAAAGAGGATATCATGTATTTTGCCTTATTTCATATTTTCAGGGTTCACTGGAATAGACTCAATCAAGTGTTGGGGGAATGTGGTGGAAAACAAAGTGTGATGAAATGGCTTATTTTCTGAGACTTTTTTTGCCGAAAGTTGCCATCTGTTCGAAGTGTTAGTCTATGTGGAAGAGTTACGGGTTGCCGTTACCACTGTCATGTGTTATGCGGTTTGCTTCAGTGATGGGCAACTCCAGTCACTGCAGGGTTGCTTCCGTCTCACACTTTACCCACATCTCTGGCAAACACGGCTAATTTAAACTAATGGCGGTCCAAACTAAAGATCAAGTTCTGTATCGGACTCTGGTTTATTAGCTGAGGCTGGCAGAAAAGTCTAACACTAATTAGGCCCCCTGAAGACCGAACTGGACCTTCCCTGGTCTAGTTGAATGCTGAGCAAATACATCCTACATTCAGGGGAAAAACACTGTGTCCAAGCTTTTTTGTTTATCAGGCAGTCAATGTTGCTATGCCGACGGCATCAGGACGAGCACTTTTCCCTCATTTATATCACGGAACATTGAGGCATGTGTGTAAATGCTGCGTTTGTTCATTGACCTCTATTTTTCTACTGTTTTCCGTCACTTTGAGTCTGTAAGCTGAGTCCGTCTCTGTGGTTGGTATCTACCGGAGGCATATGAGGGCTTTGGGCCTGAGGCCTAAGCACACCTTGTAGTTTACCCACCTAGCCATACTCCTGTCCTATATCTTTCCACTACTATTACCGAATCCCACCAAGCGAGTGTTCAGGACCACAGGCAGAAGACTAGTTCCCTATTCTGACTGTGTTAATGAGAGAACCGCTCCTACTCAGTCCACATACAAAACGGACATGTCAGCAACACCGGCTTGTCTTTGTGACGTCCACAATGTGGTTGGACATTTTTGGAGGAGGAGAACCTGTATGGAAGAAACGCGGTGACAATACTAGTTTTCTGTGCTTGTCTTATTCACATCTTATTTTTTTGGCCAACTCTGTATTTATTTCATTTTTTTGTTTTTTTGGAGTAATATTATTTAACAGCGAAAAGGCTTAAAGGGACAGTAGCATCAGTCACATTCACAGAAAAAAATACTACTTTCTGCCCAGTGATTTGTTTTTTCTCTCAAGGGACATGGGTCACTTAAATCAAACTTTCATATTTGTATGTACATTATTCCATTGGAACTTGGCACCACGGATTGTATTCAGATGAATTATTTAAAGCTAAATAATATGTATGCATTATACAGTTAAATAAATATACCTATGTTTTAATGCGTCTCAGCTCTTCTGTTGTTCTGTTCCTTAAAATATTTAATGGAAAAAAGTCCGCTGTCGAGTATGGCGTTGGCATTCGTCAGGGTCATGTGTTTGATTTCCATATGGGGCCAATAAGAAAAATATATGCACTCAGAATTTTGACAAATTCTGTCTAACGTAGAATCTGTTTTTACTGAGCTGCATTGAAATACTTGCAACCTGAACCCTGTAAAGTGTGTTTTGTATGACTGGGGATCCATCAAAAACTTGCCTTATTGTAAGCTGCAATATGCATTCTTGATATTAAGTAAAGCCCATCATTATTTTCCAACGTTCAGTGGGAGTTTAAGGACATTGCAGCAGCAGTTGTGATGGCAATATTCCTTACAGTGCTAGAAGTGTCTTCACATCTTTTATAATCATGTTATAGACATAGTTATGGAGGACCAGAAAGGTCCAAATCCAAAGTAAATAAATGTCTCAATAAATCTATGTATGCATAAAAGTATTAACAAGTGTAATGGTTATTGCATTAAGCAATACATATCTATGCAACTCAATGTAAACGGAGATGAAAAATATTAGTGACACATTTGTCAAATGGAACATTAATTTGTAATTAAATATTCATTTTACTAATTATTTTTTTCAGTATTTATTTTCCTATTAATTGTGTCCTTTGTATTTCATTACTGTAATTATTTAAGTATTTCCATGACCGTAAGCTAATGAAGGGGCGGGACTTTAACAACCAGGCGCAGCAATCAAGCCCAGAGAGGGAGTTATTATTCAGACGACAATTCACCTTTGGCTAAGCCCAGCCCCCCTTAGTTACTGTTGCTACGTCCGACAACTTCATCTGGCCTCTGGTTTGGTATCAACATGGCTTATGCTGTGACAGCTCTTCCTGCTGAAATTTTATCAAACTTTTATAAAGCAGCAAATAAAGTGTCCGATAGAAGTAGGCAAAAGGGGCTGCAATATGCGTTTGAAGGCTATATTCAAGACATACAGGTGAAACGCAAATCCAAAATAGAGGCAAAAGCATACCGGTCACAGTCAAAAAATGAACTATCGCATATCCTACTAATCGAGAAGGAGGCTGGGACTACCAATATCAAGGAGCAACACTGTTCATGCAAAGCTGGGTAGGTCTCTATTCAATCTATAATCGTTATTACAAAGCAAACGGACTCGGGAGTATAAAGTTGTATTTATTAGCATTATGTGCTAGCGTATCAACAACTGGTATGCTAGGTAACGTTAACTGACAAGGTGATGTTTTGGTTATCTCCACTGGAGTTTGCGCGCATTTAAGTGTTGGCAGATTTGTAGTTTTAGTAAGTCTGACTTTGAAGTAACAGTGATGTTGGTTTTTCTGTCTTAATCTCTGTCTGCTCTGTAGTTGTCAGGCATGTTTTCTGTTATGCATGTTTTCTGTAATCCAAAGACTACACTTGTCAGGATTTGACTTCGGTTTTGGGAAGGGAAAAAACAGACACCCCCCTCCCACGTCTCTGGGAAACGCGCATCTGTGTTACAAATGCCCCAGGCACAACGTTTAACTATATTTTTGATAAAACTCCGACTGAGACGTTCAATGGAGCGCTGTGAAAAAGTGTCGGACCTCTTTCGGAGCTCGTTCTTGGCTGCGCTGTGATTGGTCAATCTACATTCTAGGGTGTGGCTTAGCCAACGGAGAATTATCAGATATCAAGCGTCGCTTTGTAGCGCTATTGAGCGGACAGTGTACTCATAGACTACCATAATAGACTACTATAATAGACTACCATAAAAGACTACCATAATAGACTACCATAATAGACTACCATATAGACTACCATAATAGACTACCATAATAGACCGGTAAACACCAGGAGTGAATGCACAACGTTCTCAAATGTGCAACACATAAATGCCAAAAATAGATGTGACTCCTGTTGAATTTGTTTTATGTAACATTTGTTATCTATGTTAAATACACCAGAATACAAGCTTCTGAACATACATTCTTCCAATATTGCTTCAGTCTATGTGTATGGAGGACCAAATGATTGAAAATTAAATAATAAAAGTTATAAACAAATATATATTATTTTAAGTGGAACATTAATAGGAAAAATGAGTTTTTTTACGAGTGGTATGATATTTTATTATAATACATTATAATTACTAATCGTATTATTTACATCCTTTTCACAATTAAATTTGCCACTTAAAACAATATACACATTTATATATTTTATTTTGAATCATTTGATCCTCCATAGTTGTGTAGGTAGAAGTGAAATTAAGAAAATCACATTGTGTTCCAAAACAGACAACCCTTTTCCAGAGCAAAGAAATATAAAAAAATGCCTTACAACATAATTCAAACTGACATTGTCTTAAGATTACACAAATAGAAACAGGTAGCAGAACATAAAATATATTGGATTGGAATTATTGATTCAACAGCTTACAACATCTCTGAATGCTCAAAGTGATGTTGAATAAAAACAAGTTCAGCGAGATATAGAGATTGACTTTTGAATTAAGAACCTTATTTTCTCATCTCATCTTCAACCGCTTATCCGGGGTCGGGTCGCGGGGGTAGCAGCTCTAGCAGGGGACCCCAAACTTCCCTTTCCCGGCCAACATTAGCCAGCTCTGACTGGGGAATCCCGCGGCGTTCCCAGGCCAGTGTGGAGATATAATCTCTCCACCTAGTCCTGGGTCTTCCTCGAGGTCTCCTCCCAGCTGGACGTGCCTGGATTCACCCTTATTTTGCCATTTATTTTTAAATATATTTAAATGAATGTTTGGAGTTTAGGCATTAGGGGATATCTCAGTGCCAACGCAAGCATTACAATAACTACATTGGATTGCTTAAAATACTTGATTAATCTGGAACATGCTGGGCCTTGTGTTTTTTAATGTGGAGAATATAAAAATGAGTCTGACTGACTCAAGCTAAATGTACAACCTACAACTTTTATATTTCCATCATTCAAATAGAAAACACCATCACTGTCATTCTTATAGGGAGAGTTTCGTTCACTCGGTTTCACTGTTCACCCAAATAGCATATAAAAACAAAACCATAGACAAAAAAAATTCCAGGCTAACCTACTGTTTATTTAATGCAAATTACAGTACCAGGTAACTATTTCTCTGAAACAAGTCACACAGAGACAAACAAAAATATTTACAGGGAGAGGGGACATTTAGCATACACCTTCACAAAAAAGATTTATATTCAAAAGGAAAATAAAATTTCAGTCACAAACAGAGGCATTCAAGTAGTAATGTTATAGTATTTTTTCCGTTGTAAATTCATCATTTCAGACAGCTATTCACAAGTGTATGCCATATCCTGAATGTAACTCAGTCCATTATTTTGTCCTTTATTTTTTTAGACATTGTGTTTTCTACATCTTATACTATCTGTTTAAGTCACAAAAAGTGGTCACATTGTTTTAGAGGCTAGGTGATTGAATAGCAACACATCTACGGATGCAATTATTACAAGCAAGCATAGACGTATGCTTCAAAACAAAAGTCCAACAGAAAGGATGCTACATGACATCTCTCCCGGAGTGCTGTTGAGAAAGTGTGGTAAATATCATGGACAAACCAAGTCTTTATTGCCATTGTTAAGAAAGTAATACTGGATACAACAAGACCTTCTCTCTCACTGTCGAAACATGTGACAGTGCAGCTGTCATAAAACAATAAAAACACATTTAAAAACCCCTCCATCAAACATTCTTCAAATAAAAAACAATCAGTATCTCGCAACAATTTAAACAGGCAATTCGTCAGCCTACTGTCATCTCAACCCATTTCAAGCAAAGTTTATCCCACCATCACAGACCGAGCCAATCATACAGACGAAAACAGTGAAAATGCGAAGGGGCGATGTGATGGGTGTGTCTGAGGGGCGTGTCTAGTGCATCGTGGCACATGGCAGATCAGAAAGAGATGGAAGTCAACAGCACTCCAAGAAGGAGTTGCCCTCAGTAACGTCTCGGGTCAGTTTAGCGCCTTTTCTCTGTAATTGTTTGCGGGTTACGATGTAGGAAAACAAGCTGAACCTAGATCTGTTTATAACAACAACAGAGCCTCCTGTAAGAACCAGGGAGGAAGGAGGTAGCGCACTTGGGATGAGGAGAGAACAACTGGAAGCAAAGGCACTCCAAACTATAAATACACAGTACATTACTGGTTATTGTCACAACGATACAACTGGCACCTAGTGTACTGTACAATCAAGATTAAACTATACGGCCGAATGAAGAACAAATGGGAACAAAATATATTGTCTGGGGTTATGTTTTTGACCGTTAACAGTTCTCACATCCGCCACACACCAGTTTCGACATACATACAAATGTGTTGTGTAGGTCTTCATATTTCTGAAGTATAGAATGGGAAACGGCCAGAATAAGAAAGGACTTTAACAGTGGTTTGTTTTTTAATAGGCTGCATTGGAAACGGCACCCATTTCCCTATATTTTTTTCAAGAACCGTTTGAGGTCAAAACAATAGTGCACTAAATCCTAGGGAACAGTGTATTATTTAGGACAGAATGGTAAGACAGATGATGAAACAATGCAGCACAATGAACAGCTCACTCTCTCATCCAAAATCCTTCATAGCTCGGACCCGAAACCCCTCCCTGCCTGGCCCTAACAAGGACCATAACAAAGCCTGGGTTCACTAGTCATAATGTCCATGACAAGCAGCAACAGAGAGAAATTACATCCTGGTCTTCATCGCAGTCACATGAAAGTCCAACAGCATCTTGCTCTTAGGTCAGTACTGGCTAAGTCTTGTGGGTACTAAATACCCAGGGCTCTACACTGATTTCCTTTTTATTATAACAATTTTTTACAATGAACACGTACTCCGGAGTGGAAAAACGAAAAATCACATTGACATTTAGATGCAAAATGGAAAAATTGAGGTATTAATGAAAAAAATCGGAAGTAAGACCATTTACAGGGTTAAGAAGCACCAGATAGATAAATGGTGAACCCAAATTAAAATGGCATGTAGCTCAAACAGACATTTAGGAGCAATAGTTATGGCTCAAATTATCTTTAAGAGGAAAAACTGGTAATTTTCTGGGCATTAAAAACAATGTTTTGTTGATCGGGTGGCAAAAGCTGATCATTAGAAGCACACATCAGCGCTGCATTGCAGGACCTTGATTTACGATGTGGTTGAGAGAGGTGCATTTGAACACACACACACACACACACACACACACACACACACACACACACACACACACACACACACACACACACACACACACACACACACACACACACACACACACACACACACACACACACACACACACACACACACACACACACACACACACACACACACACACACACACACACACACACACACACACACACACACACACACACACACACACACACACACACACACACACACACACGAACGAACGAACGAACGAACGAACAAACGAGGGTCAAACATTACAAGTCAGCTCATCCGCAAGTTCCTCCAGGCTATATGTAGGGTGTGTCTTCTGGGACCACGTGACCAGTCTGAACGTAAGGCTATTGCAGACAGGGGCCTTTTCTACAGAGAAAATGGGATGAGTGAGTGAGAGAAAATAAAGGAAGGGCGATTGTCTATGGAAACAAACATGTCAGAATCTTTTGTATATTTATAAATCTATACATTATCTCTACACTAAACACGCCTGCACGTGGTCCCCTTCTTTGCAAATCACAAAAAGATGAAGAGCAGCTCTAAGGACATATCACGTTTGTCCTTTTTGTACAAATAAATAAACAACAATAAAATTACGGCAGGGTTAATGGAGATTGGATGGGCGACACACTAAGTTCGGATTGGGTTTTCTTTGTGTTCGTCTTTGCTGTGTCACTTTGCCAGGCTTTGCGTTGTTGGTTGGTTGTAGTACAGCCGTGCCACTTTTGTCCAGGGACTGGGGCACGGGCAGGGGGCAGAGGGTCCGGTGGTTAATATAGACAAGGTCTCAGGTGGAGGTGTTGGAAGCAGAGGCAGCGTTGGTGATCTGGCCACGGTCACCACTGTTGGTGTCTGGAACAGGAAGGAGAAAAATGGATAAGAGAGAAATGACTGGGGGGGTGTACTAATAAGAGTATAGGGATGGATAGAGAGAGAGAGAAAGGGCACAGGGGGGTGTACTAATAAGAGTGTAGGGATGGATAGAGAGAGAGAAAGGGCACAGGGGGGTGTACTAATAAGAGTATAGGGATGGATAGAGAGATAGAGAGAGGGCACAGGGGGGTGTACTAATAAGAGTATAGGGATGGATAGAGAGAGTAAGGGCACAGGGGGGTGTACTAATAAGAGTATAGGGATGGATAGAGAGAGAGAGTAAGGGCACAGGGGGGTGTACTAATAAGAGTATAGGGATGGATAGAGAGAGAGAGAAAGGGCACAGGGGGGTGTACTAATAAGAGTATAGGGATGGATAGAGAGAGAGAGAGGGCACAGGGGGGTGTACTAATAAGAGTATAGGGATGGATAGAGAGAGAGAGTAAGGGCACAGGGGGGTGTACTAATAAGAGTATAGGGATGGATAGAGAGAGAGAGAAAGGGCACAGGGGGGTGTACTAATAAGAGTATAGGGATGGATAGAGAGAGAGAGTAAGGGCACAGGGGGGTGTACTAATAAGAGTATAGGGATGGATAGAGAGAGAGAAAGGGCACAGGGGGGTGTACTAATAAGAGTATAGGGATGGATAGAGAGAGAGAGAGGGCACAGGGGGTGTACTAATAAGAGTATAGGGATGGATAGAGAGAGAGAGTAAGGGCACAGGGGGGTGTACTAATAAGAGTATAGGGATGGATAGAGAGAGAGAGTAAGGGCACAGGGGGGTGTACTAATAAGAGTATAGGGATGGATAGAGAGAGAGTAAGGGCACAGGGGGGTGTACTAATAAGAGTATAGGGATGGATAGAGAGAGAGAGTAAGGGCACAGGGGGGTGTACTAATAAGAGTATAGGGATGGATAGAGAGAGAGAGAGGGCACAGGGCGGTGTACTAATAAGAGTATAGGGATGGATAGAGAGAGTAAGGGCACAGGGGGGTGTACTAATAAGAGTATAGGGATGGATAGAGAGAGAGAGTAAGGGCACAGGGGGTGTACTAATAAGAATATAGGGATGGATAGAGAGAGAGAGAGAAAGGGCACAGGGGGGTGTACTAATAAGAGTATAGGGATGGATAGAGAGAGAGAGAAAGGGCACAGGGGGGTGTACTAATAAGAGTATAGGGATGGATAGAGAGAGAGTAAGGGCACAGGGGGGTGTACTAATAAGAGTATAGGGATGGATAGAGAGAGAGAGTAAGGGCACAGGGGGGTGTACTAATAAGAGTATAGGGATGGATAGAGAGAGAGAGTAAGGGCACAGGGGGGTGTACTAATAAGAGTATAGGGATGGATAGAGAGAGTAAGGGCACAGGGGGGTGTACTAATAAGAGTATAGGGATGGATAGAGAGAGAGAAAGGGCACAGGGGGGTGTACTAATAAGAGTATAGGGATGGATAGAGAGAGAGAGAGTAAGGGCACAGGGGGGTGTACTAATAAGAGTATAGGGATGGATAGAGAGAGAGAGGGCACAGGGGGGTGTACTAATAAGAGTATAGGGATGGATAGAGAGAGTAAGGGCACAGGGGGGTGTACTAATAAGAGTATAGGGATGGATAGAGAGAGAGAGTAAGGGCACAGGGGGGTGTACTAATAAGAGTATAGGGATGGATAGAGAGAGAGAGTAAGGGCACAGGGGGGTGTACTAATAAGAGTATAGGGATGGATAGAGAGAAAGGGCACAGGGGGGTGTACTAATAAGAGTATAGGGATGGATAGAGAGAGAGAGTAAGGGCACAGGGGGGTGTACTAATAAGAGTATAGGGATGGATAGAGAGAGAGAGTAAGGGCACAGGGGGGTGTACTAATAAGAGTATAGGGATGGATAGTGAGAGAGAGTAAGGGCACAGGGGGTGTACTAATAAGAGTATAGGGATGGATAGAGAGCGTAAGGGCACAGGGGGGTGTACTAATAAGAGTATAGGGATGGATAGAGAGAGAGAGGGCACAGGGGGGTGTACTAATAAGAGTATAGGGATGGAGAGAGAGAGTAAGGGCACAGGGGGGTGTACTAATAAGAGTATAGGGATGGATAGAGAGAGAGTAAGGGCACAGGGGGGTGTACTAATAAGAGTATAGGGATGGATAGAGAGAGTAAGGGCACAGGGGGGTGTACTAACCTGAGGGTGCGGAGGCATTGGTAGGGGTGGAAGCCCCAGGTTGATTACGAGCGTGGGCAGGAATCAGGATGGAGGCCAGGGACGGGTTACTGGACAATTCTGAGGAAGCAGAAAGAGAGCGACACACATCACTCATAGAACATATGCCGCACTCTGTGAGGTTGCTACTGTGTGGACATCTGTTTTACAATGAATGCTGTTATCAAAAAAGATATGGTAGCAAATTGTGTTAACATAATTTCATGATTAAGAATCTTATACCACACCTCTTCCATGTATTTAAAAATATAAAATGACCTCGCTTGACTTGTGGTGTTGCATTTCTTAACACAAGGACACAGATAAAGTGAAGTAAGTGTATGACACATTGTCACCATCCTACCACATCTCTGCCTCAAATGGATCTTCTTTTTTATGTGATTTGGTGGCAATTTTCTAAATTAGTCGTATAAACACTATTGTCCACACAGCGACAAGAAAACCTTTTCATCTTAACAATTGATGTACCGGTACATGTAAAAACAACCAGAAAAAGTAATAAAAAAAACGGATAAAATACAGGAATAATACATGTAACACAATGCAGTAACTTAATGTGAAATTGTTAAAATATTTCTTCTAACTTTCTTCTCATTGAGGAGAGATTTGATCATTCAGATTCTATCAAATGATGATCTCTTTTGATTTTGTTTAGGTTTACGTAAAATCTGATGGGTAGCTAAACTAGAGACCACAGAAATAAACATTTTCTTTTTTAGTTTTTCATTTTTTTAATGTCCAATATAGTGTTATGTCCTTCCCTTCAAGTGTATGTGGAAAGTAGAAATGTACTTCTCACACAAATAACTGGCACACACACTTGAGGAGAACGTATTTCCCTGTTGGTAGAGTTTGCCTACACCTAAATAATTACAAGACGTCACTAAAGCACTACTGGACGCCAGATTCTGACTTAAACCTCTACCAAGAGCGAAGCCTAATCTCAGCCCGGTTAAATGTATCCTCAAGCACCCAGTGAGATTGCCGCAGTTTGACTTGAAATTCAGTAGAAGGTACAAAGCTAGGTGGGGTATGTGTCTTTGAGTTCCAGCAATACCATGCGTGGAGAAGTTGAAGAGCAGGGGTTTTTCACGCCCATTGGGCAGCTTGAGGTTAGGGTCCCGGAGTTCGTCAAAAAAGGAGTGTGCACAGGCCTCCAGGGGGGTGAAGCGTGCGGTGGGCGTGTACTCCAGCAGCCGCGAGCACAGGGCGATGGCCTCGGGTGGCGTGCGCGGCCGGAACACCTGAGAGCCAATCACACAAGGCTGAAACCGGTCAATGACACAGGTTAGAGGTCACACTTTGGCTAAAGCTCCAATTATACTGGCAGACATTATGCATGTCACAATTAAACTGGCGATCAGACATTATGCATGTCACCATTATACTGGCGATCAGACATTATGCATGTCACCATTATACTGGTGATCAGACATTATGCATGTCACAATTAAACTGGCGATCAGACATTATGCATGTCACCATTATACTGGTGATCAGACATTATGCATGTCACCATTATACTGGCGATCAGACATTATGCATGTCACAATTATACTGGTGATCAGACATTATGCATGTCACAATTATACTGGTGATCAGACATTATGCATGTCACAATTATACTGGTGATCAGACATTATGCATGTCACAATTATACTGGTGATCAGACATTATGCATGTCACCATTATACTGGTGATCAGACATTATGCATGTCACCATTATACTGGTGATCAGACATTATGCATGTCACCATTATACTGGTGATCTGACATTATGCATGTCACAATTATACTGGTGATCTGACATTATGCATGTCACCATTATACTGGTGATCAGACATTATGCATGTCACCATTATACTGGTGATCAGACATTATGCATGTCACCATTATACTGGTGATCAGACATTATGCATGTCACAATTATACTGGTGATCAGACATTATGCATGTCACAATTATACTGGTGATCAGACATTATGCATGTCACCATTATACTGGTGATCAGACATTATGCATGTCACCATTATACTGGCGATCAGACATTATGCATGTCACCATTATACTGGCGATCAGACATTATGCATGTCACCATTATACTGGTGATCAGACATTATGCATGTCACAATTATACTGGTGATCAGACATTATGCATGTCACAATTATACTGGTGATCAGACATTATGCATGTCACCATTATACTGGTGATCAGACATTATGCATGTCACAATTATACTGGTGATCAGACATTATGTGGGGGAATCTGAAATGTACTATATTATTTGCTACAAATCTATGCAAAACTGCCAAGACATTGGAAAAGCACAGTACACACTGATGAGTCAAAACATTATGACCACACACAGCTGAGGTGAATAACATTGTAAATCTCCTAGAGAGGGCACATATCAAGGTCTGGGTAGGTAAGATCCTAAGCAAACAATCCGTTTTCGTAGTCAACGTGTTGGATGCATAAGAAATGGGCAAGAATAAGCGACTGACAAGGACCAAATTGTTATGACCAGAGCATCTCTGAAACAACAGCAGTGGTGAGTACCTACCAGCAGTGGTGAGTACCTACCAGCAGTGGTGAGTACCTACCAGCAGTGGTGAGTACCTACCAGCAGTGGTGAGTACCTACCAGCAGTGGTGAGTACCTACCAGCAGTGGTGAGTACCTACCAGCAGTGGTGAGTACCTACCAGCAGTGGTGAGTACCTACCAGCAGTGGTGAGTACCTACCAGCAGTGGTGAGTACCTACCAGCAGTGGTGAGTACCTGGTGAGTACCTACCAGTAGTGGTGAGTACCTACCAGCAGTGGTGAGTACCTACCAGCAGTGGTGAGTACCTACCAGTAGTGGTCTGAAGAGACAAACCAAAAACCGGCTACAGGATGTTGCACCCAAGGCTCATTGATGCGCGAGGTCAAGAGAGCTATCCAGTGTAGTCGGAACCGACAGAAGGTCTACTGTGGCCCAAGTCACAGACATTTGTAATGATGAAGAAAGTGCCACAACACACAGTGCATCGCACCGGTCAGAGTGCCCAAGATGACCCAAATCCATCTAGTCCCATGAAACCCGTTTCCTTTAACATCATGTGGGCGGCCGTGTGACGTATCTGGGCAAAGGCTGCCACCGAAATGTATTGACCGAAAACAACAAGCTGGTGGAGAGAATGTGATGCCCTGGACAATGTGCTGCAGGGAAACCCTGGGTCCCGGCATTCATGTGGACGTCAATGTAATACATGCAACAACCGAAACATCATTGCAAAGTACCCACTTTTAGGGCAATACTATTCCCTGATGCCAGTGGACACGGCACCCTGTCCGCGCAAACATTGTTCAGAAATGGTTTGAAGAACACGATGGAGAGTTCAAGGTGTTGCTATGGCTCCGAAAATCCCCAGATCCCAATCCAATTGAGCATCTGTGTGATTTTCTGGATGTCATCTTCACCTCAAAACGTAGAGGACTTGACTGACTTTCATAGGTCATGTGCCACTTGTGGGTCGGCACTGTTTAAATGGTGGTCATAATGTTTTGTCTCATCAGTTTATATTATAGGGTTATAACATGAATATGTAGGGAGTGTCCCAGAGGGGGCGTCCCGAGGGGAGCAGCCAGTACCATGATCTGTATGGTGTGCTACTCTAGCTCTTGTCTGCATCTCAAAACACATTGGGTGAATTGGGTAAACCGGAGAGCACTAACGTCAGGGCACTAACGTCAGGGCACTAACGTCAGGGCACTAACGTCAGGGCACTAACGTCAGGGCACTAACGTCAGGGCACTAACATCAAAAGCGTTCAAATAAGTGGAAAAGCATTTAACGTGGTTATGTCAAAAGTAACAGACTTCACATTAACACATGAAGTGAACTAACTTGAAGTACACTGCTCAAAGAAAATAAAGGGAACACTAAAATAACACATCCTAGATCTGAATGAATGAAATAAACTTATTAAATACTTTTTTCTTTACATAGTTGAATGTGCTGACAACAAAATCACACAGAAATTATCAATGGAAATCAAATTTATCAACCCATGGAGGTCTGGATTTGGAGAATTAAAGTGGAAAACCACACTACAGGCTGATCCAACTTTGATGTAATGTCCTTAAAACATGTCAAAGTGAGGCTCAGTAGCGTGTGTGTGGCCTCCAGGTGCCTGTATGACCTCCCTACAACGCCTGGGCATGCTCCTCCCTCCTTACCACCCCCATGGAGTCTGTTTCTGACCATTTAAGCAGACATGCACATTTGTGACCAGCTGGAGGTCATTTTGCAGGGCTCTGGCAGTGCTCCTCCTGCTCCTACTTGCACAAAGGCGGAGGTAGCGGTCCTGCTGCTGGGTTGTTGCCCTCCTACGGCCTCCTCCACGTCTCCTGATGTACTGGCCTGTCTCCTGGTAGCGCCTCCATGCTCTGGACACTACGCTGACAGACACAGCAAACCTTCTTGCCACAGCTCACATTGATGTGCCATTCTGGATGAGCTGCACTTCCTGAGCCACTTGTGTGGGTTGTAGACTCCGTCTCATGCTACCACTAGAGTGAAAGCACCGCCAGCATTCAAAAGTGACTAAAACATCAGCCAGGAAGTGTAGGAACTGAGTGTGGTCTGTGGTCACCACCTACAGAACCACTCCTTTATTGGGGGTGTCTTGCTAATTGCCTATAATGTCCACCTGTTGTCTATTCCATTTGCACAACAGCATGTGAAATTGATTGTCAATCAGTGTTGCTTCCTAAGTGGACAGTTTGATTTCACAGAAGTGTGATTGACTTAGAGTAACATTTTGTTGTTTAAGTGTTCCCTTTATTTTTTTGAGCAGTGTAGCTACATCTAAAGTAGGCGGATATTGCACTTTAGGACTAATGGGACATGTTTCTGTGCTCAGTTAAGACTTTAGGTCCACGTCCCAAAGTGCAAACTGCCTAGCTGGAGTCATAGCCAGCATACCTTGTGAGTCCTGAGTGAAAGACAACAGATACATGCAATGGAGAGGTTAGAAAGTAGAAAAATAAAAACGATTCATGTACCTGTTGACTCACCTTAGTCCATGGGTGGGCTTTGATCTGAGGGAACTTGAACTCAGTGTAGTTGGGATTCATCTCTCTGATCTGTTCCCGAGTGGGGGTACCGAGAACCTGAGAGGACACAGAGATAAAGGAACCGTTTGCCCATACGTCCATACATACATCAGTGTAGGGATCCTCGATTATTATAATAATGTCATTAATTGAAATCACAATTATTAAACACAATTACTAATTGACTTTGGAAACACAATTAATTTATTTGCTTATAAAAACTACTTTTATTGTATTTTTAACAGTGGATTTCCCAGAATATAACTGATTTATTTTTTAATAAGATCCACTATGTGCACATCCACAACCAACTGAATACAACCAGTTATCCCACTTATAAAAATATTTGGAAAAGAAATCAGCTAAAAATAAATGATGACAAGTATGTTCTAGTTCTTTGCCACAGCCTACAGAAAACTCTTTAATATTTCACATTATGCTAAACTAGTCCTATATTCAACATATTCCAGTCAGTAACTGTTATCTTTTAAAAAATATATATGTCTAGACACACCATTTGCAACTTCCTCACGGCACTTATTATACAGGGCAGACAGGCACAGCACCTCTGGTAAAATGGTGTTGCGATGGCATCGCGTAACGGTTGTCCGAAGTGTTTACCAGTTTCATGAATCCGTAGCCTTTAGCTTACTATTCCACCTAAGCTCTCTTTCTGTCATCTTGGCTCGAGCCACAGCCCAGAGGGAGTTCGCCATATTAGGGAGGAGCCAATGCGCACAGTTGTGAAGAAAAATGGCAAGCGGTTTAAAGAAATAAAACTGAATGGGGCACTAATCCTTTAAGCTTGACTATTTTGTTTTAATAATCATGCATGCCTGGTTTTGTCTAACTGTCGAAAGGTTTAGTCTATTTGTCTAAGGACCCCTGAAGTCCAATGTTTTTACCTTGATGATCTCCACCAGCTGATCCACCCCACTGTCACCGGGAAAAATGGGTTGCCCTAGCAACAGTTCTGCTAGAACGCAGCCAGCCGACCATACGTCTGTAGAGGATCAAGGAATTTCAGGAATCATATTCACACACACATTTGCTGACACACAAGCACAAACTGTACTGGTGCAGTGGCAACCTGCTGACAATAACAAGCAGTGCATGCTGACAGTGCACAAAAAAGGACCAGAAGTTTGATTCTTTATTTTGTCATTTTTAACTCTAAAAATAGCTATGTCACAAAAAAGTTTGCGTTAACTCTAGTCAGTCTGAGGTTGTGTGTGTGTGAGGTGGAGTCAATCTGAAGTGTGTGTATAGTTGGAGTGGAGATGTAGTGAAATATGAAGTGTGTGTATAGTTGGAGGTGTAGTCAATCTAATGTGTGTGTGTGTGTAGTTGGAGCATACCTATGCTGGAGGTGTAGTGAATCTAATGTGTGTGTGTGTGTGTGTGTGTGTAGTTGGAGCATACCTATGCTGGAGGTGTAGTGAATCTAATGTGTGTGTGTGTGTGTGTGTGTGTAGTTGGAGCATACCTATGCTGGAGGTGTAGTCAGTCGCCCCAAATATGAGCTCAGGGGCTCTGTAGTACCGTGAGCAGATGTAAGACACGTTAGGCTCACCGCGGACCAGCTGCTTCGCACTGCCAAAAGAAAATCAAGGATGAGTGAGAAAAATAAGTAAGGAAGTAAGAATGGAAGAACAAAAAAAACAAGGTGGGAAGAGGACAAAGAAAAGTTAGAAAGAAAGCAATAAAAAATAGCCTGTGGAAATTGTTAAAATGAAAGATTCCTCACAGATTTGACAGCTAGCAACGTTCTCAGCTAAAGCTACTTTGTAGTAGAGTCAAACAGACATCCAGCGGAGCACAAATGTTCCAGTAAAATGTCTTATATAGGCCTACGGTCCCTTGTAGTAATTCCAGTTCTACAAGCTGGACATTGTTGACTCGGTGTCTGTGAGCATTACAAGCCACCAAATCCTGGCCAGCCCCATCAATCCCTCTCTATCGTATTTCCACGGTCCAACTAACCTGCCAAAGTCACAGAGCTTGAGCACGGCCGTCTCCGGATCCAGAAGCAGGTTCTGGGGCTTGATGTCCCGATGGCAGATCCCAAACGAATGGATGTAGGCCAGGCTCCGGAATAGCTGGTACATGTACAACTGCAAAAGGCAATAACCCAACGCACAATTAAATGCATGATCACAATCTGCTACTAATAACTCAAGAGCTGGTATTTCCTTCTCTGTGGTATTCAATGGGCTAAATATAGCATTGTGCCACAGCGTCCAAATTCCCCAGAAAGCCCCGGCGAGACGGGACACCAGAGGTCCGTGTTTCTGCCTCCAGACCAGCTCTTTGTTTAATGCTGCTACTTCCACTTCCCCAAGTAGGAAGTTTGAAAAGCAGAGGCAGTCTAATGATAAGACCATGCTACACAATGATGGGAGGGGCATATCCAGGGTCAGTCACAACCCAGCTCAAACCCTGGCTCAAGTATTTGACATACTACTCCAACCTTTGGCTCGGTCAACAGAAGGCACAACAACACGGTGGTAATATCCAGACGCGCTAAACAGGCTTACCTTAACGTAGACCATGGGGAGGGTCTGCTTGGCACGGCTGTAGTGTCTGGCAACTCTGTAGACCGTCTCTGGAACGTAGTCCAGAACCAGGTTTAGATAGACCTCGTCCTTCTGAATCCAACCCATGGAGAGATGACACAGTCAGTACGAAACACAGACATGCAAACAGTGGGACATGTATTTAAAGACTGAGAAATACAGGCTAAAATTGTTTTATTTCGTAATTAATGATTAGATTGTGTAATTATTATACTAAAGGATGAATACACGATTGCTGGTTGCTGTTCGATGGGCAGAGAACAGTAGAAAACTATCGGATGCATTATTTCAGTAAAGGCTCTTTCTCTGGTTTCAGATGCAAAAATGAACTGCTTGACTACGTGCCTAATGAACAAAAGCCAGGCATCAATGGGTGACTAAAAAAGGGCAGACAGAGAAAATGACAGAAGTGGTGAATTTTGGCAGCGGAATAGAAGACTGTTTTAGCAAGGGGCAATGGGATATCACACTTTCTTCTCACAGGCGTCGTCAATAAAACGTTCTATATCGGCTGCGACCAGGACTCATTAAGTGACAGAAAAAGACCAAGACAAGAAGTGTTTGATCTCACCGCTCAGCCTCAGACATACAAACAGACAGACAGAGACAGACAGAGACAGACAGACAGAGACAGACAGAGACAGACAGAGACAGACAGACAGAGACAGACAGAGACAGACAGAGACAGACAGACAGAGACAGACAGACAGAGACAGACAGACAGAGACGCACGCACACACGCAAGCACACGCACGCAAGCACACGCACGCAAGCACACGCACGCAAGCACACACACACACACGCACACACGCACACTGACATACAGACAAACAAACACTCACTCTCACCCTGATACACAGACTTGACAAACACACAACCATGCTCTTAAATAATCCCACACAGTGGATGACTCATTCTCTTGCCTGCCTCGCTACAGCAACAGCAGCCCCTAAATGACCACCCTCTGATTGGCTCCACGACTCATACAAAAGGCGGGTGATTGGATCCACAGTGTGCTCCCAGCTGACCATGTTAGTCGCTGATTGGTTTGCCAGCAACAGGTAGAGATTGATTGACTCTGTAAGTGTGTGGTCTCATTCCATACATTTCCTGCATTTGCGTAATGAACACCACAGAAAGACATCTTTTTAAAGAATGTTGCTGGGCTGGAGAAATGTTTCACAAATAAAGTGTATGCAATGTTGTCTACGCATGCCATGTCTGTCTTCCAGCTCCTTACTGCGAGCCTCTGATGTCATTATAATGACTCTATTTGGTGCTTCACCTATCAACTTCGAAATGTCCAGTAATCAAAACGCAAGGTTTGAACCTGATCATTAAACTGAACAGTATAACACAGCAAATGTGTATTTTACTGAATGGTACAACAGATGTATATATTATTTTATGCTGTAAAAAGGAACAAAAACGTGTTGCTCCGGGGTGAATGATCATGATCATGTTTGATTGGTCAGTTGCCCTGTCACTATATATAATGATCATGTTTGATTGGTCAGTTGCCCTGTCACTATATATAATGATCATGTTTGATTGGCGAACAGGTCCACTAAACGAACAGACCCATATTACACGTGACGTATGTGTTAACTCCGACAACGTGAGTGAAGAGAAATAAAGACAGTCGGACAAAGAGAGAAAATCAAGTTAGAGAAGCTAAAGAAAAGTTTAAGCCAACTAATGTCGCTCAAGCTGTTGTGCAAAACTTGCAGTATGGTGATACACCAGCCAAGAGGAAATACCACCAACCTATTTCCCATCTTAAAAACCACAAGCCCTTACTATAGGATGAGTGCAAACAATCGTGTAGCAGGTAAATCATCAGAGCTAGCCATACAAACATCGCTAGCGAGTGCTTTTGCTAGTGGTTCTAAGTATGATAAGATCTCGAAGAGACATAAAGAAATCACTAATGCTATCACATACTGTTTGGCCAAATATATGATGCCCATTTACCCAGTGGAAAAAAGGGCTTTGGGAAGCTTCTGAATGAACTGGACAAACAATATCAAATCCCATCCAGCACCTAATTATAGGAGGGATACTAGCTCACCACTCACGGCTTAAACCAGATATGGTTGACAAGCTAGTGTTCTACCTGTGAGTGGCAACGGAAACTGCCCATGCCCTCTAAATGCTACACCTGTGTTGATGGGCCCTGTTTTATACTGTACAACCAGTTGAACATGTCCTGTTTTGTAGACATACACTTTATTATGTATTCATTTGACTGTTAGATTGGACTGGTAGTTGAAAAAAAACATAGTGTTGTAAGAACGTGATTTTGTTTTTATACATTAATCTATTTTGAGGCATTTTACCATAACTTTTGTGTTTTTACATACATTTTATATCTATATTGCAATATTCATTATCAATATCGCAACATCACATTTTGTCAATATCGTGCAACCCTAATAGAAACCACACAACAGTTCACACTGGTAGGCTGTCTGTCCCCAAGAATAGATGCACAATGTACAACACATGGTCAAGCATGGAAGTCTGTCTGGCCACATAAACCTTCATAAAAATAAATCAAAGGCTTTACTGACACATTCCTGATTTAACTTAGTTTGTGTACCTAAAACAGACCCACAGAGGCCGACCCACAGAGGCCGACCCACAGAGGCATCAGTGATGTACTGGTGTTAATGCAACAGTTCCCCACCTTATCTCCACTGGAGTAGAAGAAGTAGCGCAGACGCACTATGTTGCAGTGGTCCAGTTTCCTCATGATCTGAAGCTCCCGGTTCTAAGATATGAGAGAGAGAGAGAGAGAGAGAGAGAGAGAGAGAGACAGTGACAAATTAGACCACCGGTAAGCATGACAACATCCAACAGATCTATGGAAGTTAGCTTCCCCTGTGAGCTAGCTGTATTAAGCTGGGCCAGGCAGTCTCACTCCCAGAACAACCATTTTCTGTGATTTGGGATCAGTCAGATTCTTTAAAGACCTTTGGATGCTCATCTCTCAGAGCCTGACTGATCCAGGATTAGAAATAAGACTGTTCAAGGAGAGATTTGAATAAGGAATCCAGTCTACTAGAGTATTCCTCAGTCTGGCCGCTCCACTCGTAAAGATCTAATCCTGGTTTAACTGGTCAACTGGTAGATTAAGTGAGGTGTGCATTTATTGGATAAGATTAGATAAGCGGAATGGCAAACCGCAGATTTGAGGAAACCATTGAACAGCAACCAGGGTGTCCATATCACACAGCTAATGAAACAGTTTTGAGATAATCTGACAGTGACAGAATTTGCAAAGAGAGTTTAGCAGCGGGTGTTGGTTGTATATTAGAAGCCGGCGAGGTGTCAGCGATTCCTGAATGGTGGGCAAACGACAGAGACAAATTCTGAACGGCATTTGAAGCCTTCTTCAAACAGCAGCTGATGCTTGTTCCACCAAATTACTTCAGGCATGAACTACCTGCAGCTCATAAACGATACTGACTAAGAAAAATCCATGAGTGCAGTTTTGCTTAGATTAATGAGGGGGGGCAGGTTTTGGGTCAATGAGTTCTCAGATTTTAAGTCTATTCCAGTAATATTTAGGCCCGCCCTAAATATATACCCCAGAAGGTGATCATTAATAATTCATCAAGTCAATTTAAAACTGGACTTCAAAGGGGAATACTGGGGTGTTCTTATGCGATATGACACCACATGGAATCATGGATGTAATGCTCAGACCAGCTGTTAGTGTGGATGGGCTCTGCTCACCAGGGTAGCACTGTAATGAAGCAGTCACAAAGCTAGGAGTGGATACAGCGGTGATGAGTGATCTTGATTGGCAGGGCTGAGCAGCGCAAGAAATCCTGCGATACGATATTATACCGATACGATATTATTGCGATACCAAGGGAGCAGATACAATATGACACATATAATGCGATTATTGTCATTTTGTGTCTATTGTAATTCGATATGTTTAGGCCAATCCTGAACATGATGAAGAGTTCTAGGTATTGCCTTGACAGATGGATGTTTTTGAGACCAGAAAATATAATTTTATCTACCTGATGTTTTGATGACTTCGATTACATAACATCAACGTACATTGCTGTATAATTTTTTTCCTGACTAATAACACACAGATTCCATTCTAACCCTAAGTCTGCAGTAGAAAGTCCGCTTTAATAAATGTCCCTTATTTTGAAAAAATAAAAAAGTATGAAGGGAGAGAAGTCTGCAAAAAAAGAAAAAACTAAAAACTGTTCCTGAAGAAATCCTGAGTCACCAGTCTGGGATGTAGTCTCAGTGACACGTCTTTGAGGCAATGAAAACTCTCCCACCTTGAACCTCTTGTCCTGCAGAACCTTCTTGATTGCCACCAGCTCTCCAGAGTCACACAGCTTGGCCTGGTAGACCACACCGAACGAGCCATTGCCAATGACTTTAGTATCTGTGTAGCTGACCTCCTGCGGCCTGTCGGGGCCCTGGCCTGGTGTAGCCACCACGGTGGTCACCTTGCTCCCATCTTTGTCTCCTGTGAGAGAGGGAGACAGAGAATAATTAAATGACCCGCAAAGGTACGATACAAGTCAATTATCCTCTTTCTTTGGTTACACTATGAGATACAATTAGGACAATGCCCCCCCCCCCAAATGTTGCATTATATCCAGTATCTCCACACGCTGGCTCAACTGAAAACAATATAAGCTAAATCACAAATCTGTACTAAACCCTTTTTCATCCGTCAGTCATATTATTTGAGACCAGCTACTAATTAACTAATTAATGAGCTTAGGCAGATTGTTGATAGTTTAAACTCACAGTAGCACGAGTTCTGTCGTGGGCGTGAATTAGGATGTAGTTCTACACGTTTTGTCTCTGATTACACGGGGGAGGGTGCAAACTTTATTCCTATTTTGAGGCAGAGCCACAGGAATATAAAAACACACCACCATGTGAAAGTTCGTTCGTGTAAATTTTTCTGTCTCCGTGCTAAGTTGCATAGACATTTTTCACTACCGTACTGTTATGCACAAACAAAAACGTGTTCTACGTGACACATTGCCACGTAACCACCAAAGAACATCATACATACAAAGCATGTACTCTACCACTGAGCTACCAAGTCTTAAGCCATAATACTGTGATATTTATTAGATATATTACGGTAAAATAATATTAATGTAAATATTAATGTCAAAACAAATATGACAACAAAAACATTAAAATATATAATTCTTTCAATTTGTGTTCAAGTCTGCATTCCGTGTTTATGTCTGGATTCCGCTATTCTGTCCACGTTCTCTGCAACATGGAAAATATAGGACCCTACAAAAGGTAACACCTGCTAGTAACAGCAATCCTGCACATTTGTTTTATTCATGGGTTAAAGTGCTATTTACGGTTTCAACAAATTGAAAAAGCTGAATAATCATTCAAAGCCTACTGATTAATCATTGAAAAAGTAGATTAGTCGACCAATCATTTAAATGATCGTTAGATTAGTCGATAATCAAAATAATAGTTTGTTGCAGCCCTAGTTGGCACCCTGCATTCTTATGTCCAATCCAAACCTACATTTTGGTGTGTGCATAATGCAAACAAACACACACTTGTTTGGCATCTCACTGTTCTCACTGACCAGAAATAATATTGCCTATTCCTAACCTCTAATGCTCAAACTTAAAAATGACCTTGCACCGAAAACAAATCCCCCAAATGAGTTCTAGTAGGGATGCACCGAATATTCGGCCACCGAAAATTTTCGGCCGAAAATGGCCCAAAAGGGCATTTTCGGTTTTCGGCCGAAATACTTTTATCACCGAAACAATACGGCCGAAATATGTTGTGATTTATTCGGATCCTCTGCACTTCATCGCGACTGTACTTGATCCGCGTTATAAAGACCATTACTTGGATGCAGAAATAAAGCAGCGCGCACGAGAAATGATCCAGGCGGCTATGGATGCGGAGAACCCGCGTGGAGACGGAGAAATAGCGCACCGAGCAGTAGGGCACGGAGCAGCAGCGCACGGAGCAGCAGCGCACGGAGATCAGAGCGCAGAAAAAAAGACTCGTCTCTCTGCACTAGATGAGGGGCATGCACCCTCGTCGTCTGATATGTTCAGTGAAATCCTGCAAGAAAGTGCCTCACATGGGCGTAGGTTTAGGGGGGGACGCTGGGGACATGTCCCCAACAACATTTTAACATGACTAAATTGTCCCCACTAATATTTTAGCGAACTCCGTTATGAGTTTGTGAAGCGATTTGGGTCAATTCCGACCGCAGAGCCGGTTCGGTACTAGAAACGCCGTAATTTGATTGGCTAAAAAACCTAGGGGAAAGGAGTTATCTGACACGCTATAAGTACACAGGATAGTGACTGAAGACAACGGTAAAGTTACCAGTGCTTTCTGTTAATACATACCCCATATGTTAGAATCTTGCAGTCACAATAAACAGTGGAAATGTTTCCTGTGTATATTTTGCTTATGTAATGTGGCCTATTTGGGATATCCCATTAGTAGGGGCGGAGTAGTGGCACCACCAGGGTCGCTACAATATATTGAATCTGACAAACAGCATTACCATCTAAAAGCAACAGGCTATTGTCTCAACTAAACGCAAATTCTCAGTAAAAGTTCACTTGCCGGAGGGGGGGTGGAGAGATGTCCCCACCGAAGCTGAGACCAAACCTACGCCCTTGGTGCCTCATATCCATAAATGCAATGGTAATAATAATTGCCATAATTTATTTCGGTGTTTCGGTTTTCGGTCTTGGTTTCCTCTTTTTCGGTTTTCGGTTTCGGCCAAGAATTTTCATTTCGGTGCATCCCTAAGTTCTAGCGCCCAAATGATTAGTTAAACAGAATAACATATACTCAAACGTTAAGCTTAGGTTAAACTGTATGCCTACACTCAACATAAACTTGACGTTTCATGAACACAGATTAAGCCTAGTCCTTGACAAATATAAATACAATTTGAGCTCAATGGAGAATATTAAGTTCACAGGAATTCAAATGCAAACACCAACATGCCCATTAACAATTAAGTAAATTTTGCTAAATTTAAAAAGGGTTGAGTAAAGAAAAACTATTAATTGGGTTTATTAAACAATTTTGGCATTCATTTGAACGGTTTAAAAAAAATCATTTCATGGGTTTGTGATAGGGCAAAATTGATTATTTACATTTGCGAAAATATTGTGATTTTACAACACAATTTTTTAAGGATTATGCTATTTTATTTTTGTTTTTTTACAATGGCCTCAGGCTTGAAAGATCCTGACACTAGGGAAGCATTAGTGTTAAAAGAGAAACAGTACATCAGTAGAATTTCTGAAATAAAAAAGAAGATGCTGCTGCGCAGCATCAGGTTTTGTGCAAAACCTGCCTTGCTAACGCTGCTACCTCACTGACACCTTACTATTCTGCACTTGTATGTGTTATGTTACTGACTGGAGATCAGTTATATATATATATATATATATAAATAAACTGTCTAGAAAAGTTTACATACAATGTTACAATGTTTAATACATTTATTACAGTGACTTTGAATGATCTAAACATTGAGGGTTGTTAATGGTAACAGGTTTATTTGTCAGTGCGTTATGTTGTCGTGATAAATATTACATGTTTACAAGGCTGGAAGTTCAACATTTCAGGTATTTAACTACTTCAATTACAGTAGTATATTAACAATACGTCATTCATATCAATTCATCACAACATATCGGTCTGGCCTACAGGAAAGAACAGTTCAGTTTAATATAATATTGTGTTGGTCGAACTATACAATTATTAATTCCCTGTCTTCTTTGAATAATGCAGAAGAAAAAAAAGAAAAAGAAATCAGCCCTAGTTTCTAATGGGTTATGACAATTGCACAACATTATGTTAAAAATATACGCATATATCAGCATATATAAATAATATATAGAGACATACATTGTCAGAAAGCTGAAAAAGTTACTAATGCAGGGGTTATATTTGTAATATGTATGATGTCGCTTGTGACAATAGCAATTAGTGCAAGTTACAGATAGTGACATTTAGAGGGAACCGATTGGACAACGCTTGTTAGTTATCCTAAGTCAGTTGACAATGGCTGAAGTCTAAGGCCCTCATTTATCATCCACATTTCTAAAGAGAAACCCAAAACCAGTGAGTAGGGCCTAGACCTCTCCCTGTGGCCATTATAACCATCCCAAATCCTCATAGATATCTCTGAAGAGAGACAGGGCAAAACCTATTAGAAGAGGAGGGCCTAAAAGAAAAGCTCTGCCCTGGACCCTGGGGCAGCTGTGCATTAATCTTTTGGTCAAACACAGGGGCATCCGTCCATTTGCTGTCGTATCTCAGCATGCTGACTAAAGAGATCGGCCAGTATCAGTCAAACGCAATTGGATTCCTGCCATTGAAATACAATTACTAGAACAAACATGACTATTCAAGTCAATGTCCAGCAACGGGTGGGTCCAGCTGTTGAGTAGCCTATCCTGCTTGGAGTCCCAGTTAAATTGCCCTGGTCTGACAGGGGGATTTGACTATCCAGTAATTCTATTTTAAAGAACCTGCACCAGAGACAATCCATCCACTAGCACTTCTGTGCATTATGCCCCACCTAAAGCTGAATCAACAAGCAGTTTAACTAGCCTATAAACCCTGCTGACCAACACAAGATCTCGGCTTGCGTTGGAAGCAACCGCTAACTAGCATAATCAATGACGGAAAGTCTAGAAACATAGCTAGCATAAATGCTAGCAACTACACAAACAATGTTTAGCAACATCCTTCTAACAAAATTCCACTTCGGAGCAAATACACACGCCATCGCCTATATATAAACAAACAGTGACACATACAAAGTAAATTCTAAATAAATGAGTGCAGGCCAGGAACATTAATGCAGATGCCTTCATCCTGCAGTACTCCATGACAAAAATAGGCAAATAACAACCTATAACAGCCCAGTAGACCAAAGTGTTGGATCGAGATGGCAAGAGGAAACTGGCCTCGGTTTCAGGAAGCACGGTGACTAGAGTTCCATCGACATTATAGATCTATGGGAAACATCCGTAAATTGGCCCTTACATTCTGTTTCATGGCCTCGATGAAAACAGAAAAAGCTACGTTTTCCGAAGGTAACAAAAAATGTCAATGAGGGATGCTATCAGACTGTCAGCGACAACAGTCTGTCTAGAAGAGGGTTGCCGTACATAAATCCCTTATTAAAAACACAAATGCACAATCAAGTTGAGTGGCACCAAAACTGTAGGCACAAGTCTAGAGTGGAAACGTGGGTCACTGAAAATAATTAAAGTTATGACGGACAACCTTTATCATTTGCTAAAACATATCCTGATGTTAGAGGTGTGGGATGACAACGCCCCCATCCACAATGGATTACTGAATGGTTTGATGAGTATGGAAATAATGTGAATCATATGTCATCACAATCACCAGACCTCAACTCAAAGAAACACCTACGAGAGACTTTGGGCCGACGTAACAAAACACGCACTTCACCACCACCAAAACAACTACTAATATTTTGGGGAAAATTAAGAGGTTATGCCAAGGCGCACTGAAACACATCTAGTGACATCTCTCTTCATTTGAGTCATGCTACAAACAGGGCTGGCTAGGCTGTGGGTTAGGATGGGAACAACTGAATATTAGTTTTACACACACACACACACACACACACACACACACACACACACACACACACACACACACACACACACACACACACACACACACACACACACACACACACACACACACACACACACACACACACACCACACACACACACACACACACACACACACACACACACACACACACACACACACACACACACACACACACACACACACACACACACACACCCTCTTAGACAACTGAAAACATTTGCATGAAATTGGTTGTGAAGATGAAGGCCCATTGAACTCTCTTCTTTAAAACAAGGATTAAAAAAGTTGATCTCAAACAATATCAGTGGTGTCACTGTAAGCCAAAATTCAGACATGCAACTAGAGGTGGATGGTATGAAAGGGGAAAAGAAGCTTCCTGTCCTGCTGTACTAGAGTTACATTTTATACATGTTTTCAGAGATTTAGGAATCTCAATTAATGCAGTTTTGCTTAATATATGTAAAACACCTTTGAGTCTGTCTGTACTAGGGGACATTTGTTCTAGTAATACAGTTACGATTATGGTAATAGCTGACATGTAGTTGCCATATCAGTGCTTTAACCATTCAGGAGCATTTACAATGAAGGAATACATTATTTGATCCCATACTGACTTTGTACATATGCTCACTGACAGTCAGTCTATCATTATTATGGTAGGTTTATTTTAACAGCGAGAGACCGAATGACAAAATAAAAATCCAGAATCCCACATTCCAAATAGATTATAAATAATTTAGCACTCTTTTTTTACTCTTTTCACTTTAGTGAAATAAGTAATTTATCCCCTGTCAATCAGCACGATTTCAAGCTCCCAGGTGACTTTTATACAGGTGTACTTAAGTTTGGGTCCAACAGCAAACTTTTTGATGCATACGTTAGAAGAGTGTGTAAACTGCCATTAAGCTTTGTTTGGATGTGGTGTATAATCTGTCTAGGTGACTTGTTATTGACCACTTAAAAAAGCTAACTGAAATTTTTACAGCTAGTAGAGTACAGTTAAATAGACTGTCATAAACAGTATCATGGGAGGTTTGGGAGGAGCAGTTTTTGTTTAAGATGACCTTGTCCTTCATGGATAATCAAATGAATAATGTTTTAACATACCGGTAATGGTTATACATTTTCACTGATACACCTTTAATGGGATGTCCTATGGTCTGCTGTGAACTACTTATGAAAGCTTGGCATCCTACTTCAAATAAGAACGTTTTATGTCATGTGACAGGGAAATAACAAAGCCATTTGTATGACAAAAATCACTGAAACAAGTTCCTGATAGTTTAGAGCACAGTGGCCTACATTCCCATACTCTCAATCCAGAAGAGGCTGACTGGAGGGTGAGCCATTACCCCTCTCTACAGGAGCCAGAGGATGGTCCCACGTCAGAGGTTACATCAAAGCAGTTTATTTCCCCCTGTACACTGACTCACACTATAATCATACCGTTAACCTGACTCCCATTATCAGATAACTACATAGACGCACAGTATTAGAAAAGTGCAGCAGAGGGAGTAGGCTGAGATCCATTCCCTCAAAACTCGCAAGAGGCGCAGACAAGTGGACGCAGACAACACGTGACACTCTTCGGTGGCAATGATAGTGATCTGGTTTCACAGGCACAGCTGCCATTTCAGTCGCCACTTAAAAAAAGCTGTGCAATCAAAAGCATCTTTCTCCACAAGCAATAAACAAGCTAGTGCAGAGCGAGCATCACAAGTTTTTCTAGATCCGCAGCTGTGTCATATGGCCCATAATGCCAGTTCTCCAGATCTGGGGCCAGGCTTCTGGCCGCCACGCACAGCAGCCACGAACAGGAATGTATGCCACTTTTATAAAACAAGCATGAACTCACACTAGCTGATTTAGAAGTAAAAAAAATCAATAAAAATAACACATTCAACTTTAAGACTATTTAATTACATAGGACATCTCTGGCAAATCCAAGGGTAAAATAATTATAGTTGCATATCCATTCTGTTGTGAAATTGTGCAGAATGGAATCAATATGCTTTATTTTAGCTGACTGAGGCAATATCATTGCACACTCGCTGGAAGGGAAGATTAAAAGGTTAATTAGAACCAAATGCACTGACGAAAAAGATTACTTACTAAGCTTTGAGACGAGGGAAGACGGATATAGCAAAACACTAGCTAGCTTTCCTACCTTTGAATTTACATATATATATATATACACATATACACATACATACATACATACATACATACATATATATATATATATAACCTTTCTGTGCGCAACAGCCCTTAAACACCTTAAACCAGAATAAAGAGCATGTTTTTACCAACTCTGTCAAGCAAAAATCTCCATTGAGTTTGCTTTCCACAGTATATACAGTGGATATAAAAAGGCAATGTGAAAAAATTAGACAAAAGATAAATCAGGTCAGAACTTTTTTCACCTTTAATGTGATCTATAAAATGAACAATTCAATTGAAAAACAAACTAAAATCTTTGAGGGGGAAAATGTATTTAAACCTTACTATAGCCTGGTTGCAAAAGTGTGCACACCATTAAGAAACTAATACTTTGTATTTTTTTACAGCACTCATCTTTTTGGGTATGAGTCTATTAGCATGGCACATCTTCACCTTCAATATCTGCCCACTCTTCTTTGCAAATTCGCTCCAAATCTGTCAGATTGTGAGGACATCTGCTGTGCACAGCCCTCTTCAGATCACTCCAAAGATGTTCATTGGCTCTGGCTGGGCCATTTCAAAATGGTGAAGCCATGCTTTTGTGGATTTGGATGTGTGCTTTGGGTCGTTGTCGTGCTAAAAGGTGAACTTCCTATTCATCTTCAGCTTAGCTTTGTAACTGAAGCCTGGAGTTTTGGGGCCACGATTCCCTCCACCCTGACTAAGCACCAGTTCCAGCTGAAGAAAAAAACATAACTCCAAATAGGTATGTTTGGCGCAAAAACAACACTGCACATCAGCTGGTGGTGCAGTATCATGCTTTGGGCTGATTTCATCAGCTGGATAATCAACTAGTCATTCACTTAAACATCCTCAGCCCTTAAATTCTCCCCTCTCCTGCCCAGCTGGACATTCCATGAAAATTTCTTCTCCATGAGGTCTCATTCGTTGTGTACATTTCCTGCCAAATATCGGAGTGGCTGCTGTCAAGAAATTGTGCACGGATGAGCAATTATTAAAAAGAAATATTCTTGACTCAACTGTTATATAGTAACAATAACTCCCCTTTTAAGCGTCGTCAACTTCAGCCAAGGCAACACTGGACATCTGCTGTAGAGGTGTGGGCAGAACAATTATGAACGTATAACAAGGGAAAAGGACGCTGAATGCATTTTGGATCAAGTTGATGCTAATTCTAGAATTTTTTTTGCTTTTATTTCAGAAACAAGGACATTTTCAAATTGACCCCAAACTTTTGAACAGTAGTGTGCATTGTAAATGTACTGTATTTACTAGGTTAACTTATTAGCTCCAAGTCAATGGACAATGAATATGGTATTTCTGCTACTAATATTTCCATCTTCCCCAAAATCTGTTGCAAAAAACATCATGTAGTTTTTATGACTGAGCAGGGATACAACCGGTTTTAGGTTTCGCAAATCTTCTGAAGACAAAGACTTTGGTGATTAGCCAGCTAACCATGCAAAGTAAATACCACAGATGCCGCTTAAGCTTAATTCTAAACTGCTGAAAAGGCTACAATATCACTAACCGTTTTCGAAGATAATCTTGAAAGGTAGTGCAAGACAACCAACATTTTATTCCCACAAAAATTGACAGTGAAAATAAACTCCATGTAAGTTACTCTTTAATTTCAGAAGGCAAAACTAGGATGTCACTAATGCCTGACGGAAGAGCAAAGTCATGTAAAGCAGAAGGCGAAGACTGACTGACTTGGTGTGTGACCGACCATTGATACACGCAGAGATGTAATCAGACATCAGATGTTGCAGACCAATCAGATAGCCCGGGTGTGGTCCACCAATCGCTTTCTTGTTCGCTGACGCTGCATGGAGCGGAGCAGGGGCCAGCAGCACACCATCCACTAAGCAACTCGTCAATTATTGAACCGAACAAAGTGCTGATTAGCCGTGTGACCTGGCAGCCCGATTGTGAAGCTCTCATAGTACTACAGTATGAAATAATCTCATTTACGAGACGTTGAAGCTTTACTGGAGGTAGCCAGACCAGCCTGAGGAATTGAATGCAAGCCAGCAGAGGTTGTCTAAGGATGTCAGGGACATGATTGTAGACCTACACATAGGGGTGTGCGATATGACGATATTTAATCGTGGACGATTAAAATGTCTCCACGATTCACTTTTTCGGAAATATCGTAGAATCGCGCTCCAGTGCACGTTCAATTAGATGCAGATCTATGGCGTTTTTTCAGCTACGTATCAACATGCAATGCGCGGTGCGCTAGATGTCAGCGTGTTAACACTAGAAGCGCCAACAGCCCATGCCCGCGGGCGTTGCAGTTAGTAATTAAAGTAAATATATAATGTTGAAAAGCTACAGCCTCGTTCTTCCATGACTTTTCCTAAATACGTGCATTTTACCTTGTCCCGTTTTCAGAAACTGGATGCGTTTTGGTCTGATCTCGTTTTGGTCCGATCTATATTGGACACCGTTTTGGTCTGGTCTATATGAAACTGGATCCGTTTTGGTCTGGTCTATATAAAACTGGATGCGTTTTGGTCTGGTCTACATGAAACTTGACGCGTTTTGGTCTGGTCTACATGAAACTTGACGCGTTTTGGTGTCCGATCTATATGAAACTGGATATATGTAACCGATTAATTTGCTGCGGTCTCATGTGCACTCATAACATCACTAATGAACACTGTGCGCAGTGCAACCGGTTAGTATGCGTGTCCTGCTCAGGCAGACAAAAGCTGCGAGATATACATAGATAATAGATTGATTGGCTTGGTTGAATTTGAATGAACTAGAAAAAGAGGTAGGCCTACGTTTATAAAGAAATATATGTTTTACTAAATAAACAGAACGAAAATATAAAACGAAATTGATTAATGTATCTACCGGGTAACAGCAGAATATACCCGACCGTGACCAACATACAAACTGTGTTGTAAAATACGTGTTTCATTGTCTATAGTGCCTTAGTTACTGGGCTGTAATTACTATAATACATTTTACAAATGTAAATGATCAAATTATACACTGTAGCCTTATGTTTTTATTTCAACAGTCTGTGTTGCAATATATACGGCCAATCATGCGCAAATCATTTGATTGCGCGTCGCTTGTGATCTAAAATGTTTTAGCATTTATTACATCAAAATAGGACATACAGTTTGATTGATTTTAATTTATTCGATCTTTAGAAATTTAAATATCATAGCCTGTGCATTTTAAAATCATGGTTTTAATTTTGTATTGTATGGCTACATAAGACAATAAATAGGCTACATACTATTTTAGTAAAATGTTTTACTGCATAATTCACAATTCATTTAATTCAGGATGATAACACAGTAGATCATCTGATGCTGTAGATGGATGGCAGGTTACACAGTGAATGGATGGTGAAGCTGCGGATGAGAATGAAGGTGCTTCTTTGCACCATTGCACTTCCTTTAAATATACACGTGATTAAAATATGCTACTTTAATTTTTTTTTCCCTTTTATGTTTTGTTACCTTGTAACGCTATATTCTTTAAATGGAGATATAATTTGCTTGTATTGCAGCTCAGTAATTAGCAAAATAGTCTTAAAAAGCAACATGAAAAAGAATCGTGATAAAATCGTGAATCGTGATTTTTCCTGAAAAAATCGTGATATGATATTTTTCCCATATCGCCCACCCCTACCTACACATGAAATGTGCTACAAGACCATCGCCAAGCAGCTAGGTTAAAATGTGACACAGTTGGTGTGATTATTTGCAATGGAAGAAATGCTAAATAACTGTCAATCTCCCTCGGTCTGGGGCTCCATGCAAGATCACCCCTCATGGAGTTTCAATGACCACAAGAACAGTAAGTAATCAGCACAGAACGACACAGGAGGATCTTGTCAATGATCTTAAGGCAGCTGGGACCATAGTCACCAAGAAAACAATTCACACAACCCCCGTGAAGGACTAAAATCCTGCAGCGCCCGCACGGTCCCCCTGCACAAGAAAGCACATGTTCAGAAGAGAACTGGATGAAAGTGGTGTGGTCAGATGAGAAAAAAAACTGAGCTATTTGGCATCAACTCAACGGGTTAGGAGGAAGAATTCTGCCTATGACCCAAAGAACACCATCCCTACCGTCAAACATGGAGGTGGAAACATTATGCTTTGGGGTGTATTTTACTGCTAAGGGGACAGGACAACTTCACTGCATCAAAAGGGACAATGGATGGGGCCATGTACCATCAAATAATGGTAGAGAACCTCCTTTCCTCAGCCAGGGCATTGAACATGTGTCATGGATGGGTATTCCAGCATGACAATGACCCAAAACACACAGCCAAGGCAACAAAGGTGTGGCTCAAGAAGAAGCACATTAAGGTCCTGGAGTGGTTTAGCAAAACCTTAATCTTATAGAAAAGCTGTGGAGGGAGCTGAAGGTTTAAGTTGCCAAACATCAGCCTCAATACCTTAATGACTTGGAGAGGATCTGCAAAGATGAATGGGACAAAATCTCCCCCGAGATGCGTGCAAACCAGGTGGCCAACTACAAGAAACATCTGACATCAGATTTGCGTGCTGACATTTTCGTGACAAATCATTAGTCTCTGCGTTTTCATCAATTGTACATTGATTTAAATATTATTAAGAATAACATTACAAATAATATTCAATTATTTCAAATATTTGCATATATTTAACGCTTTTCTGTGGATGGCACCCCCGAGATTGCTGTCATTCCGATTAAAGCTGTAATTGGGGATAAAAAGTGAGACCCGACCCGGCCCGACAGAATTCGGCCAGAGCCCGACCCGGACAATTTTTAAAAGCCCGAAGGCCGAACCCGGTCATTTTGCTGTCATATTTTAAGAGACTGTACATTTTTTGCATTCGGCATAACCGGCTCGTCTTTTTCATTAAAAGTGAGATTTTAATCTTTTGGCCGGTGCAACCAAATGTATGGGCCACAGTCCTGCCTGCGTTTCACCTCCTCAGCATCCATTCGCTAAATGAAACGCATCACCCGACCACCCATTCACCGCACAATCCGGAGCGCAAGAGACCGAGCCCGACCTGACCACGAGTGTAATGATAGACATTAAGACCGAACCCGACCCGACGGGGGTCGGGTTCAGGCAAAGATCTGCAGCTCTAATTCCAATTATGTCCCCGATGCGCTGGTCCAGCTTAGAAAGGACAGTGCAAGCCTTTCCCCCTCCTGTGGTCAGCATCTCTCGTTTGTTTTTGGCAATACTTTTTTTGCCTCAAACTTCATGTCAACCCATTCCTTTTTAATGTCATTTTTATGTGGTTCGCCCTTTCCCTGGCACAGCGTTCACAGAACGAATGATTAAATCCCATGCATCCTTTTTGTATTTGATTTTGCAACCACTACTGACGCTGCTAAATATTACACATTTTTGCCAGTTCACTTATTGCAGAAGTATTTCCACTTCTGAACTACAGAAGTAATTTGTTCTTTTGGCGTCTGATCCTCTATACTGTATACATGTTGGTTTAGGCATTTTTGCATTCTCCACATTTTAACGATGAGTTTCAACTCCGCCCTGCAGTTTAATGCCCTTTTATGGGAAATACCGGGGCGTTTACCTATGCTAATTAGGAACAACGGACACGCGCTTTGAATTTACGAGGACGTGGTATTCATCATTATAGGAACGTAGGTACGAACAATTACGCCATTTAACTACACGTTCGTGAATTTGAGTAAGACTTTTCTTAGGACCTTTCTTAGGAACGAATTTAAGAAATAACTTAGGAAAACATCCAAGAATATGGCCCATTGTCTACAAATATCATTCGATGAAAAAGTTTAGTTGAGGTTGTTATTTAGGACAAACTAATTGTAAAAGATGAATGAGTCAAACCTGACACATCTTCTATTGTCTAGCCACACTAACCTGCAGCACATTTTGTAGACTCTCCAAGACGAAGTGGAGAGTTATATGATTAAATTCATTGGTTTAGATTTGTTCTGCAGCTCTAAGACACAGACCAGTAATGTCTGATTCAGATCAGGGGCACTTCTGTGAAAGTTCAAGGCTAACAGGGTTACTGCAGGCAATGTTTTCAAAAAGCAAAATCTGCTGGTATAGTGAATGGGAGTAAAGCGATCAATTATTGTGGATAGAAACATTTTGAACACAGACATTCTAAAATTACTTAAAAATTACTAAATCACACAAAAAAGAGATAAAAGGAATAATATAAACATTTGATTTGCCACCTGAGATACACAAAGATCAGTTCCAACATTGCGTTAACTCTAAATGCAATGTTTCCAAAAACTCCTCACAGAAGCAAGAAAAATTTCAACCACACCTAAACGTAAAATGCGACCCGGAAGGAATCAATGATGGAATGTCATTGACGGCTGCCTCTCAGATAACCAGATAAATATTCTCCATGGACAAATCCTTGCACTGTCAGACATATTCAGTTCTGTATGGTTGATATGGTTGGTATGGACACATGATTGTTTCTTGACCCAGGCTACATCCGCTCCTTAAGAAACGCCCTCGACACCCCTAAGGGATCCACGATCACCCTCTCCAGGAATGGTTTAATCGCAGCGATGTCCATTAAAAGTAAACATGCTTTTGTAATAAAATAAACCAGTAACAGTTTGGAAACATCCAATGCTAGAGTAACATTTGTTCAAATGTTGTAAACACGAATTCTCAATAATCGTATGCATCGGAAAATAACATCACCCGTTAGCTACTAGACTGGCTGCAGGTGTTTGGCTGGCTTTATCTAAAAATACCAAAGGTTTACTAAAAAAATACATACATTAACTTTAAAAAAAACATGCTATTAATGCCATGCAATCAAAAACATTTAACTGAAGTATTAGTACTCCAGTATTAAATGCAAATACTTATGAGCTATTTCTGTAGTGCCCATTAGGCCGGTTCCCCATGATATATATATATATATACACACACATTATCACGAAAGCAACAGCAGGTTATTATAACCATCAAGTACATAGAACATGTCAGGAACATATAGCCAGCTAACTACATCTGGTAACACTTATGGTCATACTTACGACTGACTTTCATACTGCCAAAGGCTGAGGGCTGCGGCACAGCCTTACAGCTCTCTGCAAACGAGGTGGTTCTCGGCCGACCCGACATATTCCAACACAGGAACACAAGACAGGGGTTTTCCCGAATTCCTCTTCAGTAATTCGACCTTCTCCCACTTCTAGTTGATTTGAATGTCCTCTGGAGTCCCACTATTACTTGTCAATTCCCCGATGCAGATTGGCTTCTTTTAATTTGGATCAGATCAGCTGTGTCCGGGTTCGTCGAGCTGTTGTCCTGCCACATTTAGCAATATACTGTCGTTACTTTTCTCCAGTATTATCCTTTAACTTGGCTAGCTAGCTACCGTTAGTCTACACCCATTCAAATAACGGCCTGGGCCAGATATCTCGTTAAATAGGCCTCTCCAAAGTTGCCAATACATAAAAAACAGGGCAGATAGCTGTAATAAACCACCCACAATGTCATACATAGATACCGCCGTTAGACTCCAAGTTGCTTTCAGTTCTTGATTCTAAAAAACAATTTCCAGCACAAAAAATACTCACATTCTTATATTAAAACTAAAGGATCCGACAGCCACCAGCCATGGCGGCTAACAGCCTCTCACAGGCCGACCAACATTCAAATCGGATGAAAATGAACAAAATTCCCGACTCCAGGCCGAAAGAAAAGCACGGACCTTTCTTTGACAACTTCAACCCCATAAACACCGAGGTAATTGTCGATAGTCCCCCGCTAGATGACCGCGAAGTGAAAGGCTATATCGAAATATGTTTTTCGTTGAAAATAGTCATTGTACAGCTCCACAAATTGTGAAATATTTTTTTTATTTCTTCCTTATCTGTCTCTCTGGTTGTTCTTTGTCACTACGACAAAAACAACGCAAATCCCGTAACGTATTGACGTGAGACTCTCTTCAACCGGACTTACGCAAACGTCAGCTACGTGAATCTGGAATTGTGCACGCGCAAACGGACGTGAAGAGGTCACGTCGACCAATCCAAAGCGAATCCATACGAAACTGTGCAAGCCAATGGAGCGCGGTAGCAGGTAGTCTACTGCCCCTAGTGGCAAGGGATTGATCAAGTGGCTTGGCATGTAGAGATGATTCTGCACCAGTCATACTGCACTTAAGATACAATGGAAGGATGTCTGTATACTAGATTATTATAAAAATATGTACATATTGAAGTCTGAAATGATAAACCAAAAGATACCTGTATAATTGAACAATGACGTATTTTGAAATTATTGCTTTTGTTATGTTTTATATTGGTTGTAATGACTTAGGACACATGCAATGCAATGAATATAGGATGGTATTCTTGACAAACAAACATAAATGCTATGAGAATAGAAAAACAAATACAATATATAATAAATATATTTCTAGTAAATGTTGTTGTCATGAGGCAAAAAATGCTCAAATCAGGTTTGTTGATAATGAATGATAATGCAGCAGAAAAAGACACCATCCATAATGGATGGCAGCAATAGTGATATAATAGGTATAGCTGGTCTCATTATACCAAGATCATACCCCATAACAAATATTTTATCTTATAACCAACAATAGAATACATTGAAAAAAGATCATTTTCAGCCTGTCTGGTGTTCATGCTTATGAAGTTCTCCCATGTTTCCCTGCTTCCCATGTTACACACTACATTGGCTTGTATATCTAGCAGAAATTAGTATTGCTCCATCTATGTTTTGGCTATGCTCAAATCATACCAAACTTCCCAACCAGAGTTCTTTGTTCTACCAACGTGGGTCCCCTGGTTATGGCTCTTCTTTGTTTTGTCACCCAAATGGAATACAGCGTCTTCTTAGAACTAAGACAACAAAGTCCCTGACAAATTTCAGAAAACTTCACTTTAGTATTCTAAAAAACTCCCCATCCCGTTCATCACAATGGCTTTTTGTTAACTAATACTGGAGCTTAACCTTTCTGTTTTGGTTCCTTCTCGCACTGACTTCGCTGATTTAATTTACCGATGAACATTAACCTATTATTATAAATATGATAAAATCTTCTTAAATAATGGTCAGTGGGCAGTGGTGTAGGCCACTGTCTACATATGCACACATATCGCTTCAGTGTGGTTTCAGTTCCCACCAGTGCCCTTTGCTGCACACTCTCCTCTATCTTCACCACTTCCTCTGTCTCTCCAATAAAGCATGAGCATGCTTCTGAACTCATGAAGAAAAACATGATTCATTTTCTTTGATACAATTTCAAAAGCAACATTTGCATCTAAAATGTAAATTCATGAAATAGAGTTTTTCTATTTGTATGTAAAATATGTTTTAAAATTTTGTTGTTTTCTTTTGTAATTGGACCATAAGGTACATGAAGTACACTGAGAATTTTCTGTAAAGGAAGGTATGGTCAAAAAAGTTTTATGCTAGGGGCATGTTTTTGTTTATTGCTATTTAGTGATTACAACAACAGGTTTGTAGGCTAACAGTGTCGTTTCTGTGTTCCATCCACAATGACTATATTGGTAGGAGGATTATTTGCTAGTTCTGCTGTCAGTACCATTGTACCCCATCATACCACACGTGAAATCCAGGAAACCTGGAAGGATGATATAGGAATCATGCCCACGTTGGTCCACTCCACAAAACTGGGCACAAGCCATTTAATGAGAGTCTGGAAAAAGAGACATTCCAAAGTGCTATGACATTTGGAGGTGATCAAGTCAGACCTTCAGTTTCAGGTACAAGTTATAGAATGATACATTTGATTTGTGTTGCATAAATGATAAAACCTTAAAAAGATGGCATGAAAATGTTGGAAACTTGATTTCTCTTTAGCTAATTGATGTCTGCAGCCGGATCATTTAGTAGTGTAACTACACTGGCAAGAAAGTGTGTTCACATCAATGGAGGTCGACAAACCCTCAACTATCTCTTCATCTAAGGCACAACAGCTCGGACATTGAATTTGGAGTGAATACTTACTTGTCACTGGGTGTGATACTAGCTTTGTCTGAGTAAATGCGATACACATTGTCCATCTGGCTCTTTACCCTGAGACAGAAGCTGCTGGGCATCAGACTTCAGCTGGACTGGGATGGAGGAAAACTGTTATTCTCTGACCGTGACAATATAAACATGTCTACACACATTCACACACATATTCATTGAGGAAGTATATTTTTCTAAATGGTTGTAAATATCTGAGGATCTTAGCAGTGAAGATCACTGTGAGAGTAGAATTGGAAAATGAGATCTTCTCACAGTCCACAACTGCAAAACGATGTATAATGATCATCAGTCCCATGATGAATCACCATGACAATGAATAAAATGGAAGCAGATTATCAATACAACAATGATGATGACTATGAAGATAACAAATTAATCAATCAAATGTATTTTATAAAGCCCTTTTACAACAAAGTTGTAACAAAGTGTCTCTTATAGACGCCCAGCCTGAACCCGACAGAATTTAGGAATAAACCTAGAGAGGAACCAGACTCTGAGGGGTGGCCAGTCCTTTTTTGGCTGTGATGGGTGAACTTATAATAGTTTAGTTTAATAATTTTTTCATAAATTTTTTAAATGCAGAGGGTTTTATAAAAAATAATAGTCCAGGTCAAATACAGTCAGGAAGGGTTGAGAGTTTGGTAGATCGGAAGCCGAAACTGTCAGGTAGCATCAACTGCTCAGCCTGCAACACAACCAGGGGGCCCCACGAGGGTTCCGCCACATGTTCCCAGGGCCGATCGCTCTCACAGCATGGTCAGCACTGAGACGGGGGGGTCCAGTGAAACTGTGGCCCTGAGAGGGCCGAACAAGCCGGAAAACATATAGCGAGTGTTCCGTTCACCTTAGTACCCTGGGCCAGACTACACTTAACCATAGACCTTGCTAAAGAGATACTGCAGAGATACTGCATTTCTAACCCGGATTGGCAGCTCATTCCATATTAGAGGAGCTCTATAGTAGAAAGCTCTACCCCCGGTTGTTTGTTTTGATCTGTTGATCTTATATCATGTGTAGGTATGTATGGCTGGACAAATTCAGCCAGGTATATAGGAGCAAGTTAATGTAAATCTTTACACGTTGACGGTAGGGTTTTAAAGTCTGCCCTAGCCTTTCCAGGCAGCCAATGTAAAAAGGCTAATACCGAGGTAATGTGATTACATTTCTTTGTTCTAGTTAAGAGTCTAGCGGCCATATTAAATAATAATTGAAGTGTGTTTATTGATTTATCATGATAATAAGAGAGCAGAACATTTCAGTAATCTAATCTTGAGTTAACAAAAGCATGGATTCGTTTTTCTTTATCATAATTTGATAAATCGTTTCTGATTTTTTGCAATATTCTGAATATAGAAAAAGGCTGTCCTTGAAATATATTTTCTATGTTCATCAGACGAGGGATCCGGGTCAAGGGTCACGCCAAGGTTTCTCACAGTTTTTTGTGATACTGAGATCTGTCAACGAGTCTCTTTGTTTATTAGGTTTTAAAACTACCTTTTCATTTTTTTCTGAATTTAAGAGCATAACGTTTTCTGTTATCCACTATCATTTATGATGATTACAGTCATGCCAGTTAAGATAATTTTGAAGATGAAGATGAGGTAATTTGATTGAACATGTCTGTCCATAATTGTGCCGCTGAATTGATCAATGTTTTTGTCTTAGTAAAATCTGCTGGACGTGAGTAGTGGTTTTAATGTTCAAATGGACAAACTGAAGTTATTGTAGATTCTTTTCAATGTATTTGATTTTATTGAGCCATTTTTGAAATGACAAAATGGAAGCCGATAGGTGCCTTTTTAGCTAAAATGCCTAAACCCGTTCCCTATCAGGGAACTTCGAGCTGCGTGAAAACGCTATGGGAACGCTCTGCGTGAGTGCGTCATGAATGTGTAATCAGTCCAATGGCGTGACGGAACGTCACAGACGGGTGACGTCGCGACCAGGAAATCATAAAAGCACCCCTAATTACCGGCACCTTCTGTTTTTTGTTGCTTCAGCAAGTGCATGTTGTGACAGTCCTCGCGGTTTTCTGCTATTACTTTGTTAATCAGAAAGTGTCTTTGCATTTATGCATAAGAGTTCACCGCGATTATGGCAACCGAGCGGCGTTTCAGACAGTGTGCTTCTCCGTGCAACCGCTTTCTCACGGGCCGGGATACACATAGTCTATGCGTAGTTTGTTTGGGAGCGGAGCATGCTCAGTTAGCCTTTGATGAGGCTAGCTGTAAGCATTGCGACCGTCTCGCCATGCGTACACTGCGCTCTCGCCTGGCGCTTTTTCAGGAAAGCGGCTCGGTTCGCGTTCCCCGCAGCCCAGGTCCCGCCGCTGCCAAGGCACGGCGCCGACTGACGTTGTGGGGTTCGGAAGCGGATCTAGCGGGCAGGTCCGAGACGGCTTCTGCATTTTCCCGGTCCTCGTCTACTAGAGCCAGTGCCTCAGCTTGGGGTTCGGAAGCACCCGCGGTGGTTTCTTCCGCCCTGGATGAGGCACCCTTTTCTCAGCCGTCCAGTTCTGAGGAAATGGAGGTTGAGAACCTCGAGGCGGAGGCTGAGTTGTTGATTCAGTCACCCGCGAACGAGGAGCTGCTGGAGGTACTCACCCGAGCTGTGGAAAAGCTCAACATCGAGTGGCCGGCTGACAGGCAGGAGTCTGCTTCAACCAGTAAGTTGAATGAAAGATTCTTGCCTTCCCGTGCTTTACCTCCTCGCCGGTGTTTGCCTTTCTTCCCGGACCTCCACACTGAGGTGTGGAGGTCCTGGAAAAGGCCGGTGTCGTCCCGGATATTTAATCCGCGGACTAACATGTATTCGAATGTTGCCGAGGCTAATGTTCACGGGTACGGAGCGATGCCGGTTGCGGAGGGGATACTGGCTAGCCATTTATCTCCCGCGGCATTGTCTCTTAGGACACCGGCATTGCCCTCCAAGGGGGCAAAGCTTATTCGGCGGCAGGTCAGGCAGCTTCCTGCCTGCATATTATGTCTATTCTACAGGCATATCAGGCAGAGCTGCTTAGCGACGGGGCTCAGGGGGAGAGTTTAAGTCCTGACGTTGTTCGAGAACTTCGTCAGTCGGCAGATTTGTCTCTTCGTGCCACTAAGGAGACGGCCAAATCAGTGGACCGGTCTATGGCAGCCTTGGTGGCTACGGAGAGGCATCTCTGGTTAAGCCTCTCTGATATGAGAGATAGGGAGAAAGCCTTCCTTTTGGACGCGCCTCTTTCACCCGAGGGCCTCTTTGGACCGGCTATTGGCTCGGTCGTCGAGAGGTTCCAGGAGGAAAGAAGGCAGGCGGCTGCCTTCCAAAAATGTCTCCCCTGTCGTAGTCGCGTCGCAGGGGCTGTGGACGGGGGCAGCCCCGCCTGGCGCCGAGCACGGCACACCGGGCGCAGCATAGAGTGAGTGTCGCTACTCGTGCTCCCCCACACGATGAGTGGGCCGGGAGGCGACGCTCGCAGGCGGGGCCTTCAAGGGGTAGGACAGTTCCGAGGGCTGTCGCTACGCCCAAGAAGGCTTTGTCCAAGAGACACTGACAGGGGAGTCGGACTGCTGGGGGTGGTCCCCACCAGGGGAGTAGTGAGCTTCTCCTGGTGCCCTCAGCTGGGCAGGGGCTCAGGTGGCCCAGGCGAGCGTTTTCCCGAGGGGCGCTCGCCCCCTCCGAAGAGGGGCCCAGAACTGTCGAACCAGTTGTTCCCTGCCAGTGCGCTGTCACTGGGCACTATGTCTGCAGTACCTGTTATTCCAGAGGCCAGCCTCGAGAGGCTGGTGCCCCTAGTAGATTATCTGGCGGAGTGGAAGACCCTGCCGAATATATCTCAGTGGGTCCTGCGGATAATCGAGAGCGGGTATGCCATCCAATTCAGGACACATCCGCCTCGTTTCAATGGAGTCCTGCCCACAGTGGTAGGCCCAGAGCAGGCTCTGGTGTTGGAGCAGGAGGTACTTCTTCCTCCCAAGAAGGATGGGGGGTTGTGTCCTATTCTAGACCTGCGTCTGTTGAATCAGACAGTAGGGAGACTCAGCTTCAAAATGCTCACTCTCAAACAGATCGTATCATAGATCAGGTCCGAGGACTGGTTTGTCACGATAGATCTGAAGGACGCCTATTTCCATATCTCCATCCTTCCACAACACAGGAAGTTCCTGAGGTTCGCTTTCGGGGGCGAAGCGTACCAGTATCGGGTTCTTCCGTTCGGCCTAGCACTCTCTCCCCGTACGTTCACGAGATGTATAGACGCTGCCCTGGCGCCGTTGCGCCTCCAGGGCATACGCATCTTAAATTACATCGATGATTGGTTGATTCTGGCTCCTTCGGAGCATCTAGCGGTTCGACATCGAGATGTCGTTCTGGCTCACATCAACAAACTGGGGTTGAGGCTCAATGCTGGGAAGAATGTGCTGTCGCCGTTACAGGTGACCACTTTCCTAGGCGTAGTCTGGGATTCGACCACGATGCGGGCACATCTGTCTCCTGCACGTGTCGCGTCGATCCTTGCAGCTGTCGAGCCGGTGAGGCTAGGCCAGTCACTCACTGTGAAACAGTTTCAGAAACCGTTGGGTCTGTTGGCGGCAGCGTCCAACGTTATACCTTGCGGCCTGCTGTACATGAGACCATTACAGTGGTGGCTCAGAACCAAGGGTTCTCCCCGAGGTGAAACCACATTGTCTCCGCGTTGTCTCCGCACGCTGGTCATGTGGAGGAAGCCTTGGTTCCTATCCAAGGGTCCCGTGTTGGGAGCTCCGTGTCGTCGTGTTACACTAACGACGGATGCCTCCCTCACAGGCTTGGGGGCGATCATGAGTGGTCGCCCAGCCCAAGGGCTTTGGCAGGGCCGTCAGCTATTATGGCACATAAATTGGCTAGAGATGCTGGCAGTTTACCAGGCTCTGAAGCACTTCCTCCCAGACTTAAGGGGTCATCATGTTCTTGTCCGGTCGGACAACACATCGGTGGTATTTTACATCAACCACCAGGGGGGTCTTCGCTCACGCCCACTTTACAATCTGGCCCGCCAGGTCCTTCTATGGTCCCACGGGAAGCTCCTTTCTTTAAGGGCCATTTATATCCCGGGGTACCTAAATCAGGGGGCAGACACCCTGTCGAGGCAGGGGCCGAGGCCCGGGGAATGGAGACTCCATCCCGAGGTGGTGGAGCTCCTATGGTCGCATTTTGGTCGGGCCGAAGTGGACCTGTTTGCATCCAAAGAGACATCACACTGTCCTCTGTGGTTCTCACTGACTCATCCAGCCCCGCTAGGGGTGGATGCCATGGTGCTGGCATGGCCGAAGTCACGCCTGTACGCTTTTCCCCCGGTTGCTCTGCTCCCAGGAGTTCTGGAGAGGGTCCGTCAGGAGGGGGTCAGTCTACTGCTCGTAGTGTAAGGGTTTGTTATGTGTTCCTGTTCTGTGTTTGCTTGTTCTGTCTCCCTCTGGTGGTTGTTCTTATTGTTTTTGTCCTAGTACTTTTCCGTTTCCCCCATGTCACTAATTGTCCTGCCTTTTCTCACCTGTTGCTTGTTAGTCCTCGTTATGTTCTGTATTTAAGCTCACCATTGTCTCTTGTGTTTGCTGGTTCATTGTTTCCTGTTACGTGTCCGTGATTCCCGTAAGTCTGTTTTCTCTCCTGTTTCCTGTACCGTGTCCTTAGTGTTTTATTGTCAGTTCCGTGTTGTGTTTTATTTTGGCCCACGTGCCGTTGTTGTTTTCCAGCACGATGTGTGTAGTTTTTGTTTGAATTGCTAATTTTCAATAAATTATTAGTTAATCGTTATATCTGCGCCGGTGTCCTGTTGCCTGCCTGAGCCCGGTCGTGACACGTAGCACCGTACTGGCCGGCCTGAGTGTGGTTTGCGGACCTAATATCTCTCCTCGTCGGTTCTCCTCTGGAGATTCCGATCAGGAGGGACCTGCTTTCCCAGGCGCATGGGGTCATCCTTCACCCCCGCCCAGAGCTTTGGAAACTATGGGCCTGGCCTCTGAGGGTCCCGCCTCTTAGATTTAGGTCTCTCGACTGAGGTCGTTGAGACCATCCTTCACTTCAGAGCTCCAGCCACAAGGAAGGCGTATGCCGCCAGGTGGAACTGTTCGCCTCTTGGTGTAGAGAGCGGCAGGTAGACCCAGTTAACCCAGTGTTTGCAGTGCTGGAGTTCCTGCAACAACGCTTCTCTACAGGTCTATCCTCGTCCACACTGAAGGTGTACGTGGCGGCTTTGTCCGCATGCCATGTCCCTTTAAATGGAGTTTCTCTTGGGAGACACCCACTGGTATCACGCTTCCTTCGTGGCACCCGGAGGCTGAGGCCAGCAGCCGGCATAGGGTGCCATCCTGGGACCTGGCCATTGTGCTAGAAGGCCTCTCCCGTGCTCCGTTCGAGCCGATTGAGGAGGTCCCTGATAAGTTTGTGACTCTCAAGACGGTCTTCTTACTTGCCATCTCTTCCCTGAAGAGGATTGGTGATATGCAAGCTTTGTCGGTGGCCCCCTCATGCTTGGAATTCTCACCCGGGATGGTCAAGGAGTTTCTACTACCTACACCCGGTTATGTCCCCAAGGTCCCAACTAATATCGTTGGGCCTATTGTGCTGCAAGCCTTTTGTCCTCCTCCTTTTCTGACGTCGGACCAGAAGAAGCATAGCCTTAGACGCCTACGTCAACAAAACTGCCCTGTGGAGGCTGTCCGAACAATTGTTCGTGTGCTTTGGACCACCCAAGAGAGGGGGTCCTATGTCTAAGCAGAGGATGAGCAAGTGGGTGGTTGAGGCCATCTCACTTGCTTACGAGTTGGCTGGTTAGTCTTCATCTTTGGCTGTTCGAGCCCACTCGACCAGGAGTATGGCGGCTTCAAAAGCCCTTTTTTCAGGCAAGGTTTCTCTACATGACGTCTGAGTTGCGGCGGGCTGGTCCTCACCGCACACGTTCGTGAGATTTTACCAGCTTGACTTTAGCTCCACGCCAGGAGCGCAGGTGCTTTCGTCCGAATGTGCGCTCTGACTTCACATAGCGGACACTTGCTCGTATGGCGAAGTGGGTAGTGGCATTCCCATAGCGTTTTCACGCAGCTCGAAGTTCCCTGATAGGGAACGTCTCCGGTTACGCCATACTCCCAGCATGCCCTTGGCACTTGCTTCAGCCCGTCAGAAACCGAAGGTGCCGGTAATTAGGGGTGCTTTTATGATTTCCTGGTCGCGATCGTCAGCCGTCTGTGACGTTCCGTCACGCAATTGGACTGATTACACATGTGCTTCATGACGCACTCACGCAGAGCGTTCCCATAGCGTTTTCACGCAGCGTCTCATTCCCCTCAGGGAACTAAGGTTACATACGTAACCGGAGACGATTTCCATTCATAGCCACCTGCGTTATTTAACCAACCCGGGTGTCATATACATGTAGACACCGGTTGGTTGTGTGGCGCAAGTCCGATTCCGCATAGCAAAACCACCAACAACAATAAACCATAGACGTCTACACTACTTCCGCCAGAAGTCACTGAACTGGATGTTAGCAGTCAAGTCAGTTCATGTGAACGGGTTTTGGTGATGAGTCACCAGTCACGAAGGGCTGCATTCAGACAGGCAGACCTAAAAGGACTTGTGTTTACCACAAAACACATGAACAGAGTGCAGAGGTTATCATATTATGGTATGTGCATATACGAGTGTAACATTAAATAAATATTACCTACAATTATTCTGAGATAATTTATCAGGCAAAGGATTTCAAATGAGGGAATGAATTAGAAGTTCTGTATAACTGTCCTCTGTAAAGATTGATGATACTACAGCACCCTCTAGTGTTAATGCTTTGTAATTGCAGATTGATATTTCTGTAAAACAACAGCAGTTTTGTTTGTTGTCACAAAATTGTCAACCAATTACATAAAAGTGAGAAATTATTTTTGTATAGCCTACGTGTTCTTGGCTACAGTCATTGGACAGAGCTAGGTAACTAGCTTGCTTCTTATGGATATCTTGTAGAGAAAAACATGCTTTTAAGTCCATATTCCTTCTTTGCTTGGAATGTATCAGCAATATCTGGGTTTGAACAGAGCTTAATCAGAATTTATTTGAGACTGTCAACAAAATACAATTACCGGAACAAAACAAACAACAGAAAATACTTGTTATTATGCAGAATCTATTTGGGAAGTCCCTAATTTCTCCAAAGTGCTATAATTAGCATTTGTTCTTCATTTGTAGGATAATTCTTAGAAATGGCTAATTTCAATAGTAATAGTTCACAACCAGAAACGTGTATTGTCCTTCACTATTTGAAACACTAAAGCTTATGTCACACTTAGCCCTTGATGAATCTAGTCTACAAACAGGAAATCCCATGTGAAAAGTGAGATCTTCTCAGCATCAGTGTATTTCATTGGGTTTGGCACGCTCTGATTGCCAGGTCAGGAGTGGTTAGTCAGGTAGTTTGGGGTCATGGGAGTGGTCAAACATCCTAGGGCTTTGAACTACATTTCCTCCTAATACTCCTATCGTAAAAGCACTCTCTGAAGTCTGTCGGCTGCCACGCCTCTCTCATCGTCCGACTCGGCATCGCTCTGTGGGTTGGAGCTATAGGGTGAGGTGCATTCTGGGGAGCACAGGTGGTGCATGAGGGGCAAGCGATACTTCCCGCAGGAGTCCACAAACTTGATGTTCCTCACGCACGAGTCAAAGTACACACCTAAGAGGAAGCAGAATAAATATGATGACTTATGACTTAATGACATGATTCCTTGGATTTATTAACCATTACTTGTATACAAACTGTTACCGAATTCCTCCCTACTCCGCTTACCAGTGTAGTGGTGCGTATACGCAGGTATATGGCGTATACCTACCTCTGAGGAGAGGGATTTACAGTGTACCCACCTCCAAAAAGATGACTGACCGTATAGGCCTACCCAACTCTAATTAATAGACTCAGTTGCCATCAATCTAGTAGGAGCTAGGCAACAGCCAATTAAATCGATAGTTACATTCGTAACTTCTTAAGCTGCCTTCGGCAACAGCCAATTAAATGTAGATTCCCTGTGCGTTCTTGACTTTGATTTCACAATGATAGCCAGCTGCAAGTTGCGCATAACCAGCTGCTTACTGCGCTTGACTCCTTGCTGCAGTCCAACCTGGACAAGGAAATGGACTTCAGCAGAGTACTTCAGTGGCACCGAGAGAAGAGTGCAAACAGTACCAAACGGTATCATAACTGGGAAAAAGCACTTAATTAATTCAACGGTGGTGATGTGTTCTATACAATGTATTATAGCTTATGTATAATGACCATTATGTATGTAAATAGAAAATTATTACATAAAAAGTCAGTCTCTATGGTGCTTGTTCTTTAGTGTGTAAGCCAGACTTCTATAAAAAAAGATTGCCATTCACATTTGATTTATTGTTTGATTGCTTTAGACCAGGAGTTGTTGCAGTTAGAGATGGATGAGGACATCCGAGCTGCAGATGGCATAACAGAGGAGCAGATTGAGGAGATGCACCAGAACATCCAGAGGTTCATGTCAGACACCCAAGCTTCTGTTATGCGTCTTAAAGAGATTAGTGGATTTCTCTTTGCTCGAGATGCTGAAAAACGCAAGAAGCTGGAAAATGCTTTACACAAGGGAGGTGTGTGGTGTTGGTGGTGGGAGCCAAAGGATGACGCAAGGACCATCCTGAAGATCCACGAGCTTCAGCCGCCCTCAGCAAGCATGTTTCTGATGGACCCCAGCCTGGCCAACAAGTCTTCATTTGACCTCTCTTTCATGGTGGGCGACATGGCCAAGTCCCTGTCTTGCAGCCAACCAATGAGCATGGCCTTTGAGTTTGTTCAGAACGGCTCCACCCAAATAGAGCATCTCCAAACTGGATCAAATCAGAGAACGTGTTCTTCTTCACACTTGAATGACAGTAGATATTGTTTGGTTAACAAATTGGGAGTACCGTACATTGACGTTCCCGATTGTGTATCATAGAATTGCTTAGACTAAAGTCTGGGTGTAAGGATCGGCAGTCTACCCCTCTCTATGCCGGAGTTGGCACTCCCTCGGTCTGCAGAGAGAGGGAGTAATCACACCTGGTTTGGGTTTGTCATTAGTTCCTGTGTTTAGGTTAGTCTTTGTTTGTCGGTCAGTGTCGGATCATTGTTAAAGGTACGTGGGTTATTGGGATTTATGTTTGTTGGGATTTATGTTTGTTTGGTTTCTTTGTAATACTGGTTTGTTTGCATGTTTAAGTTTATGTTCCATGTCTTTTAGTTATTGCCGTTTTTCTTGGTTAAGGAATGATCCCAGACTGATTCTTGGTTTAGTGTTCTTTGTTTGTTAAAGTTCTCTGTTATAGTGCCTGCTTTGCCTGTTAGGAAAATAAAACCCTTGCACTTTAAGAGTACTCTGCGCCTGTGTCCACTACCTGCTAGAGAGCCAAAACGTTACACTGGGTTACATAATTTTATTTTTGAAATCACATCATAGTGGAATACTTTGCTTTACAGTGACTGAACATCTTTATTCAAAAGAAGTGGAAATCTGGATGTACAAATGGGTCTATAAAATTTATTTTATACCAATGACAATCAGGGTTCAAAGATCGTTGACAACCAGCAGTATATACGGTATATATTAGTTTTGCAATAAACACAGATATGTTTAGACACATGCCACACTCCTGAACACCTCCAAAACTTCTGGATATGTTTCTGATGTAAGCTTACACAGAAGGAAGAATCAGCCAAATGGGAGACTGTGGAAGAGAGCCAAGTCTATGTTTGACAATATTACCAGAACAGAGAAATCACTATGGGGTTTTGTGGTAAAAGAAAAAGAACAGAAAAAAGAAAGATAAAGAAGAGCCTAGATTTGTTCCAGAACTTGGGGGACTGTAAGAACTTGACCCCGGTTCTTTCACATACATCCCCATTGTGGAATGACAAGGTTATACGTCAAGTGCCTTTGTTTTGTAAAATGGCACACATACAGCCATAAGAGACCCACTTCGTAACGGATCCTAAACAGGAATGCCAATGCAGAATCAACATGGAGGATACTGGTGATTTTTCGTCTTGACAAGGCAGAGGAGCACTTCTGAAGCCCATGCTGGACCTAATCCTCTTGTTTTGAAATCTATTTTGATACGTTAATTCTGTTTAATACCTCAGTTAAGTTCTTAAAACCGTAGAGCTATAAAAAAGATACGCTCTAATAACATTTCCGGAAACCAAGCTCTTATAGCCATTAAACCTGGAACGGTAAACACTTTGTACATTTGCATGCAACCTGTCACTTATATATATATATATATATACTGATATGTATGGCCATTTATGTACTATCACCTCCACCTGATATTCTTACCTGGTAACATTCTCTATCTCTGCAGGAATGCATTTTACTCTGTTGCCTCCAACAGACAAATACTTAAACTTTTGTAGCTTTAAAAACTGCACGGCCACCTCCTCAACAATATTCCCACTGAAGTTCAGTGTGTGCAGTTGCATGGATTCAAATTCCTTTGGGAACGAAAATTCGTTCACACGGTTCTTCTTAGCTATGATGTTTTGAGGTTGGACAAAAGTGTCAAGTTCTCGCAGAGAACCGTTAATCAATTGCTGCTGACATCCAGAACTTCCAGGTTGGATAATAGACATACAGATGGAGGCAACACCGTCAGCCTATATAGAGGGATAGTTGTTAGGTCACTATACAGATGGAGGCAACACCGTCAGCATGTTATAGAGGTACAGTTGTTGGGTCACTATACAGATGGAGGCAACACCGTCAGCCTGTTATAGAGGTATAGTTGTTGGGTCACTATACAGATGGAGGCAACACCGTCAGCCTGTTATAGAGGTATAGTTGTTAGGTCACTATACAGATGGAGGCAACACCGTCAGCATGTTATAGAGGTACAGTTGTTGGGTCACTATACAGATGGAGGCAACACCGTCAGCATGTTATAGAGGTATAGTTGTTGTGTCACTATACAGATGGAGGCAACACCGTCAGCCTATATAGAGGGATAGTTGTTAGGTCACTATACAGATGGAGGCAACACCGTCAGCATGTTATAGAGGTACAGTTGTTGGGTCACTATACAGATGGAGGCAACACCGTCAGCCTGTTATAGAGGTATAGTTGTTGGGTCACTATACAGATGGAGGCAACACCGTCAGCCTGTTATAGAGGTATAGTTGTTAGGTCACTATACAGATGGAGGCAACACCGTCAGCATGTTATAGAGGTATAGTTGTTAGGTCACTATACAGATGGAGGCAACACCGTCAGCATGTTATAGAGGTATAGTTGTTGGGTCACTATACAGATGGAGGCAACACCGTCAGCATGTTATAGAGGTATAGTTGTTAGGTCACTATACAGATGGAGGCAACACCGTCAGCATGTTATAGAGGTATAGTTGTTGGGTCACTATACAGATGGAGGCAACACCGTCAGCATGTTATAGAGGTATAGTTGTTAGGTCACTATACAGATGGAGGCAACACCGTCAGCATGTTATAGAGGTATAGTTGTTGGGTCACTATACAGATGGAGGCAACACCGTCAGCATGTTATAGAGGTATAGTTGTTAGGTCACTATACAGATGGAGGCAACACCGTCAGCCTGTTATAGAGGTATAGTTGTTGTGTCACTATACAGGTGGAGGCAACACCGTCAGCATGTTATAGAGGTATAGTTGTTAGGTCACTATACAGATGGAGGCAACACCGTCAGCATGTTATAGAGGTATAGTTGTTAGGTCACTATACAGATGGAGGCAACACCGTCAGCATGTTATAGAGGTACAGTTGTTGGGTCACTATACAGATGGAGGCAACACCGTCAGCATGTTATAGAGGTATAGTTGTTGTGTCACTATACAGGTGGAGGCAACACCGTCAGCATGTTATAGAGGTATAGTTGTTGTGTCACTATACAGGTGGAGGCAACACCGTCAGCATGTTATAGAGGTATAGTTGTTAGGTCACTATACAGATGGAGGCAACACCGTCAGCATGTTATAGAGGTATAGTTGTTGGGTCACTATACAGGTGGAGGAAACACCGTCAGCATGTTATAGAGGTATAGTTGTTAGGTCACTATACAGATGGAGGCAACACCGTCCTCACCCATATCCCCCTTATAGGACCATACAACACCCAGCATCTAGCATGGTGTCCTCACCCATATCCCCCTTATAGGGCCATACAACACCCAGCATCTAGCATGGTGTCCTCACCCATATCCCCCTTATAGGACCATACAACACCCAGCATCTAGCATGGTGTCCTCACCCATATCCCCCTTATAGGACCATACAACACCCAGCATCTAGCATGGTGTCCTCACCCATATCCCCCTTTATAGGGCCATACAACACCCAGCATCTAGCATGGTGTCCTCACCCATATCCCCTTTATAGGACCATACAACACCCAGCATCTAGGATGGTGTCCTCACCCATATCCCCCTTATAGGACCATACAACACCCAGCATCTAGCATGGTGTCCTCACCCATATCCCCCTTATAGGGCCATACAACACCCAGCATCTAGCATGGTGTCCTCACCCATATCCCCCTTATAGGGCCATACAACACCCAGCATCTTCTTCACTTTTTAGAGACCCTCTACAGGGCTTTCATTCCTGAAAATGAGAGGGGTCTGTTTAGAGAGAATTTGCCAAAGTACATGGTCATTTGTGATAATGTGAGTTTCCATCGATCAAACATTGTAAGGCAGTGGTTTGTGACCCACCACTAGAACTGTGTTGCGTGCAAAGTTGCCTTAGTGGTGTTTTCTGTGTTTTTTCTAAAATAGTTTTTTCTCTTTGTGCCCCTTGGTTTTTTATTGTGATGTAAAATATTTAGTTTTTCTTTATACAGTAGCACTAGTAAAAGCTGTGAAAAACGAAACCCTGTCCAGTCTCTTTCAATCAATATTTGAACCCACATAAATTAATACTGTTGAACTTGATATATGTAGAAGTGCAGCCTTGTGCATTTTCAATACAGTAACTGTCATCCAAACTGTAGCCTAAGTTTACATCAGGTAATACAGACAATGTACACAGTTACAAAGACAACATGACTAAACATTTTAACCACCTTGTTCGTGAACGGTGACACAATAACTTTTCCTTTTGAAGGCACTGGTATGTTCATTAACATGAATATTTGCTTTTGAGAGATTTACAAAAGATGTTGGGTACATTTCTAGCTTTTGCAACATATCTATTGTGTTTTGCTGTTTGTACTAAGTGTTTTGAGAAATGCACATACTATTTTGCACATGTGACGTACAATGTGAAAAACGCACCAAAGTGTCTGCGGAAAAACTGTAACTCGTACAAATAGGCCACTAAAGACGTTTTTATACGAGGCTACTAATTAGATAAAGACTCATTAAGGATATCATTGTTATCTTATGCAGATAATATTTTTTAATATACCATCTTACTAAATAATAGATTGAAGCGCATTTGATAATTATTTTAAGATGAAGCATACAGTAGGCCTGTATTAAATACAAATAAAAAAGCACTACGGTTCAAAGGTTTGGGGTAATGTCATGACTCCTAGTCCCAAGTAGGACATCTAGTGGGCTAGGAGGGGTGGAGCACGGTTATTTACCACTGGGTTTGTCTCACAGCTGATGGGTGTAATGAGTTTGTCACAGCTGTGTGGGGTTTGGGTGATTATGTTTGCTACTTATGTCAATGGGTCTTGGGACACGGTGTGGATTATTGTGTATGTGTTCATGCCTCACGTCACACTGTTATATAATTTAGGTGAGTGTTGTTAAATAGGATTACTGTTGTTTTAAATGTACTTTATTAGCCGCTGTTTAGCGCACTTTCATTTAAACCAGTATAGTTGTTTTTCGCCGTTCTCGGTTTGTTTTACGTTGTGTTCTAAATAAACCTGACTGGAACGGACCTATATGCTCTGCCTGGCTTCCTCTGCACTACACCTCCAGTATACGTGACAGAATAATCCACCCAAGAAATGGAAGACCTGCAGAGCTTGACGGTGGGAGTTCTCCTTGGGGATTGGACTGATCACTCTGAGGAGAGAATATCCCACTGTCGCCCCACGGAGCAGTGGGGTCGGCATCAGACATGGCAGGGTGATTGGGGGTCTGACTCCCTCTCTTCGGATGATGATGAAGCCATCTACGAGAGAGTGGAGGAGGACTCCCTAGAAGGCGTCCTGCAATGGGATCCCGTCCTAAGCCGACTGGTTCCAGCTACACCTGACGTCGGCCGGGGCGGACCTATGAGGCTACCAGGACCAGCTACAACGGGTCTGTGGTCCCCCAAAGGACTGAGCACGAGAGCACCCCTAAAGAACCCCAAAAAATATTTTAGGGGGGAGCTAAAGGGATGTTCTAGGGGGGCTGCGGAGGAAGACCTACACGCTGGACCCAGCCAGACGGTGGCGCTAAAGAACTATCTACGCCCGTGGCCAGCACCAAGACGCCGGGTAAAGCCACCTTTGGGTTCAGCGCCACCCACGGCCCTGGAGCCTCAAATGATGCCACCCACTGCTCCGGGTCTGCAGCCAGGGCCATCAAGAGCCCTGGAGCTGCAGGCACAACCACAGCTTCGGCTGTGCCACGACCCCTTCCAGCCACCAATCTCCAGAACCCGAAGGCCCCTGTGGGATTAGAGGACCAGTCTTCAAAGGTGGTTGGGAGGTGGTGGAGGACCTGGCTGGAGCTGCCAGGGCCGGGCCCATACTACGGCGTGACTGAGCAGGACCTCGCCTCCGGTGATCCAGAATCGGTCCCAGTCTGCAGTGAGCTCCTGGAGGAGTGTCTTTTTATACCTCCTCCAGAGTTTCAGGATTGGCTTCTCCCCCCTATGTCTGAGCTCTTGGAGTCGTCCCTCCCCCCTCAGCAAGAGGCTTTGGAGTCGTCCCTCCCCCTCAGCAAGAGGCTTTGGAGTCGTCCCTCCCCCTCAGCAAGAGGCTTTGGAGTCGTCCCTCCCCCTCAGCAAGAGGCTTTGGAGTCGTCCCTCCCCCTCAGCAAGAGGCTTTGGAGTCGTCCCTCCCCCTCAGCAAGAGGCTTTGGAGTCGTCCCTCCCCCTCAGCAAGAGGCTTTGGAGTCGTCCCTCCCCTCAGCAAGAGGCTTTGGAGTCGTCCCTCCCCCTCAGCAAGAGGCTTTGGAGTCGTCCCTCCCCCTCAGCAAGAGGCTTTGGAGTCGTCCCTCCCCCTCAGCAAGAGGCTTTGGAGTCGTCCCTCCCCCCTCAGCAAGAGGCTTTGGAGTCGTCCCTCCCCCTCAGCAAGAGGCTTTGGAGTCGTCCCTCCCCCTCAGCAAGAGGCTTTGGAGTCGTCCCCCCCCTCAGCAAGAGGCTTTGGAGTCGTCCCTCCCCATCAGCAAGAGGCTTTGGAGTCGTCCCTCCCCCATCAGCAAGAGGCTTTGGAGTCGTCCCTCCCCCATCAGCAAGAGGCTTTGGAGTCGTCCCTCCCCCATCAGCAAGAGGCTTTGGAGTCGTCCCTCCCCCATCAGCAAGAGGCTTTGGAGTCGTCCCTCCCCCCTCCGCCTGAGTGTTTCGAGTGGTCCCTCCCCCCTCCGCCTGAGTGTTTCGAGTGGTCCCTCCCCCCTCCGCCTGAGTGTTTCGAGTGGCCCCTCCCCCCTCCGCCTGAGTGTTTCGAGTGGCCCCTCCCCCTCCGCCTGAGTGTTTCGAGTGGCCCCTCCCCCTCCGCCTGAGTGTTTCGAGTGGCCCCTCCCCCTCCGCCTGAGTGTTTCGAGTGGCCCCTCCCCCTCCGCCTGAGTGTTTCGAGTGGCCCCTCCCCCTCCGCCTGAGTGTTTCGAGTGGCCCCTCCCCCTCCGCCTGAGTGTTTCGAGTGGCCCCTCCCCTCCGCCTGAGTGTTTCGAGTGGCCCCTCCCCCTCCGCCTGAGTGTTTCGAGTGGCCCCTCCCCCTCCGCCTGAGTGTTTCGAGTGGCCCCTCCCCCTCCGCCTGAGTGTTTCGAGTGGCCCCTCCCCCTCCGCCTGAGTGTTTCGAGTGGCCCCTCCCCCTCCGCCTGAGTGTTTCGAGTGGCCCCTCCCCCTCCGCCTGAGTGTTTCGAGTGGCCCCTCCCCCTCCGCCTGAGTGTTTCGAGTGGCCCCTCCCCCCTCCGCCTGAGTGTTTCGAGTGGCCCCTCCCCCTCCGCCTGAGTGTTTCGAGTGGCCCCTCCCCCCTCCGCCTGAGTGTTTCGAGTGGCCCCTCCCCCCTCCGCCTGAGTGTTTCGAGTGGCCCCTCCCCCCTCCGCCTGAGTGTTTCGAGTGGCCCCTGCCCCCTCCGCCTGAGTGTTTCGAGTGGCCCCTGCCCCCTCCGCCTGAGTGTTTCGAGTGGCCCCTGCCCCCTCCGCCTGAGTGTTTCGAGTGGCCCCTGCCCCCTCCGCCTGAGCTGCCGGTGTTTCGAGTGGCCCCTGCCCCTCCGCCTGAGCTGCCGGTGTTTCTCCTCCCCCTCCGCCTGAGCTGCCGGTGTTTCTCCTCCCCCCTCCGCCTGAGCTGCCGGTGTTTCTCCTCCCCCCTCCGCCTGAGCTGCCGGTGTTTCTCCTCCCCCTCCGCCTGAGCTGCCGGTGTTTCTCCTCCCCCCTCCGCCTGAGCTGCCGGTGTTTCTCCTCCCCCCTCCGCCTGAGCTGCCGGTGTTTCTCCTCCCCCCTCCGCCTGAGCTGCCGGAATTTCTCCTCCCCCCTCCGCCTGAGGTCCAGGAGTGTCCCATTGTCCCTCCTGTCCTGGAGGTCCCTTCTCTCCTCCCTCTTCTGCCGGTCGCTCCCCTGCCGGTTCCTACTCCTCCAACTCCTCCTCTCCCTTTTTGTCCTCTGTCCCCGGAGGAGTGCCCCATGTCCCTTTCTTTCACTGTGTCCCCAGAGGAGTGTCCCCTGTCCCCAGAGGAGTGTCCTGTTTCTCCTCCACTGTCACCACCTCCTCTTGCTCCTGATCCTCTTTGTATCCTGTCCCTGGACGAATGGTCCTTGTCCCTTTCTCCCCCCCCTGCCGACAAGCCGCTGCAGGGGTGGGTAAGAACACTGGGGCTGCCTCCGTGGCTGGAGCCACCACTGGGGAGAACCCCAGCAGAGCCACCTCCTCGGCGGTTCCCCGCCCTCCCTCACTTATTAGTGGGTTACTTTGCCTGGCCTGTCTGGAAGCCAGAGCCTTAGGAGGGGGGTACTGTCATGACTCCTAGTCCCAAGTAGGACATCTAGTGGGCTAGGAGGGGTGGAGCACGGTTATTTACCACTGTGTTTGTCTCACAGCTGATGGGTGTAATGTGTTAATGAGTTTGTCACAGCTGTGTGGGGTTTGGGTGATTATGTTTGCTACTTATGTCAATGGGTCTTGGGACACGGTGTGGATTATTGTGTATGTGTTCATGCCTCACGTCACACTGTTATATGTTTAGGTGAGTGTTGTTAAATAGGATTACTGTTGTTTTAAATGTACTTTATTAGCCGCTGTTTAGCGCACTTTCATTTAAACCAGTATAGTTGTTTTTCGCCGTTCTCGGTTTGTTTTACGTTGTGTTCTAAATAAACCTGACTGGAACGGACCTATATGCTCTGCCTGGCTTCCTCTGCACTACACCTCCAGTATACGTGACAGGTAACTTGTGTTTTATCATTAAAACATATATAGAGTGAGTTATATAGAGTGAGTGTTATGGTCACTTCTTTAGTGGTATAGCCACCGCCCAAGATTGAGACGAGTTTCGGACGCACACTGTTTCAGTTATGTCATTTTTATTTTCCTCTTTGGTTGAACAGAATATCAGGGTGTATACAGAGAAAATACTTATTGTGTGTGTGGTCAAAATCATTACCGTCACCCATCTATCTTGGACTCCTTCTGCCTTTCAGCAGTAATTGTCTCAACTTAAACACCTGTGCCCCTTGCCATTACTTATTTAACAAAAATGGGGGGCTGTATCCCACATTCCTAAACCTAAAAGTAAATTGTCTCAAATGTCAGATTAACAAAATAAACAGCATAAATTAAAGGGACCAGCAAATAGCACTAACCGTGAGTTTAAATATAAAAATAGCAAATTGAAATCTCCAGTGAGCTGTAACTGAGCTCTCTTTGGTGTGCACACCACCAGCTCAGAGTGGGCTGGGTCTCCCTAAACATTAGTCTCAGCAAATTGTTGAAACGATTTTTATTATTTGTGACTCAACAACAAAAACATAATTAGGCCTACTGAACTATGCAGAATATTAAAACAATGCGAATCACTGCTCCAACCACTGTCCCTGTGAACAGAAAAGATAAGGTGAGACTAATATAATTCACACATAATATGGAGGAAGTCAATATCCAGGACAGACATTAGTTTACTGGAACAACAACATACCATGACACATTGTCCAACCATCATTGGTGACTGGAGGTGTAGTTGGACCTAGATCACACAAAACAAATAAATACTTTAGAATAACATGTTTGTAATTATTATAATAAAATCATCAACAAATGAACCTTTTTTACCAGCGGAGACGGTTGGAATATTTATGTAATCCTGCCTGAAGACGTTGCCGGATGACGCCAAACACCTAATCCTGGTGTCATTTTCAGTATGACTGGAATCTGCCACCATGGAAGTTATGGTGACAGTAACAGATCCATTGGGATATTTCACATTGACTGTAGATGTCTTTTCCACAGTCATTTGTTTTGTTTCATCCCAGGACACAATTGGAGCAGGTCGTCCCGTAGCAGAGCAGGAGATAGTTAACTTGGAGAACTGGGGGTGTGTCTCATTAGTTTGTGTGACTAGTAGTGTGGGTCCATACACCTCTATAGAAAACAGAAAACATGATTCACAGTTAAAACATATCAGTAATAGATTGAATAGATTCATGGTGCAGGATAACGTTAACAAGTTCAAAGGAAACATTCTGTCTTAAATGAACTGTTATATGTTACCATTAACTTGAAGACAGGTCCTTCCACTGACTGATTCATCATCGTAAGAGTTGAACAGACACCTGTAACAGCTCTCATCTTCTCGTGACACTCCTCTGATGATGATAGAGCAGTTCTGAAGTCCCACATTTACAAACTCCACTTTCGCCTAGAAAGGCAGGTTTACTTTTATCCCAAAACGTTTGTTGTATGTGGCCACATTTTCATTCCCTCTTTGTGTCTCTTTTTGCCAGGTGACTTGCAGCACATCTCTTGGTTCCATGAGTCTGCAGCTGAAGTGAGCATCTCCTCCCAGGGTTACTGTGACAACCTGCTGGGTTTCTATCAGCTGAGAGAGACCTGCATGAAGACAGTGACACAGGTGTGAATTTAGGATGAAAAGACACTCTGGGATCAGTCCAGAACCCTGAGTGTTGATGTAGAGGTGAGTGATGTGGGTTGATGTATTATTATTTATTTGCATTGGAATACAGTGAAATAAGTCGCAACAGTGCAATAGTATCAGGAATGTCCTGCCAATTATAAAGCAGACAAATACAGTATATTATATAGAAATACATGGATTAGCTTACCATTAGAAACGACCATTGTCAGATTGAACAAGTAGTTGAAGTACTGCGCGCGAACCATCTTCTAAATGGTTCGAAATGTCCGTCTACGGCGAGATATTAACTGCCGGCTCGCTACACTCGCAAATCACTGACGAGCGGTCTCCGGCTGTCATGCTGTATGCCGGGACCTAACACTGTTCTTACATCATCAGCACTACCACATCACACAACTTCTTTAAAACGCCCCCGGGCCCACACGCCTCCAAAACACTTCATCTGTGGAACAGTATCCAATCAGTTTAATTTGGTGACTTGATGTCCATGGGTCAGTTTAGTGATTCACATTAGTACATTTTAAATATTGCTTTGCAACACAGATGTGAATTTACCAATTATGGTGTGAATGCTCTGGCATTTATTGAAATGTTATGAAAGGAGCTCTGTGACCGCTCGCTGAGGTGGAAGGAACGAATTACAACTACTCATGTTACTGTAATTAAGTAGTTATTTCGTGCCTACTTGTACTTTTATGAGTACATTTTTAAGTCTGTAATTTTCCTTGTACTTGGAAATTAGTTAAGTAATCTACTTTCGCTACTTTAAAAATCACATTCGTTACCAAGAACTTGTACAATTTGAATTAAATTAATATTAAAATCTTTCAGCAATTCACCTTTGGCTAATCCCCGCCCCCCTTAGTTACTGTTGCTACGTCCGACAACTTCATCTGGACTCTGGTTTGGTATCAACATGGCTTATGCTGCGACAGCTTTTCCTGCTGAAATTTTATCAAACTTTTATAAAGCAGCAAATAAAGTGTCCGATAGAAGTAGGCAAAAGGGCCTGCAATATGCGTTCGAGGCAAAAGCATACCGGTCAGTCAAAAAATGAACCACCGCATATCCTACTAATCGAGACGGAAGCTGGGACTAACTGTATTAAGGATCAACACTGCTCATGCAAAGCTGTGTAGGTCTCTACTCACTTCTATAATCGTTATTACAAAGCAAATGGATTACGCGAGTATAACGTTGTATTTATTATTAGCAGGGTGTGCTAGCGTATCAACAACCGGTATGCTAGGTAACGTTAGCTGACAAGGTGATGTTTTGGTTAACTCCACAGGGTTTTGCGCGCATTTAAGTGTGTTGGCAGATTTGTAGTTGTCTGACTTTGAAGTAACAGTGATGTTGGTTTTTCTGTCTTAATCTCTTTAACATCAAGAATTACAAAGGTTGTTGGGAACTCTGCTCTGTAGTTGTCAGGCATGTTTTTTGTAATCCAAAGACGACACTTGTCAGGATTGTACTTCGGTTTTGGGAATGGAAAAAACGTACACCCCACTCCAACTTCTGAAGCTGGGGCGTGGTCTGGTGTGGGGAAAACACTGCGACCATCGAGTGTATTTGAATGACGGAAATGTCGTGTTGGGAGTCATTGACGCCTGCCGACCCGCAACGATAAATTGCAAAATGAACTGCAATAGGTTATGATTGTCCGTATTACCATGACCCAACCAAATGGCCGGCGGTCTCGTTTACACACATATTTTGTTTTCTGGTTGAATCTCCAGGTAGCATTAGCGGTAACATCAGCCTATAATTTTCGTATGTTGCAGACTAGAACGCCATAAAACCTTGTCACTTACCAATTGTACGTATGCTTCACTCTGTATAGTATCGTAATGTAGCATTTAGGTTCACCAGGCTATATAGTTTAGGTTCGACACTAGGCTATATAGTTTAGGTTTGACACCAGGCTATATAGTTTAGGTTCACCAGGCTATATAGTTCAGGTTCACCAGGCTATATAGTTTAGGGTTGACACTAGGCTATATAGTTCAGGTTCACCAGGCTATATAGTTTAGGGTTGACACTAGGCTATATAGTTTAGGTTCGACACCAGGCTACATAGTTTAGGTTCGACCCCAGGCTATATAGTTTAGGTTCGACACTATGCTATAGAGTTTAGGTTCACCAGGCTATATAGTTTAGGTTCACTAGGCTATATAGTTTAGGTTCGACACCAGGCTATATAGTTCAGGTTCGACACCAGGCTATATAGTTTAGGGTTGACACTAGGCTATATAGTTCAGGTTCACCAGGCTATATAGTTTAGGTTTGACACCAGGCTATATAGTTTAGTTTCGACACCAGGCTATATAGTTTAGGTTCGACACCAGGCTATATAGTTTAGGTTCGACACTAGGCTATATAGTTTTGCTTAAGGTAGAATGATAAGGGTAATTATTTATGCACTTTCTGAAACAACCTTACACAATTTTGATAACGTTATTAAATGAACACAATGTTAACGTAGCCTGCCTATGATGAAATGCCGACTGCTCACATACACATGCTTAGTATTGTGAACTTCCCCTGATCATCCTCACGCCTTATTGTTTGTAGCCATTTCTCTGAAACACTCTTCTATGCAACCTTTAAAAAATATATCAGTAGGAAGCCAGAGACTCATCATGAATAATAGTAATGACATTTCTAAAACTAACCTGAATTTTAGGTTTAAACCTAACTAGCCTTTCCTTGTACGTACTGGCTTACAAAACGTATTTGCCAGAATTTACACAATCAGTTGGCACTTCTGGTCTCCACATTTATTATAAGACATGAACGAATTATTCTCTCACACACGCACACACTATTTCTATCAATAAACATGCGCATAACCGTTAGAAAACAATTAGCCCATTACATTAATTTATTGTCTCACATAGGCCTGCATACTTGCTTGCTTTGAGCCAGTATAACAGCCGAAATACTCATAACAGTAAGTACATGTTTTTAAGTCTATACTGTAACAGAAAACAATGTGACTAACAGTGATACTATTTAAAAAACAAAATAAACAAAGGCTATTAACTTCAGTCACACCATACACTTGACACAATTTCATAGTGACAGTCACTGCACTCTGAAGAATGACAACAGTAGGTCGTACTGAGTATTTAAGGCACTGAATGCCGCACAAAATGAAAGACATTGAATTTGATCCCCACATACAAAACATGACATAAAATACTTTAAACAAAGGATGGTTAGCTGAAATCTATGCTTAGACAATCTAGAAATTACTACACATTCTAAACCATATCTTACATTTGACCTTTGGTTTCAGTAATGCTCTGTTAAAGCGTCTGCACAGTCGTTTAGTTTCACGTGAGTTCAATAAATCCAGAACCTCTCACGAAATAAAACAGGTAAAAGATAACAAAAATATATGTTCATATTTCTAATTTCGGATTCTGATCCATCATACTTGTACTTGATTGGGCTTTCAGATAATGCTCTGCAGAAAAAGTAATTTATTTTTCATGCTTTGGTGATACTTATTACACCGGGCTTAGTTCAAATGTTGATAAAATTTGCTAAAAGTGCATATTTTGCTGTACATACCCTTTAGAGGCAAAATGCACACATTTTGAAACAATATAAAATAAAGTTGGAAAAACAGTATATAATATATATAAGAAAAATCCATTAAAGTGGGCAAACATACTTTGATTTAGCAATTTTTCAAGCATTGGTTTGGCCACGACTGTTTTGGAGTGGTGTGAGTGGGAAGAGGGAACTGACATCTAGCTCTTACTGGAAGAGAGAGTTTGGAAATGTTTTTGTCATCTGTCTATTTACCACCAAGCAAGACAAATACTCCTGCCCATGCCAACCTTCTTATCAAACAATTCTGTAGAGGTCACATTTTTAACCAGCCAATATAAAGAAATAACAATTATCAACATTTTATGTATCTCAGCAGTGATAGATATATCCACTGTTGTACACTAGGATTTAAAATGCAGGCCAAAACTAAAAGGTTGACTGCATTAACCCTTTCATTTTAAAAATGAAATTAGATCAACAGTTTAGTTGTAGGCCATAGATTTAACTTTTTAAACTTATTGAATACATCCAATTTTATTGTAGGATCACCACCAGATGTTATGGGCCAATGGGTTTAATTGCATATATTTTTCATGATATGAGCAGTAGCGCTGTCAGGCAAGTGTTATCACACTTGATGTTATTTAGCCACATTTACTATTCAGCTATTTGTTTTTACCGCTGTCTTTGTCTGGTGTGATTTAATGGTACTGAATTCACTGAATTTTACACCCAGAGACTGGCGTGCCTATCTCACACAATTTCTACTACTCTACCCTCTACAAACATATGTGAAAATAGATATTGGTACAGTAAAGAAAACATAATAATTAAGTAATATAAAAATAAAAACAGCAATGATGCATTTCTTTAGTGACGTAGGTGCTTCAAGGATTCAGTCTGAGGATGTTTGTTGTAGGTAGGACTGAAGAGGGCTTATCTCTGACCTTTCCTTACATTTCCTTAGTGCTCACCTTCATTTTCTCCACAGTTTCCTAAAAAGGAGTTGAACCAGATTACTGTCTGTTGGCTAATATACGTAGTATTTCACACACATTATACAATTTGGGTTTAAATATTTTGTTTTCTTTCATTTAATTTTGCTTTTATTGACTGAGCTAACCTGGCATTGTTGAAGGACTGTAATAGTAGTCAATGTACCACATGCAAACCCAGCCAGGCTAAATAACATGCTGATAGTATAAGATATATTTCTAAAACACCTACAAGTATAGTGACGTAAACTATGCCAAATATAGGCCCTGATTGTCATGTATTCAACTATTTATATTAGAGGTATATGTGTTTGCATTGTATCTGATAAGTACACAGCCCAATGACCACTAGTGGTACCTATCAGTGGCAGTGAAAGGTTCTGTGTGGGTCATCATGCCAGACTGACCTGATGCTTGTTGAGCTCAGCCACTCTACGTGTCCACTCCTCCTCAGTCATCTCCTGGTCTGCTCCTTCCGTCTCCTCCACAGCAGGCACTTTATTTGTACCTGCAGGGAGAAAGGGGAAGAAAGAAATATAAATAGAAACATGGGCACAAGAAAGAAGAATGAGAGGTACGGCCAACCTTGGCCGGAAAGAGAGAGAAAGAGACAGAGAGACCGAACAAAGTAGCCAGGGAACAAGTGACAGGCCAACAGACAGAGAAAGAACAGTGTAATTGTTGGAGCTGAATCCCTGCTGAGAGGGAATGTGTGTGACAGCTGGTCTTACCTTCACAGGTCACAGCTGTACAGACCCAGTTCCCACAGGCACAGACACAGCGATTGCACTCCACCTGGGTCTCAGCTCCGTCCTCATATGTCTCATCCTCCAGAGCACACTCTACAGGAAGCAGGTTGTGGGCAACAGGAAGTCAGTGGGGCTCACAGGAATTTGAGATTAGATCGAGGTTTACAATGTTTTGTGTTGACTCAAGTTTGTTCGATGTTTATATATTGTAAGCAACGTGTGTTCTTGAAATGTTCTGCACACCTCTCGTGTATTTGTATTATCAGGACATTACCCGTCGATCAGTGGTTTGTCCTAATGCATTTGCTTTTTCTTAAATCTCATCCAATGGGTTTTGAGAAAAAGGCAATGAGTAATAGAATGCAATTCCGGTTCTCACAAGTCTTGAATAAATTGTCATAACTAGAATATTTTTAAAGTGAACTGAATTTAAAAAATGCAAACAAAAACAATATTATGTAGGAGTGCCTTTGATTTTACCAGCCTGCACAGCCGGTACAGTTCAGTGTGAATGTTAAACTCAAGGAATTAATTCTGTGCATAAGCTATGTTTGCAATGTCAAGATATTTTCTAGAAATTTAATCCTGGAATATTTTTTTTATGATACATATTTGTTCTTCGGCCAAATGTTTATTATGAAAAGTAAACTATATATATTTTCTTAAACTCATGATTGAATTTAAAAATAAACAACAAGTAAACGATCAGTAAAACATACTCCTCTCTGGTGGGTTGTAGCCAGGCTTGAGACAGTTGAGGAACTCATCGAAGCTCAACTTCCAATCTGCATTCTCATCTGAAAACTCAATAAGGGCATCCACACACAGGCTCCTAGACAATAACAGGAGAGATGCAAGTTAACAATTTATTTTTTAAATCAGAAATATTTAGTACCAAATTAAAATATTTAGCCCTTGTGACTTGACAACGTTAGAAATAAAGATGTTCACAGGTGGAAATAAATGCAATTCACAAAAATAACAATGTGAATACGTACATTTCCTATATGAAAATTAGTGAGTAGTGACATTTAACAGCTAGTTATGATGTTTCATGCACTTTATGATCATTATTTAACAAGTTTGTTGATTTTTTGGAAGCTAGCGTGATTTTATTAACTTTTTTGCTAACTTAGTAGCTTAATCACCAACACAACCAGTCATAGGTATTTTCATGTAAGGTGCTAAGTAGAGCAGCACATACAAAGGCTGTCACAATTTCTAGTCCACCAGGGACATCTAGTGGGCTAGTAGGGTGTTGGAGCACGTTTCTTTACTCTGTCGCAGCTGTTTAGCATTTGGTTTAATTAAAGTGTCATATATGGGATTTGGTGATTATGTATATTTTTAAGTCACTGGATCTGGGAGCACAGTGTTGGTTATTATTTCCAAAGTAACAAGTAAGATTGAGGTGAGTGTTAGAATAAGAATTTGCTGGAGACGCCTCAAGAGGATATGAACCACTGATGCGGCTATCAGGGCCGATTACACCGGGTCCACAGTCCTTCCATGAAGACCGTGGGGGAAGCTAACGGGCTGTTCAGGGAAGACCGCAGGGAGAACACCTAGGGCCCTGGTGCCGCAACAACTGCCACCCACTGCTCCGGGGCTGCATCCAGGGGGAGACAAAGCCCTGGAGCTACAGCCACAACCCCAGCTTCAGCCATGCTATGACCCTTTCCAGCCACCAACCTCCAGAACCCAAATGCCGCCTAAAGGTTTGAAGTACCAGTCGTATTTCATTCTATTTTAATTTCCATACAATCACCGGCCACTTTATTAGGTACACTCTGCTAGTACCGGATTGGACCACCTTTTGCCTTAAGAATTGCCGTAATTCTTTTTGGCATAGATTCAACTTGGTACTGAAAACATTGCTCAGTGATATTGGTCTATATTGAAATTATAGCATCACACAGTTAATGCATATTTCTTAGCTGCACATACAGTATATACAGTGAACAAAATTGTAAATGCAGCACTTTTGTTTTTACCACCATTTTTATGAGCAGAATTCAAAGATCTAAGACTATTTCTATGTCCAGGTCCTGACAATATCCACTTCGCACAGCCGTTGAAGCGAAATTCCACAGGCCACAATCAACAACCTGATCAACTCTATGTGAAGGAGATGTGCTGCACTGCGTGAGGCATATGGTGGTCGCACCAGATACTGACTGGTTTCCAGACCCCTCCCCCCCTACAGTAAAACTGCACATTTTAGAGTGGTCTTTTATTGTGGCCAGTATATATATAACAGGGGTGTGTTGACTTTTTATATCCACTGTACATGTTGCGAATCTTCCATTTCATCACATCTCAATATGATCCAATTAGATGTTTGCCTTAACGAGCTGCTGATAACATGTAGTACCTAATGATGTGGCTGGTGAGTGTATATCAATGTGGCTAATTTATTAAAATAACTTGGCTAAAAAACCTGGCTGGGTCCACTCACCTGAGCAGGCGATTGTTCTCCTCGTCACTGTAAGAGGTTATGTTGATGGCTGTTTCGTTATGCTGGAGGAACTTGAGGAACTCAGTAGAGTCGAGCTGAGAGTCTCCATTGTCATAGTCCTGTCGGAATATTAATTAAATCCTCATTCAATTAAAATTGCATGTACACTCGCAATGAAAGGCATATAGTGCAAAATAAGAGGAGCATTGGTTTTTGGACACTTTCAAAGTCACTGATTATCATTCATCGCAACATTAGTACTTTGCATTAGAGTGGCTCCACAACAGACATAGTTTGTGTGACAGGAAGCTTATAAGAAGGCATGTGTTCTGTCTCAAAGGAGAGGGAAAAATGTGCCATATTTAAAGGTTATATGAGCATGCTGAGAAGAGTTGGCTTTTGGGGCTAATCTTTAGTTGGCGCTGGCAAGCTGCTGCATAACTGCTTTTATGTGTTCAAGTGTTAGGCAGTAGGCAGCATATTAAACAGTCTGCTTGCTCTGGGGCCCCATCCAATCTGTGTCTCTTTATAGTTAATTTATGGTCTGGCTGCTAACACAGTCAAAAGGTGGTGAACTGTCTTCAGTTTACTTTTTATAACTTTTTTTTTACAGAGAACAGAGATTTACTGGTGTGTTAAACCATTTTTTATACAGTTTACAAAGTAGAGTAAATACAGTATATACAGTAAATACAGTATATACAGAAAATACAGTATCTCACAAAACAATTCTTTTTTCAGATCCTCTGTTCTTTACTATGAGGTGCCATGTTGAACTTCCAGTATGAGTATGAAAGCGATTACACAAAATTGAACACACCTGCTCCCCTTTCATACCTAAGAGGGAAAATGGCTATTTGGGCCCAATTTGGACATTTTCACTTAGGAGTGTACTCCCTTTTATTGCCAGCGGTTTAGACATTACTGGCCGTGTGTTGAGTTATATTGAGGGGACAGCAAATGTACACTGGTATACAAGCTGTACACTCACTAGTTTACATTGTAGCAAAGTATTATTTCTTCAGTGCAGATAGAATAGAATATTGACAAAAACGTGAGGGGTGGACTAACTTTTGTGAGATACTGTATATGTTCAGGTGGTGAGTTATGTTTCCACACGGGACTGTTAGTGGGGTGCACGCCTTTAGTTCTCGGTTTGGGTCTGTTGTTGGGTTATAAAGGTTTCGTAGTAGATGGTCACTTTGCTTAGCATAGTTTCTACGTGTTAAGTGTTTCATCGTTTAAGTAGTCGCTGTGTTGTTTTGCTTTGTAAGTCGCTCTATGGCACACTTTCATTTCAACCAGTTTAGGTTTCCATTCATTGTTATGTGTTTGTTTATTCCTATACAATAAATATCACAAATTAGATATCCGGACTCTGCACTTGGCCCATTCCCGGTACCCTGTTCTTTTCAGATAGTCTGAAAAGAACAGGGTACCAGATTTGAACCCATGCTGATGCAGTACATGTGCACCAGTGATAGTGGCTTATACTGCTGGCAGACACACCTTGAAGTACTTCAGTAAGATCTCTGAGAAGTTGGAGCCCTTGACAAACCAGCCCCCAGGGACAACCTCGTTCTGCAGCCACTGGATAACCCTACTGCGTAGCTCGTTTCTGTCACTCAGGAAGCACACAACTAAACAAGGAGAGAATCAGAAATATACATTGACATGTAAGTCATTTTCCACGAGAAGACACAAACCTGGCGTTACCAATTATGCTAAGTGGGAACCATTCACTTGAACAGGTTAGTGTGTCCAACCTTTGGACTGGTACTGTACAACTGTATATCTTTAACACTTGCCAAAGAAAATTTTTAAAAAGGGTTATTGAATTGTTCCAGTAAGGGAACCCGTTTTCTGTTAGAGTTCTACCTAAAACTCGAGGTTCTACATGGAATCATAAAGTGCTCTGTTTTGAACCAAACCATATTTAACCTGTAACCAAAAATGGGTTCTATAGGGACAACCTGAAGAGCGCATACAGTGATAGTTTGAAATTAAAATACTGCATTTTTCTGATTTATTGGGTATTCATTAACTTCTCTGTGACAGTGAAGCCATGAACCTTGGCTAGGATACTTACTCGGACTGGCCGCAACTGCCTTGTCGGTCTTTTTCTCTGAAAGAAATTGTGACAGATGTTTAAAGTGGAACAAATACAACAGAACCACTGCAAACAGCAATCAGTCCACACTGTCAAAATAGAACATCTATGTGAAATATGAGCATTAAGTACTAAGTGCCCACATTGTATTAACTGTATTAATTCTTTGGAATGTGTAATTTTACATTTACAGCATTTGGGTTGTTGTCGCGAAGACATTACCTGTGTTGTATGGAACATTTATGCCACCATAGTATTGTGTTAGGTAGACATGCCAACATGTTTATGCCACCATAGTATTGTGTTAGGTAGACATGCCAACATGTTTATGCCACCATAGTATTGTGTTAGGTAGACATGCCAACATGTTTATGCCACCATAGTATTGTGTTAGGTAGACATGCCAACATGTTTATGCCACCATAGTATTGTGTTAGGTAGACATGCCAACATGTTTATGCCACCATAGTATTGGGTTAGGTAGACATGCCAACATGTTTATGCCACCATAGTATTGTGTTAGGTAGACATGCCAACATGTTTATGCCACCATAGTATTGTGTTAGGTAGACATGCCAACATGTTTATGCCACCATAGTATTGTGTTAGGTAGACATGCCAACATGTTTATGCCACCATAGTATTGTGTTAGGTAGACATGCCAACATGTTTATGCCACCATAGTATTGTGTTAGGTAGACATGCCAACATGTTTATGCCACCATAGTATTGTGTTAGGTAGACATGCCAACATCTTCTCTAGATCTTGTTTACATCTGACTGATCCATATAAACCTCAGGGGCAGCCATCTTGGCTGAGAGAATATTGGCTATAACTCAAACCTATCTGCTCAATAATATGTGCAGTTTTCCTCCTCGAATTATAACACTGATTTCCTAATTAATTAACCACTCTAAAAAACAGCTGTATTCCGACCTCTGGAATATGTAACACCTAGAACGCTTTCCTATTTATGTAAATGTGACAAGAGGTCTGGTGGTCTGAGGGGCTTTTTTCCATGAGAGTTCCCGCCGGGGTCCCCCACCTTGGCAGTGTCCATCGTGCTGTGCCTGGATCTTTAGGCCGGTCAGGCAGGCATCGCGGTGGAGCTCACAGTGGTTACGGTAGGTCTTACCATTACTCCCACACACAGAGCGCTTGTGAGGTTTGCATTGCTGAGGGGAAAGAAAGATGCTTGCTTTGAGATTATTTGGTCTCAAAACCCAGGCATGTGGGTTTCTGTGTGTGTGTTTGTGTGTGAGACTGACCTCGATGCACAGGCAGGAAGGTTCCCCCTTCTCTGTCACAGCACACTCCCTCCCAGCTCCACAAAACACATTGGCACACACTTTGGACTTGCTCTTCCCCTCCTAAAGGCAGAAAACAAGAGACATTTGTCTGATCCCTTTAACTTGTCTGATAATACATGAACATTTTCTGGTAACTGTGAATATGATGAATCAATTTTACGGCTAGTGGCCACCACCATCTAGTGTTGACAAAAATAATTGATTTACACAAAGGTGGATTAGCGTGCAGTCATACTCTTTTTCAATAGGCGCTATTACATATTCATGAATTACATATTTAGAATGAAGATCTGATTAGAACGATAATGGAACTAAAATATTCCAAATATATAAAAGTATGAATAATATAATTTAAATCACATTTGACCACTGTTTCAAATGTCCCTCACGAATAGATGGACAGAGGGTGTTTTTACAATGGCAGCCACTAGGTAGCGACATTTCAAAGCTGAGATTTAAAAAAGTTAAACATATTAATACTTTTTGAACTAGTCAAAACCACTTTTTTTTACAAACTCAAATGAATACACAAAAACAGAATCAAACAAAGAGAACGACAGACGTACTGACTCAAAATAAAATGCACAAAGAAAAGTGTGCTGCCTTTCTGTTAGATCCCTAAATCCTTCAACGCCTTGAACGCCTGAACAGATCTGTTGACCTGTGACCTCTCATTCAAAACCCGAAAGCTTAACCACAGTGACTTTAGCATAACAATACCTCTGCACAAGTCCGCGTGCACGTAAAGCGACATGTTCTCTCAGCCAACATAGTCAAGACAAAAGACACGCTCACTTTTATTGAGCAGATGGCACACAAATCTGTCAAGGAGTGTCCTGGGGACACAAAGGCAAATGCACCTATGTTTAAACACGCACATTCACATTCAGATACATACAATGTCACATGCATGGCAGGTCAGGGTTTGGAGGAGGTGGCTCCAGCTGCTTGGGCCTAGTGTCTCTCGAACCTTTCTCCTTTGATGCATTATGCCTGGACAGACAACACCATCAGTAACTATGTTCTCATGGGGCCCGGCAACATATCCTCACACAGTAAAATCTTCCTTTGTTTTATAATTTGTGTGGGAATTTACAGTTCAGTTTAAGATCACCGTATGCCAGGGTTGACAGTTTTCCGAGTAGAACTTCACTATCGGGTGTCACGAGTGGTGAGCTAGGGGTTAGCTGGTGAGCACTAGGTTCCACTCGGTTTGGTTTAGGGGTGCACTTCCTGTTTCTGTTCACTGTTTTGTTTTTGTCACGGGTGCTCCTCGTTAGCTAATCACGGTGGCTATTTAGGTTCTAGTTTGGGGAGTACACGGTGCTTAGCATTGTTACAAGTCACACGTTATTTTAGAGGTGAGTGGGTTATACTACTGCGGTTATTGTAATGTGTTTGTTTAAGTCGCTATACGCGCATTTTCATTTCCGTGCCACAGTTTAGTGTTTTTCGCCGTTCACGGTTTGTTTTACTTTTGTATGTTTAAATAAACCTGTTGAACAGATTACCGTGGCTCTGCGAATGGCTTCCCGCACTACACCTACAGCAAGTTGTGACAATCGGGTTTACCCGAATTCCAATCATGGTGGAATACAGACAGAATTGAACTACGACCCTATCAGCGCTTATAATCTGTATGTATCCTACTCATTCAGCAAACACACAATAAGCCACTGGAAACCCACATGTCTCAAACAAAGGAAGAGAATATTCTCATGGAATGTGTGCAAAACTTAACAAGCAACATGCAGTTTCCTCCGACAGTGGAAAAGTTTCAAACCAGAATGAAAGGGTTTAAAACACCAAACACAAAACATGCCCCACAACCAATCTGTCAATCATCTGCTGTGTTGGCTACACAATGAGTAGGCACATTAACTTGGGGTAAACCTTCTAGGGCCCAGCTGAGACCAAATAATCAGATCTAGTCCCAGCAGAAATGTACATGGTATCCACTGGTTAAAACGAAAGAAGTGTCGCTATCTCTGTCCCATTTGGCAACATCTCTTTAACAAAACAAGGAGAGGTCACCTGAGGCAAAAGAAACAATGAAAGGTCTGCGCAAAACACCACAGAATGACAGACCAAAGTCACATAGGAGCACGTATACGAGTGCCGATGCCTCATCATATTTTCAAGAGGTTTTGTGGTATCTTCTTTGAGGGCTTGTAAATGCAGCTTGTCCTTTATGACTAATCTAACCGCTTAGATCTAACACCTGCTGAAACCTTTCATTCTCTAAATTATATAGTATTCTCCAGGAAGGTAGTGTGTGCAATTTCAATATTTCGTAACTCACAAAGACTTATATCGTCGGCCAAACAGTGAACTGAACACACAGTATAACATCCATTCTTTACAAATATACAAAACTGGAAAGGTGAATGCTGTTTTCGGACCCTTTCTCTTGTAAAGCTGGGTCTTTAGTTTTTTTCCAAAACTTCCAAAGGATTGGTGACTCAACGATAAAGAATGTGTACAACAATAAACACTAAATGAAATGAGTGTGTATCTGTCACAACTGCATTGTGTGTGTGTCACATCCGATGGGGACTAACAGTGACATGGTTACTTACATGCCCTTTTCAACAAGGCAGAACAATGTAAATAAATGAATACAGAGGGAGTTGGGACTTTTAGAACCTTGGTTTAGTTAGCATTGTCACGAGTGGGAACCTTTTGGTTGTGATTACACACACCAGGAGTGATTTAGCTATTAGTGTTGGTTATATAAGTTCCCTGAGTAGTGTCACGGGTTGCTTGGTATCATTTAAACGTTACATTTGAAACAATGTATATAGTTTTCAATGTGTGTTATTGTCCTGTTTTCTTTTAATAAAACCCAATAACGTTTATCTGGCTCTGCACTTGAATCATTCCTGCACTAAACCCTCAATAAAGCGTGACAAGTATATAAGTGGTTAGATTAGTCATAAAGGACAAGCTGCGTTTTCAATAAAGCGTGACAAGTATCCATTTTCATGAACAAACCACTCAATCAATATCAACCGAATAGCTTGTGTTTTAAGCATTCTTTTCCACAACTTCCAACAGTTTCTCAGGTTGGGTCAAGTGAGTGAGCATTCCTGCCCAGGTCACAGGCCTGAATCGGGGGTCTGCTCACCCAGACTAAACTCTTTACTTCCAGGGCCACGACTGCTCGCTCCAGCTGTGCTGACCCATTTAGAATTTGCACAGTTCAGCTCATGCTGCTTAGCGTACACACACACACACACACACACACACACACACACACACAGAGCGCACAGAAGTGCAAAAACAAATGAACACGCACAACTCCCTCCTTAACTAGCATGTTTCACAAACACACTTGTGTAAGCTCTGTATGACAGGAGTTGGGAGTCTGCTGCTGTCTGAGGATTTATTGGGTGTGGCCCCACCAGACATCCACAACGGGGGGCAGGTGGGTAGAGGGCTCTGATCCCAGGGGAGGTGACTGTGTGACCCTGGTTAGAGGGACAGTTGGCCCGGCAGGGAGCACAGGGGGGAGACAGGGCCTGCTGACAATGATTTAATGTCTAATGGCTGAGCGTTGTCATGGAGGGTATGGAAGAGCAAGGGGTTAGCAAGAGTATTGAAGGAACAGCCATATCTACTGCTGCTGGGAACACAAAGATACAAGCCCCAACATGCTAAAACTGTCTTCTGAGTGTCAGATAACGTGTCAATCCAATACTGTGGTGTATTTATATGAAGTGCTTGTCCGGTGAGCGCGACCTGTTCACCTTCTAGTTTGAGGCCTTCACCAATGCTTCTGGTTGGTCATTGGTAATAGGTCATTGGTAATTGTACCCCTACATTTGTACAGGGCAGAGTGAGTTCTGATTCACTGGCATGGATACATGTTTCTTGAAATTAGTTCCAGTTGTTTCTAAAACTAGCAATGACGAATGGATTCCACATAGATTTAGTCAGAGCTAAGAGCCAAGACGTTGGGAAACAATTCACGGTGATGTCATTAAATAAACGGCGGGTTCTTAGTCTCAGTACGCTGGCAACTAAAGTGTTATTGTTCGAGGTCCGTTCTCATGCTGGATAAACGGGATGCCGTTGGGATTCCTCTCCCTCCCGCCACAAGTTCCTTGTGTATTCGGTCTCCTAGAAAACCTTCGGGAGCTTGTCGCCAACTATTCAGTTGCCTTAGGGTGTTTCCAATGGAAGGACAATGAGGTGTAGGAGCTTAATGAACTGAGTGCTCACATTGATGAGGGGGGTTTGGAGATAGACTGCCAGATGCATTCTTACATACTCCTAATTAAGTCCGCCTCTCCCTTACATTCAGCCACCGTCTCTCTATGTGTCGGTCATTGCACACATCTGTCTTTACAATCTGCTTAACAGTATTGGGCCATTAACAGACTGGTTCTGGTTCTAATATACTGTATGAGCAAACCAGGTCAAAAATATGTTGTTTTGCCAGTAACCAAAGAGCTTTACCGTAACTGCGCTGATACAAAAAAGTATAAAAATGCATTCAGTCACGACCGTATGTCGCACTGGATGACAGCGTCTTACTGAATGAGTCATTTCCTCTCATCTCACTCTTGCTTGTTACCTTTCAGAATCAGAATCAGGTTTATTTCGCAAGTCTGTTTACACATACAAATTCTGACCGCTAGCTGCAACATTTAATACACACATTATAAAACGTATACGAACAGTGCAAACAGAGCAAAACACAAAACACCAACAGTTCGATAAGAGAAACCATTCATAGCTGGCATATGTAATTGATAAATATAGGATGTGTTACATGTATCTGAATACTGCAAAGGCAGTATTGTATGTATTTGCATATTTTGCAAAAAAAGCAATATCTAGTTGAATATACAGTTGTGCAAAAGAAGAGCAATGTCTAGTTATAGTCCACATACAGTATGTGCATTTTTTGTATCAGTGCCGATAGTGTCCAGGGTGGTATAGATTATGAGATTAATTATAAGAATGATGTTTTCTAACATCTATTTTCATGGGATTAATTGGGGGAAAGATGGCATGCATGTTTTATTCAATCTCAGGAATGTGTAATGTTGACATTGATCATCCAGCAGGGGGTGGCGTTGTCACCAAGACATTGACATGTGTCTTGCATGAAATAAGTCACTTCCCAAGGGCGAGGCTAGCCCCTTTTTAGGGGTGCTTCAGCACCCCTAAAAAGGAGCTCAGCACCCCTAAAACTTGGAGTAAGAAATGTTCTTATTCTAACATTTTTGTTCGTCTTTGACAAGGTTAAATAATATCCAAAACCTACTCCGTAGTTTGTGGTTTAAAATGTATGTGTTAAGGATGAAAATGAAAACACTCCTGCTTAGCAAATGGTGTCATCCTCTCCTCTTCTACTTGTCCTCTCTACCTGCATGGCTCAGCACGAACGGCATCCAGCGTGAAACACACGCAGAGTGACAACCCGTTATGTAGTGTTGTCAATCACTTCCTGTTCAGGACTTTAAAAAACTAGTTAGCAAGTCTTGTGACTTAAATAGGCAGTAACGCTAGGAAAGATATCTGTGTTAAACAATGAACATTTAAATGAGCAGCCTTCTCCCTCGGATTGAAACGGGTTGCATTATTAAATAATTAAACTACATGATCGGTTGTATTCCTGGAAAATGTAATATATTTAACAGTGGGTAATCAATGACATGTGAGGGAGGTCTAACGGCAGTCTATTGCTAGATGTATCTTTAGCTCTTGGGTGATGGTGTTGCCCAGGAAGCAAGAGGACTCCACTGTGTTGACTGGGGAGCCCCCCAGGACAATGGGTCAAAGGTCAGCTGACCCTCTCCTTAAGGAGTTAGAGAAGGTGCATCACTGATCCAGTACTAGACCCATTACAACTTCAGCTCTGCATTCAACACTATAATCCTAGACCTGCTACAGGACAAGCTCTCCACCATGGGAGTGTCCGTGTCCACAAGTAAATGGATCACAGACTTTCTTTGCAACAGAAGGTAGCCCGTGAGGTTGGGGAAACACCTGTCGGACCTTCTGACCATAAGCAATGGCTCCCCTCAAGGTTGGGTCCTGTCCCCTCTTCTCTTTGTTCATCAACAACTGCACCACAACTCTGTCAAACGTCTGAAGTTCGCAGATGACACCACCCTCATTGGACTAATCTCTGACGGGGACAAGCCCTCCTACTGGGGGGGATTGACTGGCTGATGTCCTGGTGCAGTCTCAACAACTTGGATCTCAATGCTCTAAGGACAGTGGAGACGACCAGCTAGCCTTCATCTAACTGTCACCACTTAAGCCCCACTACTTTCCCACTGTTTCTTTTTTGGTCAATCTCGTCCTTTTATCTTAGTCTTTTTTATGTTCAAAAAGATATTTTAAGGCTGTATTGGAGAGAGACGTGGGGGAAAATATTTTTGCAAGGTTCAGACCCATAGTTCTATCGCTCTATATGTCCTCTCCTTCCACCCTCTACTCTCTCTTTCTCTTCGTATTCTATCGCTCTATATGTCCTCTCCTTCCACCCTCTACTCTCTCTTTCTCTTCGTATTCTATCGCTCTATATGTCCTCTCCTACCACCCTGTACTCTCTCTTTCTCCCTGAAGCTCGGTTTCTCCATGCAGATGGAGAGAGGCTCAAGCTAATGGCTGACAGATGTTCAGAGGAGACACGTTCTCTAAGACAAGACATGCATTCTTAACCAGAGCACTTTTAAGGCCATGTGAATCCACACACAGAGCCGGCTAACCTCATAAACTGTTACTAACCTTGTTATATGGAGTAATTATTCAGAATTGCTTCCTACGCTCAGTGTGACAATAGTCAAGTAAATAATATGCCACAAAACGGTTGCTTATCTGTTGGTTAGAAAGCGCTAAGTCGTGTGCGTGTCAGACATCTAGGCAACAGCGATCCAGACCCCTGTTTGAGGATAATTAACCCACCCTAATATGGCTAGGATTTGGCTCTCTCTCCTCTCAACCCCCTTTCTTTCTCTCTCAGCTCTATCCTTTATCCCACCCCCCTTCACTCTGTGATTCTGGGAAACGTGCCAGGGTGAAAAAGAAAAGCATGGACAAATTAAGAGACAAAGATTTCAAACCAAGGTGAAACCAAATTGGAAAAAAAACATGGTGAACATTATTATGGTGAGCGAACAAGCGTTTTTACTGAGGAGAGTGAGGCTTGTTCTGATGTGGTGCCAGGAGTGAGGGCTATAGGGTTCTGCTATTACACCATACATCTGACAAAAAAGACCCGGGACACACGTCCACAGTACAGGAAGAATAAGGAAGTATAGGAGGGTGAGACGACGAGATAAAGAGAACGAGATAGAGAGAATGAGATACAAGTTGTTAGGAAACATTCAATGGCACTTACTTTTTGGACTTATATGCTGGAATGTTGGTTTTAATGTTCACGTTTTAATTCAAATCATTGATCAGTGATTTTCCGGCCACATTGTGGATGTTTGACCTTTACTGACAACACTTTGGTCTAACAAAAAGCCTGAAATCATGACTAGACATTGACGACTCTCTCATGCCTGCTGAAAATTATGTGACAAAACATTAAAATGAACGCATTGTAACTTCTAAATGGTGAAACCGACATTCACATCACTTCCAGAAAATAAAAGCTTAGCATCTAAACTTTAAGCTCATATCACATGTTTCTTTTCAAATCCAAACTTGTGGAGTATAACGCCGAAAAATTTAAAAACCAAAACCGGCTCCAATTGTTATAAGGGAGATTATACCTACAAGTCTATAAATGTTCAGTGACACACACATAGACGATGAGGCACCAGGGTCCAGGATGAAACGACTAACATCTGTCTTCTATGTTTGTCAACAGCTGACAGTTGCCAAGCCTGGTTCATCACAGCTGTTTAACGGTTGAGTAGATAAACACAGACATGACACAATCCAGGTGTTTGTGTGGGTTCATGTCTACGTTTGTAGGTGCCTGCTTAGTATGCATGTGTGGATGGGTATGTCTGTTCGGTCTGTTGTGTGTGTCTGTATAGTGTAACCAAAATGGTTTGAGTGCATGTTCTAGAGTCCAGTTACTCTAAAAGCATGACAACCACAGCAACAACAGCACCAGTTAATTAACAAGACAAATGCTCGAGTTGCCACCATATGAACTATATTCAGGGGCGGTGAATGACCACAGTCATTGGCCCCAGAAACAACTTCGATCCTTAATGGTTTGAATACAATTTGTTCCAGCATGCCAACCAATGAGAAAGTAGTTTACTGTAAATAGAGGTAAAATTGACTCAGATTGACTCAAATAAAGGACTGTTGTCTAGAAAAAATGTGCAACTGAAGAATTGTTTTACAGTGGATTTACTTGTTGTAATCCACAGACAGGAGAGAACGTTCAATTGCTTTTAAAAATAAATAAATAAAACTGTAAAAATTGTTGTTTTGCTGATAGTCGGAAAAAGCTGCTGTTTCAGTGGGACAGACTACGACATGTACTTACAGGATATGTTTGTGTTGCCATTAGATCTGTGAAGCTGGACAGATGTGGAATAAGGCTCCACCTCTTCTCTTTCTCAACTATTTGCCTTCTCAAATGGAATACATTATCGAAATATATCCACAGAAAACCTAACCCCCTGAAAACCTAATCCCTTTTCAATCGATAAAACATGTAATTTGCACATGGAAACATGTTAAATGTAAGTTTGATCATTGCACTTAATTGTGTCTTGGAATGTCATCTCTATATTATATGGAGGTATAATGGTTGGACCACATTGGAGTTCGTCCTAAGTAAAATGTTTTACATACACAAGTAGCTACTTTTAGTTTTTGTATTGTCTATAATAAACACAGCTGGGGTGAAGGAAAACATGTGTTTGTCAACCAACAAACTACTGATCCATGCATTATAGAAAATCCACAAAATAATAGGCGTTTACCTCCGCATGACAGCAAACCACTGCGACGAGAAGAAATAACGGGACACTTCGAAACATCTGAACAAATATGAAAGTTGGGTCAGTGTCAGACTGGCAATGAAAACATATCGCCCATTCATAAAAATACGTTTAAATATAATCCATTAATTTTCCTCAACGTACCATGGTAGCGATGGACTTGAAGACAAGAGGGGAGACGTCTGTGTTCCGACCCGGACAAAGAAATGAGTTGGGGGGAATCTATCTACCCGGGGAATCTGAGGAGCGCTGAGGAATGTTCCGGGTCTGGCTCCTCCCACCTTCTGTGACGTAATCAGGAGCGCTGAGGAATGTTCCCGGGTCTGGCTCCCCCCCCCTACTGTGACGTAGACAGGAGCGCTCAATGCGCTGAAGCGCGAACGAACTAGACATGGTTATTGTGAAGCCTCCATAGGTTGACATACACTATGTTCTTAAGACAAACACAATGTCTGCGTTTATGAATAATATCATGATAATATTAACTGCTATCCTTATAAAAAGGTTTGCTGTTATATGATGAATATATGCGTGCGATTCCACGTGGAATCAAAATATTTTTAAATTATTCTATTAGGTTATCAAACTTGCAGTGACGCAAATGCAACCAGTGGACGTTCGTGCAGATATCAGTTTGTCCCTCAGCATGAGTTATTAGGAGTGAGGCAGCACCCTCTGCTGATATGGTGTAACGATTACAGATCCGTTACAGTTTAGATTAGTGATTTTTAATAGTCCTATGCAGGCAGGTTATTTTCGGGCATACAGTATAAAAGAAAGGCCAATCATCTTGAAGATACATTAATTGAACTGAAATTATTCTTTAAATTATGAATAGTAAATTGTTGGTAAATTATATATAGCCTATGAAAGATATTAATATTACATTGCTTCGCTTTTTGAGCAAAAACGATACCTCCAGGCTGCTGCCTGGGGGGTGGAGTCACTGGCTCGCTATAGCTCTCCTTTGTTCGCTCAATCCGAGTAGCTAGTGAACAAACTCTGATTATCCCAGTTAACTGTGGGGAGGAGTCACTGGTTCGCTATAGCTCTCCTTTGTTCGCTCAATCCGAGTAGCTGGTGAATTAAACTCTGATTATCCCAGTTAACTGTGGGGAGGAGTCACTGGGTCGCTATAGTGCTCCGTTGCAGCCTCAATTCGAGTAGCTTTGTGAGCAAAAACTAAACCTCCCATATGCTCCTTGGAGTGTGGATGTCACTTGCTCGCTATAGCTCTTGTTTGTTCCACCAGCTCGAGTAACTTTGTGAGCAAAAACTAAACCTGCCCGAGTGGTCATGGTCGATTGGCGTCCCTGGGTTGATGCTCGGCTTAGTGGGTGGGTGTTTTCCGGCCTATTTGGCCCTGTTTCGGGGTTTACCCTGTTCAGGGCCCCAGCTTCACTGGACACCCCTGTCTCATTCTAAGATCTATGCTGCTATATTATGGTGCCGGGGATGTAGGGAACCAGGGTGTCTAACCTTTCCTGTGTCCTGTCTCTACTAACATCTGTCTGGACTTGTCCTGGGTTTACCCGTTCATGGCCATTGTCTCACTAACCCCCCTGTCTCCTTTTAAAGTATTATGTTCGGTATACTATTGTGCCGGGAACTAGTGTCCAACCTTTCCCTGTGTTTGTGTCCACTTCTGTCAGGGGGACCGCTCCAGCTTGGAGCATATGCTGGATCCTCCCTGGGGCCCCTAGCTGTGCGGCTGACGGAACAGCTGATGCAACCGGAGCTTCTTCCTCCAAGCCTATCAAGCCCGTCATCCCTCCCGGTCATCCCAGACTGTTTTGTTTCTCAGATTTTCGCACCTCGCTTGTTGTATTTTCATGGACTGACCCAGCCCAGCCAGAAGAGGACTGGTGATCCCTCAGAGCCCGGTTCCTCTCTAGGTTTCTTCCTAAATCTGACTTTCAAGGAGTTTTTCCTAGCCGCCGTGTTAAACTTGTTTTTTTTTTCAACTTGTTGATGTTTGCTCTGTCGGATTCAGGCTGGTGATTGTAAAAGCACTTGGTGACAACTTTTGTTGTAAAAAGGGCTTTATAAATACATTTGATTGATTGATTGATTGCAGCACTATTAAAACATAGAAAAGGTAGTTAGTCTTAGAAATGCTGATTTTAATTACAACCACCAATCAAAAACCAAACATGACATAAAATTGCTAATATAAATCATAAAATCATAGATTTTTAAATATAATTGAAAAATAGCCTCACAAATGCTACTAATCTGATTGCACCCTAAATAAGTGCTTCACAGATATTCAGTAACAGACACACCCCAACATAGACAGTTACGAGGACCAACCACAACAAAAAAACACAAAGGACACAAATAAGAATAGACTTGCTTGGGTCGAGAAAGACGAAAATTTTACATTGGACAGATAGAAATCTGTGCTTCGTTCTGATAGGATTTCCGACCGGTGTTTGTTAAAGCATTGTGACAATTGCTTATGCAAAAAAAAGGTTTATTAAAATACATTTAATTGATTGTTTTGAATATTACAATGACAGGGTATAGCCAACCTGTTTAGATACCATGAAGTTATTGGGGAACTATAAGGATTATCAATTCAAAAGTCAATGTAGTAAATTGAGTTGATCTTTTCACTATAGCCTTGGTGATGTCTGCCTTTCTTCTTGTGCTTAGCAGAAACCTGAGAACAGATTGGTTTCACATCATCATACACTTCATGTAAAATATATACACATTTAATATATGTTGAACTCCAAACAGAGTGACCATGACATATTTTTGTATTCCAAGCTCTATATTTAGAAATGACTCTATTGGGGCTAACATGCAAATTTGCAGCCTTAATTTGAGGGTATCCATGTTGGACAGGCCATTTAGAACCTACACCACATTGTGTAAACAGACCCATATTTTAGGGTTCATATTCATTTGAAAACTAACTTTACAGCTCTTTCTGTTCAAACAAGTGTGTTTGGAACATTAATGGAAGATTGACATGGATGTGCCGGCCATTCTTGCCAGACACTTGTTAAGAATTCACCCTAATTCAAACTAACTACAGAGATAGCTTTGCAATGTACTGGTTTGCCTCAAAAACATTATAAAAACAACCAAAAAAAGCAGACATAGTTCTGTAACCTCTGTAGGAAAATAGGGTTGATGTCTTGAAGAATGTGCAGAGACAAAATTAAATGACACACCACCTCATTTGTACCATAAGGATGGGTTCTGTGCACAGAAACATCTTGTTTGCTTAGAAACAACACAAATCTTCTACACTAATTGTAAGGTGTTCTGTCATGCAGTAGGACAATGACCCCAAACACATGCAGCTACAAAGCTATAAAGAGTTTTACATGGTCAGAAAGTGTACATGAACACACTTAAAGCCGCAGGACCTGAAGAAAACGGCAGTTAACTGTATTAATCAATAATAATAATCAATAAAAACATTATTTGATACAGATTAATACGGATTGGAATTTAAAAAAATTATAGAAAACAAAATTCCCTCTAAAATAGCCATTGAAAAATAGTTTAAACTGCATTATAAGGCACAGTGGTCCTTCAGAATATTCCAAGAGTGAGGACATTGTAGGTAACCTAGTAGGTAGCATGTCTGTTACAGAAAAAATGTCACTGCCGTTTCTGGTCAGGCTATACTTCCGGCGTGAGTTTGCTCAGGTTCTGTTTTATGTGTGACTTACATTTGAGTCATTTAGCAGACACTCATATTAAGAGACAACCACACAGCTTAGTAGTAGGTGCATTCTACTCATTAAATGAGTTATTTGCCAAATGAGTGCCGGAAAGAACCCGTTCTTGGAGGTCAAGAGCCCAGAGGTGGCTACACAAAAAACCCTGTTTTAGGGATGGACTGGGACCCGGATCTTTACCAAAACCAGCCCACCACTTCAACCCGCACCCCAATCCTCACAGACTGATGCATGTAACCAACAGCAACAGCCCCATAACACATCCTAGATTCCATTGTGAATCTAGGATGTGAATCTAGAGAATCTAGGATGCCATAATAAATTATAATACTATTGCTGAAATACTAAATGAAACATTGGCCACTCAGAGAGGACTGACGGCTTCAATCTGTAGTAGTAGACCGTGCTAACTTGTAAGCCACACAGCTAAGTAGTTGAATGTGCAAAAAGAGAACAAGCAGCACTGTGAACCAGGACAAATTGTTTGAAAACCAGTATACTCACAGTCGCACATTCGGTATCGCTCCTCTCCCCAGAACTGTCTTCGAGAAAAACTGTATCAGACCAGCACTTATCATCATCCTGAACAGGAATAAATTGATAATTAATTAATGTTATTGTAATGTATTATGGGTTGATATGAGCTACATGAATTAACTGCCTGGCAGGCATCACGCTAGCAAGGGTTTCACTGGTTGAGTTCTGGAGAACCTGATGTGGACTCAAATGGGGAAAAAGAAGTTCACTGGACTGAGGAACCGGACGCAGACTGAACCAGAGGGGGTCCTGGTGTGGACTGGGCTGGAGAACCTGCCATGGATTATGCTGGGGAACCAAACCTGAATTAGTCTGGGGAACTGGACCTGGATTGGCCAGACGAGCAGCTGGGAGATGAGAACCATGGACTAGGGTACAAAGACGCCTTTCAAAATCAACACAGATGTACACAAAGCTGGAAACAAACAGAAACACGACTGACGCTTCCACAAGACCTATTACTGATAAAAAGGAGATGATCGATGCTTTTAATTATCATTTTATTGCTGCAGGAAATATTTTTGATTCAGTCTCAAGGTCCACTCATTTACATTCTGTTCTGAATACTGATGTAGACTGCTGTACAAGGGATGCTGGGAAAAAACATGAATTATCTAATAGTTTTTTTTTACGATCTTTAGATTCTAAGAAATCTGTAGGTGCTGATTCCCTGGAACCTGGTCTGCTAAAATGTAGTGCTGCAGTTATTGCTGGGCCATTAACTCATATTTTAAATCTGACTCTATCGACAGGAATCATTCCTAAATTATGGAAATCTGCATATGTGTTACCTCTCTATAAAGGGGGTGATAGTACTGACCTTATTAATTATCGACCAATTTCTAAACTTCCATGTCTGGCTAAGATTCTTGAATCCTTGATAAGTTTGCAGCTCCGCTTCTTCATGGCTGAAAATTGCATTTTAAATGCAGTCAGGCTTTCGCCCTGGACATAGCAATATTTCTGCAGCCACTTTAGTTTTAAATGATATTATAAATGCTTGTGATGCAAAAATGACCTGTGCTTGATTTGTCTAAAGCTTTTGACACAGTAGATCATGCTATTTTGATGAAAAGGTTGTCATCAATTGGCTTTAGTCATGCAACTTGTTCCTTTTTGCAACTATCTCAGTGATAGGACGCAGGCTGTTGTGATCGATGGAGCTAGCTCTAATAGCCTTGAAATTCAAATAGGGGTTCCGCAGGGTTCTATCTTAGGACCTGTTCTCTTTACTATTTACATAAATACTATAGGTCAATTTGTAAATAGCTGTATGTCCCATCTCTATGCAGATGATATGATTTTAAATGCTTGTGCTCCAACAATCAGTGATGCCGTGTCCATTTTGCAAGCTGATTTCACAGCTGTGCAGGAAGAATTTAATGATTTAAAACTTGTTCTAAACATGAAGAAAACCAAATATATGTTGTTTATGAGGTCACACCAAAAACCTGCAGCTGATATTGCTATTTATTCTCTGAATGGGTCTTTAATTGAATGTGTCTCCTCTTACAAATATCTTAGAATCTGGATGGATCTCTCATTTAAAGAGCCGCTTCACCGATTTTGCATTTAGCTTTGTATCAGTAGACAAATGGTAGTATTTTCCAATGACCTTACTCCCACCCCTCAACTCCATCTGATAAGAGAGATTTCTTGATTTTAAGTCAGGAAAAAATCATCCAATGACATAAAATGACGATTTTTACGTCATTTGAGGATTTTTTAAAAGAGGCTATAAACTACAGACAGAAGTAGACGCTACTTCCGCATTTTTTCAACCCGCCCATATGGGGTGGGGCCTCGTCACAGATTCTCAAAACAGTGTCAGCCATCTTGTAGCTAAGCTAACCCGATGTTGCTTGTTGTGGAGAAATGCGAGTTTTAGACTAAACACAATGGCAGAATGTAATTTTGAAGACGAAATGGAAGAAAGGGATTTTGAAGATCTGTTGCGCAAATCCGATGTTCGTGGCTGCCTGTACGAGCAGTTGCGGTTGACGGAGGCTGCTGCTGCAGAGGAGCGAAGGAACAAGAGGCTGCTGCTGCAGAGGAGCGAAGCTTGCCTGGCGGTCATGAGGAAGAGCCCGTACAGAGTCGAGCTGGGGCGGACTGGTGGTGCCAGTGCTCTCGCTTTGCGCCTATGGACACAGATAGTGTCCCGCTGCTGTTGCGAATTTCAGCGATGCCATTTTCTTCTTGAAGAAAGACCTGAATCTGCATTAGAAACGGGACTGCCAGCATGCATAATAGAGCACCCCAGCTTTGATCCACAAGAGTTTTTGAAACTTATTTCAGGATTCCGAAGGTCAATTGGAAACGCCAGCCAAAGCCCGCAGGGACAAACGGACGCTTCAGTATAAGTGAGTATTTATTTGTTGTTCACGTCAGTTAGCTGAGCTATCAGTTGTTTTTACCGAGCGCAGCATTTACCATTTACATATATGCTAGCTAGCCTATTGTAGGTGCAAATAGCTTGCGTTGCTAACGTTGTGCTTATTGTTTTCAGACAATATCGCCTAACAGCCTACCGTCATTTCGTGGAATGGGTCCTGCAAGGAGAGAGACTGGGGAAAAGCTATATCGTCTTGTTTTGCCTGCCTGTGTTGTTCAGGACATCAGACAGAGATTTCCAGCTAGTGACGAACAATACTGTGGCTATCAAGAAACTGCTAAAGCTCTGGAAGAGCTATGAGTGTGAAATTGTTTTTATTATGTTTAAAACAATAAAAGTTCAAAGTTTATAATGTATTACTTTGATTTACAAAAGAGTACAGGGAAATATGAAGAAATGTATATACTTTTATTAATTACAAATATTCTCGGAACTTGGGGTGGTTGATAGCCCGCAGCCACTGTTTGCACTGCTCTAAATGTTCAACGGGAAAACGATGGAAACTAACTACATGTCTTTTCCTTGTGTTGGATGTACATCCCGGTACAACGCAAGGCTAGTATTTAAATTACTTTATCAAGAAACACGTCATGGAGACTCATGTTAACCGGTGTCTTCTGTTTTCCAGTCACTAGCCTTCCCTTCTGCCTGCCCTCTCGAGCCGGTAGGCGTGGCTTGGGAGTGGACTCGTAGAGCAGCAAAACAAGTGCATTCTGGGATTTGGTGTATTTCATCCACATGAGCCAAAAACACATTTTAATCTTTTTCTCTGGCTAGAAGGCACCAATTTCAAAAAATCTTTCACATTTCTACTACAAAAGTGACCACGATAAGTGAGAAAAAATATGTTTTTCGGTGAAGTTGCCCTTTAAGAAACATATAAATGAACTTGTAAAAAGCTTAAGCATGAAGTGGGCTTCTTCTATAGGAATAAGTCTTATTTTCTCCATGAATAACAAGAAACAAATTGTTATGTCGACTTTCATGCCGGTCCTTGATTATGGTGATATTATATATCAAAGCGCATCTCTCTCTACTCTGAAGTCACTTGACTCAGTGTATCATAATGCTCTCCGCTTTATTACATCCGACAATTATAATACTCACCACTGCACTCTGTACCATAAATTGGGCTGGATGTCCTTGAGAGCGCGTAGATCATTCCACTACTCTATCTTTATCTATAAAGCTTTACTTCACAGGCTACCAGTATATATATTATCCTTATTAATTCCTAGATCTTTGGCTTTAAAGACAAGATTTCAGAGTGGCCTAGTGCTAGAGACTCCCCTGGTAACCTCTGAACTAGGTAAATCAGCTTTTTCTTTTAGAGCTCCACAAGTATGGAACACGATTCAAAAGGAACTCCATTTGAATGCATTGGTGTCCATGTGTCAATTAAAAAAATTATGATACAATTTTATAGTGAGGAATGTGTCTGTTTTTAATTTGTTGCAATACTATCTATCTGTACGTTTAATATTGTATAGTGTGCATTTTATATTTTATGTGTTTGTACTACTAAGCAGAAAAACACTCCAAAGCATAATGTTTCCACCTCCATGTTTGACATGGGGACGGTGTTCTTGGTGTCATACGCAGCACATTCTTCCTCCTCCAGACACGTTGATTTGATGCCAAATATCTGACCAAATCACTTTCACCCAGTTCTCCTCTGAATTATTCAGATGTTCGTTGGTAAACTTCGGCCCTGTGCATGTGCTTTCTTGAGCACGGGGACCTTGCGGGCGCCGCAGGATTTTCAGTCCATGTCCTGACCTTGTAATGGGGTACCAGTTGTTTTCTTGGTGACTATGGTCCCAGCTGCCTTCAGATCTTTGACAAGATCCTCCTGTGTAGTTTAGGGCTGATTCCTCACCGTTCTCATGTTCATTGAAAGGTGAGATCTTGCATGCAGCCTCTGACAGTTATTTTGTGTTTCTTCCATATGCAATTAATCGCACCAACTGTGTCACCTTCTCACCAAGCTTCTTGGCGATGGGCCTGACATCCTTGGACAGCTCTTTGATCTTGTCCATGGTAGAAAGTTTGGAATCTGATTGATTGCTTCAGTCTTTTATACAGATAACAAGCTGAGATTAGGAGCACTCCCTTACAGAGATCAATTTATAACTTATTTGAAATGCTTTTTTCCTGATGTTTTTGTTGTAGCTCCATCTTTATTTGTTCAAATAAACCTACCATTAAAACGATATACTGATCATGTCTTTGTCAGTGGGCAAACATACAAAATCAGCAGTGGTTGAGATAATTTTTTGACCTTTTCATTTTTACATGTTTATAAGATAATATATCTGTTGGGTACTTTACCTTAGGCTGGTGGTTAACCATGTCCTGTTTAGTCATAATTCTAGAACTGAAAAAAGAAGAGGAGAGCACATTTATATATATACTGCACCAGAATAGCTACAATAACGGTCAGTAATGTCTGAGTTACATGGAAGGTAATCTTTCAGTTGAAAAGATAAATATCAATGGTGCAATGTCATGACTCAATGATAACTCGTACTCTTAAACTGGCACTTGTAATTCTGACTTGTCATTGTCAGGTGAGATTTATAACTAAGAACATTCTCAACTCTGAAATGAAATTCACATATCAACATAAAAAATACAAGGCTAAAATATTTGAAAAAATATATATAATAATAATTGTACAATAACATACTAGTTTCCTCATTAGGTTGGAAAGCACAGGAAACATACGTTTTACTCTTTTTGCAGAAGGCAGAACTGGTCAAGCAATTTTGCATTGCACAATACATTTAGCACTCCAGACGCAAGATCATCTATCTGAACTCTCTTTCCAACTAAAAAGTCCCTTGCAAACAAGTCATTGGTTTAAAAGTATCCAAATGATGCATCCTTCCTCCCCAAACGATCTGTCGGTCAAATAAATTCTTATTTACATTGAGACTGCGATTGGTGGTGAGGTGTCTGTTTTAAGAGTGATCTCACCTTGTGTCAGTGTGGTTTGTAGGGTGTTCATGTGGTTGGAGTTCATTTTCAACAAATAAAACAGTCCATGACAATGTACTGATCAAATCCAAACAATATTAGCACTAACCTTTGTATATTCAGTTTGGTAATGATGAGGATTAAAGTATACAAGATCATAAGAAACATCGAAAAACCCAGACACAAGATAGCTAGTTCAGCAATTCCGTGTACTGTCCAATCTGAAAAACAGTAAGGAAATAAAAATCCAGATGAACCAGGCAAAAACACAGAATGATAACCACTGTTCCAGACTACCTTCCATATTTAGGGACTGGAGTACCAGCCTGAACAGCATGATTGCTAATTTTTATTATTATTATTAATTTTGTAATCCAAATTATGTTATCATAGACATGACACATTTCTAAAACCTTTGTTTTTGGAGTTTCTGTTCATAGTATAGACTCTTAGTCTCTTAACATATCTCAAATGCATTGTATCATAAATAAATAATTCTACTCCTTTACATGATTTAACCAAGGCAACTTGGGGGTGAGTTATTTTTTAACCTGCACTTATTCCATTTAAGTTGTTATTTCGAAAGACACGCAAGATGGCAACAAACATGATGCGTATTATTCTAATAAAAAATGATTTCATTGATCAAATATAGTTAATGTAAACACCTTTCATTAATGGTCCGAGGGACCATATAAAGGATACAAATTAGTATACTTGTATAATCTTTACTTTGGTAAAAAGGTCTTTATTAATTTGTTACAATTCAAATAATGAATGAGAACACAGTATATTCAAGTTTAATAAAGGTAATATACACATCGAATCAAACTGTTCACTCTTTTACGGGTCCTTTCGGCAAGGAAAATATGGAAGAGAGCTAGCACAGGGGTACTAAAGTGGATGTTGTTGTGTGAACACAGCCTTGACTGTTAGGCCTACTGGCCCATTACATGTAAAAATTTGACTGCACATTTCTTAAATACAGATTAAGAGGTTGTGATACAACACAGATGTTTTCAGAGCACATTACTGTATAATAATCCCAAGAGTTTTAGATGATTCACAGTCGTAGACTGTGGTACACTCCTAATAGCACAGATACACTATAACAGCAAGACTAGACACTGTATAGGTCTAGTCTCAAACTGATGCAATGATTTATTTGGATACCATATCAGTGGTAAACCTGTGTTTACAGGGTCTTTATGCTAAATAAGATATACTAGATTTAGCAGCAAGATTGCAGTACAGTGAAAAGAGAAAATATTTGATTCCCTTTCTGTTTTGTACATTTGCCCACTCTCAAAGACATGATCAGTCTATCATTTTAATGGTAAGTTTATTTGACACAGTGGGAGACAGATTAACAACAACAAAATCCAGAATAACGCATTTAAAAAATGCATTTTACTCTGAAATAAGTATTTGATCACCTGTCAACAAGCAAGAATTCTGGGTCCCAGGTGTCTTTTATACAGGTAATGAGCTGAGATTAGGAGCATTCTCTTGACACCTGTCCACAGAACCTGTCAATCAGATTCCAAACTCTTCACCATGGTGAAGACCAAAGAGCTGCCCAAGGATGTCAGGGACAAGATTGTAGATCTTCAAGCCCATCGCCAAGAAGCTTGGTGAGAAGGTGACGGTTGGTGCGATTATTCGCATATGGAAGAAACACAAAATAACTGTCAATCTCCCTCGGTCTGGGGCTCCATGCAAGATCTCACCTCGTAGAGTTTCAATGACCATGAGAAAGATTAGTAATCAGCCCAAAACTACACGAGAGGATCGTGTCAATGATCTCAAGGCAGCTGGGACCATAGTCACCAAGAAAACAACTGGTAACACACTACGCTGTGAAGGACTAAAGTCCTGCAGCGACCACAAGGTCCTCCAGCTCAAGAAAGCACATGTACAGGCCCGCTTGAAGTTTGCCAACGAACATCTGAATGATTCAGAGGAAAACTGGGTGAAAGTGTTGTGGTCAGATGAGACCAAAACTGAGCTATTGTGTTTGGAGGAGGAAGAATGCTGCCTATGACCCCAAGACAGAACAACTACACTGCATCAAAGGGACAATGGATGGGGCCATGTACCGTCAAATCTTGGGAACCTCCTTTCCTTATCCAGGGCATTGAATTTGGGTCATGGATGGGTAGTCCAGGGGCCCGTTTCAGAAAGGAGGTTTAGTGAAAACTCTGAGTTTGTTTACCCTGAGATGAGGGAAACTCTTTGTTTTCTGTTTCAGAAAGGGAGGTAACTTACCCTCAGAGTCAGTTACTATAGTAACTGAGTGTGTGAACCTAACCTGGTCGGGAGCAGTTTTTCTTCAATAAACCTGGAGTTTCTCTCAGTCTCCTCCCTCTGACACAGCGCTCTTTCATTTCATTTTTAATTAATTCAGTCTGTATCAGGCGCATTTTAGCGCAGTGTTGTCATCTGCATTAATAAAATAGGATTGTTTTATTAACTTACTTAGGTGACGTTATAGATTAAAGTTTTTTTTCTCGAACATGACATGTCCTTTTGTTACACGATCCTGCAGATGAAGATGTATTACTTCACATACGAGTTTAACATACGCGGGAGATGATATTGAGGAAACCCGACTAGTATTTTAATTTCCAGATAACTTCCTATCTGAGCGGTATAGTTTATCTTTACAGTCTATAAGATATGTACATAACCTTATCCATCCTCATATAACTAATGTAACCCATCGTGGACATGCTCTTACATCCGAGCAGATTATTTGTGTCACATTACGCTTTTTGCAAACGTCAGTTTTAGGGCAGTATTACAGCCACTGTATGCAGAGCCGTTATATTAAACGTGTTTGTAGTGTTCCCTGGACACAAACCAGTGAGAGACATTAAAGAAGAGGTCCACAGTATTGCAGGTGTGTGAGAACTCCCTCAGAATCCAGTCTAGCGCCACCTGCTGGCAGGCTTTAGTGGTCGTCCTCCCCGGTCTTTTAAGCCATCATCTTTATCTCCTCCCCCGGCACACCTGGTTCAGTCTCGTCATCACTAAACCTGGTGTCCATTACCTCATTAGAGGACTATTTAAGTTCCCTGTGTGTCGGTTTGTCTTTGTGTGGAATTGTTAAATGTTACGTGTAGTGCTTTGTGAGCTCTCTAAAGGAGCCTTATTCTCTGTCTATGTTTATAGACATTTACCGTAATCGTGTGTGCGCTGCGCCTCACTTATGAATGGACTTCAGTTGGTGATGTACTACGTTCTTTTTAAGTTGGTCTACTACAGTAAACGACAACTCGAACGCTATTTCACTGCTGTGTCTGACTCCGTCCTTCCTTCGCTGCACCTCACTACGATCCGTGACAGAATTCCACACCTTCAATGAAAAGAGGAACTACGGAGCCTGCTATCGCCAACCCTCGCCGCAAACGGACCAGAGGGATTATGGAGCCTGCGATCGCCGACACCCTCACCCAACACACCGAGGGATTAGCGACGATGAAGGCGGCGTTGACCACCCTGGCTGCCACACTACAGCAGCTGGAGACTCGGATCCCCGAGCCCGTGCGCTTGGCAGAGGTCTCTCTGCCGAGCTCTCCGCCATTAACGGACCGGGGAGTGAGATTACAGTTGCCTATGGCGTATGACGAAGCGGCAGAACGCTGCCAGGGGTTTATCCTCCAGCTGGATCTGTATTTGGAGGATCTGAACCCAGCGCCCTCCAACAGACAACGGATCGCCGCCCTCATCACCTGCCTCACAGGTAAGGCCCTGACTTGGGGCGTTTGTCCGTCACTTTCGCTCGGTGTTTGATCACTCTCCCGGAGGGAGGAGAGGCGGGCGAGCGTCTCGCTCTCTTGAGGCAGGGGAACAGGAGCGTGCAGGAGTTTGCGCTGGAGTTCAGGACTCTGGCAGCAGGGGCTGGATGGAACGAACGGGCCCATATAGACATGTTTTATGTTCAATTAAACCCGGACGTACGTCGGGAGATGGCGTGCCAGGATGCCGCTCTCTCCTTTGAGCAGGTAGTAGGATTGGCCATTAAATTGGACGGTCTACTGGCGGCTCGCGGACGTCCTGGGTCGGACCCCTTCGTTTCATGCAGTCCTGCTGTCGCTCCCGAGCCGATGGGGCGGGGAGGCGCCGCGTCACGGGAGACCGCGCGGACTAGGAAGTGCACCTTTTGTGGCAGAAAGGGTCACTCTGTCTCCCACTGCTACCAGCGCATGGCTAAACCAGAGGGTAGGAGGTCTGATACTCCTGCGACAAGGAAGGTGAATACACCCCACACCCCCTCAGGGTCCTCTGACACCCATACCACTATCATTGTCTGTTTCCCTAATTCTCCGCTGTCTCCCCAGTGTAAGGCACTCGTAGATTCCGGCGCAGCTGGGGATTTCATTGACAGATCCTATGTTGAGAATTTACAGATTCCGTTGGTGCCGTTGGCCTGTGCCCGAGCTATTACGGGTCTGGACAGTCGGCCGTTGAGTTCGGGGATGGTGACACAGGTGACGTACCGATTACGATGGTTACGCAACACACACACACTGAACTGATCACATTACAAATCATCGACTCACCTTCTTTCCCCGTAGTGTTGGGCATGCCCTGGCTGTCCCGACACAATCCCAAATTCTCCTGGCCTCAGAGGATTCTGACGGGGTGGTCGTGGGAGTGTCAGGGAAGGTGCCTGGGTGTTTCCGTCGCTGCGACCTCGGTGGAAAGTCCAGACAGTGTCTCCTCTGTGCGTATTCCTCCCGAATATTCTGATCTGGCCCGTGTATTCTCAAAACAATTGGCTACGAAATTACCTCCTCATCGTCCGGGGGATTGCGCAATCGATCTTCTGGTAGACTCTGTACCGCCCCATAGTCACGTGTATCCCCTGTCTCAGGCAGAGACACAGGCGATGGAGACGTATGTGTCCGAGTCATTGAGACAGGGGATGATCCGACATTCCACCTCCCCAGCCTCCTCGAGTTTTTTCTTTGTGAATAAGAAGGACGGCGGTTTGCGACCGTGTATTGATTATCGAGCCCTTAACAGCATTACAGTTCGTTATCGGTATCCTCTCCCACTGATTTCATCTGTAATCGAGTCGATGCATGGGGCCCGCTTCTTCACAAAGTTAGATCTCAGGAGCGCATACAATTTAGTGCGTATCCGGGAGGGAGATGAGTGGAAAACAGCCTTTAGCACAACATCCGGGCACTATGAGTACCTGGTGATGTCGTATGGGTTGATGAATGCGCCTTCGGTTTTCCAGTCCTTTGTGAATAATATCTTTCGTGACATGATCGGCAGCGGGGTGTTCGTTCACATCGATGACATCCTGGTGTATTCGGATAGCCGGACTGATCATGTTTCCCTTGTTCGCAGGGTACTGGAGCGACTGAGGGCGCATGACCTGTATGCCAAATTGGAGAAGTGTCTCTTTTTTCAGCGAGCAGTCTCTTTCCTCGGGTTCCACATTACTATGGGGGGGGTGGAAATGGAGGTTGATCGTGTGGCGGCCGTGCCTAATTGGCCCGTTCCAACCACGGTTAAGGCGGTACAGAGGTTCATTGGATTCTCCAATTACTACAGAAGATTCATTAAGAATTTTGGCAAGGTAGCAGCTCCCATTACATCATTGTTGAAGGCGGGGCCATCTCGGATTCATTGGTCAAAAGAGGCAGACAGCGCATTTAGTGCACTAAAAATGCTGTTCACATCTGCGCAGGTTTTGGCTCACCCTGATCCGTCGCTTCCGTTCATAGTGGAGGTAGATGCGTCGGAGGTTGGGATTGGTGCTATACTGTCCCAGCGTTCAGGCACACCCTCTAAAGTACGTCCCTGTGCGTTCTACTCGCGGAAACTCAGTGCGGCGGAACAAAACTATGGCGTAGGTGATAGGGAGCTGTTAGCTGTAGTCAGAGCCCTGACAGAGTGGAGACACTGGCTCGAGGGAGCGAAACACCCGTTTGTAGTCTGGACTGACCAGCATAACCTGGAATACATACGGGCTGCTAGGAGGCTTAACCCTCGCCAGGCCCGATGGGCGTTGTTCTTTTCCAGGTTTGATTTTACGTTGTCGTACATTCCTGGCACGAAGAACGTCAAGGCAGACGCGCTGTCCAGACTATATGACACACATGAGAGGCAGGTTGATAACTCACCTATTCTTCCTGCCTCCTGTATAGTGGCACCGGTGATGTGGGAGGTAGATGCAGACATCCAGCGCGCATTAAGCACTGATCCATCTCCTCCACAGTGCCCCGAGGGGCGCGTGTACGTGCCGCTGGATGTGCGCGACCGTCTCATCTGCTGGGCCCACACATCGGTGTCCTCGGGTCACCCGGGCATTGGACGGACGGTGCGCTGCCTTACCGGTAAATATTGGTGGCTGGGTCTGGCCAAGGATGTGAGGTTGTACGTCTCCTTGTGTTCCGTGTGTGCCCAGTGTAAGGCTCCTAGGAATCTTCCGGCTGGTAAGTTACAACCTTTGCCCGTTCCACGGCAACCATGGTCACACATTAGTGTTGATTTTTTGACTGATCTCCTTCTCTCCCAAGGTCACACTACAGTCCTGGTCGTTGTGGACCGCTTCTCAAAGGCCTGCCGCTTCCTGCCCCTGGGAGGTCTCCCTATTTACACACGTCTTCCGGAACTACGGGGTACCGGAGGACATAGTATCTGATCGGGGACCTCAGTTTACGTCTAGTGTCTGGAAAGCGTTTATGACACGCCTGGGGGGCCATTTGAGAGCCAATTAGAGTCAACTCGCCCATTGCCTGAGGTAACCTTGCGAAGAGAGTTTAAATTCTGTGGGCAAATTGGAGAAAGTGGCCAGAGAGAGAAATTGTCATATCTCAGTTTAGTCCGTCAGATTGAGCTGGGAATAGAAAAGGGGCACACACAGACTGAAGTAGTTGAGGCTGTAATCAGGGCTGTCAGTCCAGGACTGCCATTGAGAGACATGTTAGAGATCAAGCGTGGGCTGACCCTCAGTGCACTCCTTACCATCTTGAAGGGCCACTATCGAGTAGATAGTCCCACAGAGCTTTATCACCAGCTTCTTAACATCTCCCAAGAGCCCAAAGAGACTGCCCTAAACTTTGTATTCCGTGCAATCGAGCTGAAAGAGAAACTGTTATGGAAAGCAACAAATGAAGACACTGATGAACAGTACAGTAGAGCCGTCATTCAGCGCAAGTTCCTCCGCTCGATTGAAACTGGACTATTGAGCGATTCTGTGAAGTTCCAAATTCTACCCCACCTCAGCGATGTGAGCATAACGGATGAGGAACTGATACAGAAAGTGGATGAGGCGGCAAAAGTTGAAAGTGAGAGACAAGAGAAACGGAAAAGATCCATTGCTGGTAAAAATCCCAAAGTGCAAGAGCTTCAAGCAGTCTCTCAGGTAAAAGCAACACCTGGTCAGAGCTCCTCTCAACATGTGGAGTCCGACTCCACTGTGTCAATTAAAACAGTAAAGCGGAACGAGACTAAGCCTGACAGCATAAACGCACAGCAGATGATGGAAGAGCTTCGCAAAGAAATGCAGCAGATGTTTCGAGCTGTATTGGAGGCAACTACCCACCCTCATGCACTGAAGCAGGGAGTGAGAGGGTGCAAGAAGTGCAAGGAGGAGGGAACAGGTGAGAAATGCTGGCACTGTTTTAAATGCGGGCAGGAGGGCCACTTCTCTCGCGGGTGCAGAACGATGTCGGGAAACGCTCAGGGACTACCGAAGTGGGGCCAGCAGTAGTCCAAGACCGATCGCCCCAAAACCAGCAGCCGCCACCCGGGCCAGTCATGCAACCAGAAACTGTTGTCGGGAAAAAAACAGCGGCTGCCTCATCAGCTGTAAGTGGGATTAACTACATACCACCTCGACACCAGCCACAGTTGATAAGCCTTGTAGGTAGCCGATGTATAGTGGACTGCGTTATGGACAATTGCCCAGTTAGAGCCCTGTGGGACACGGGAGCACAGTCCAGCATTGTGAATAACCTGTGGCGACTGAACCACCTCCCCCACACCGTTGTCAAACCCATCTCAGAGTTGTTGGGGGATGAGACTTTGACAGTCTTTGCTGCTAATGACACAGCCATTCCATATATCGGCTGGATTGAAGTCAGTTTCAGACTACGCAATGACCACACCAAGAGAAATGATTTACAAGTGCCAATACTAGTGTCTAGCGACCCAGCAGTTGCCAGTGACCCTATCATCGGTTACAACGTCATTGAGGCCATCATCAACCGAAAAGAGGAAAAGACTGTAGGTGAAAGGAAGCAGTTGGCACACGAAGTGAGTAAAGCCTTTGCGATAACAGTAAAAACAGCTCATCGTGTGGTGAAGTTGATGCAGGACGGTGATGCAGAAACGGGTGTAGTTTGTACTGGCGGAAAAAGAGTACCCGTACCAGCAAACCAAGTCACCACCGTCTATATTAGAGCGCATGTGAGTTTACAAGCCCAAGGTCAACACATGCTCTTTTCACCTGACGTGCTTAATCCTCCACCAGAAGGCGTGGTCTACAATGATGCGCTAGTGCGGATTCCAGAAAGGAGAGTGCCATACATACCCATCTCTGTGACCAACGTGACAAATCACACCATCTGTCTGGACCGTCATAGAGTGATTGGACACCTGGAACCCGTCAAGACCGTATACACAGCTCCGTTGCAAAAGGAGGACGAAATGGCAGCTGTAGTGGAAGACAGCACAGGGTCCAGGGAAATAAGTGGTTCACTATAACCAGATAACACTCAAGTGAGAAGACCAACCTCATGGGACCCCCCTGTTGATCTCTGTCATCTCTCAGAGGGAGAGCAGGAGGCGGTAAGGAAAGTGTTGCGGGAGGAATGTGAGGCCTTTTCTTTTGACAGCGACGATGTGGGTTGTATACCGTCTCTCAAAATGCATATAACCCTCCAAGATACTCACCCTGTGCAAAAGACCTACATGTCTGTCCCAAAGCCTCTTCACAATGAAGTTAAGGAGTACTTGCAGGACTTACTGAGAAGAGGTTGGATCACCCATTCCCGGTTCCCTTATTCGTCGCCGGTAGTGTGTGTCCGGAAGAAGGACGGCAGTCTTCGTCTCTGTGTTGACTTCAGAGAACTCATCCGTAAGTCTGTCCCTGACCGCCATCCGATACCAAGGATTCAGGATATGTTGGATGCTTTGGGTGGAAGCTCATGGTTCTCGGTTTTAGACCAGGGTAAAGCGTACCACCAGGGTTGTTTGGATGAGGAGAGCCGCCCGCTCACAGCTTTTATCACACCCTGGGGGCTTTATGAATGGGTGCGCATACACTTTGGCCTGAGTTCGGCACCCGCAGAGTTTCAGAGAAGTATGGAGCATTGTTTGGCGGACCTGAGAGACACGATTTGCCTCCCGTACCTTGATGACAACCTGGTACACAGTAAGAGCTTCACGGAGCACTTGGAGCACATCCGTCTTGTTCTCCAGCGTTACAAAGAACATGGTGAAAAGTTGACCCCAAAGAAATGTGAGCTGTTTAAATCAAGGGTGAGGTTCCTCGGCAAGTTGGTGCAGGGGAGGGTTACACAATGGACACCGCAGAAATGGCTCCAGTACAGGCGTTAAAGGAGAAGACCCCTTCCACTGTGGGTGATGTACGCCAGATTCTTGGGTTCCTCTCTTACTACAGACCCTTTATCCCCAAATTCTCCTGTGTGGCACACCCACTGTATAAACTCCTCACCATCCCAAACCCAGAAAATTGCACTCTAGAGCCGATCAAGAAGAGGCCCAGTAAAACTGGAAAGAGGAACAAGGGTCACTTGCCATCACAGACGCCTATACAGTGGACCAACTCCCACCAGGAAGTATTGAATCAGCTGATTGACGCACTCACAAAGCCCCCTGTCCTCGCATATCCGGATTTCACCCAACCGTTCGTGTTGCATTGTGACGCATCCCAAGTTGGTCTGGGGGTGGTGTTATACCAGAGGCAGCAGGGAAAGATGAGAGTGATCGCCTATGGCTCACGCACCCTGAGTCCAGCAGAGAAGAGGTACCACCTGCACTCTGGAAAGCTAGAGTTTTTAGCGTTGAAGTGGGCCATCAGTGAACGTTTCCGGGATTATCTTTACCACGCCACATCGTTCATGGTATATACCGATAATAACCCATTAACATATGTACTCACCACCGCAAAACTCAACGCAACAGGACACAGATGGGTGGCAGAGTTGGCCGATTATAACTTCACGATCCGGTACCGCCCAGGTAAAAACAACTCCGACGCAGATGGGTTGTCACGAATGCCGTTGGATATTGAGAACTACATGTGTAGCTGTACGGCGGAGGCCAGTCAAGATCTCATCAGTGCATCTATTGAAAGAATTACAATGGAAAGGAGAAATCCGTGCAGAGGTGTTGGGTTGATCCAAGTCAGTGCTTTGAGCCTGGTCAAAGACAGTGAGACCAGCCAATCTCTCGCCCCAGATCAAATCCGCAAAGCTCAGGAAGAGGATGAAATCCTCTCAAGAGTCATCTGGTACAAGTTACAAAACAGGAGGCCGAGTGGAACTGAAGTGAAAGCAGAGAACTCTGCAGTGGCCATACTGCTGAAACAGTGGCTCAAAGTTCATGTGGGTCTAGATGGTGTCCTGCGCCGCAAAACTGGCCGTTGAGAACAATTGCTGCTCCCCAAAGCTTATCGTCCACTGGTCTTCAAAGAGCTGCACCAGGACATGGGTCATTTGGGAGTTGAACGGACACTCGACCTGATTCGAGAACGGTTCTACTGGCCAGAGATGGGTAAGGATGTCGAACATTTTGTCAGCAAAGTGTGTGAATGTCTCAAGAGGAAGAAGCCGAGTAAGCCGACCCGTGCACCTCTGGTGTCCATCCAGACCACTTATCCCTTCCAGCTCATCTCCATTGACTTCCTGCATTTGGAGAAATGCAAGCATGGCTATGAGTATATATTAGTGGACCATTTTACGAGGTTCGCGCAGGCCTATGCGACAAGAAACAAATCGTCCAAAACGGTAGCTGACAAGATTTTTGATGACTTTGCACTTAAGTTCGGGTTCCCAAGCAGACTACATCACGATATAACACCATACCACCCCCAGGGTAACGGGCAGGTGGAAAGGTTTAACCGTACCCTGTTGTCCATGCTGCGGACCTTGTAGGACAAGGAGAAGGAGGATTGGAAGGAGTCCCTTGCTAAAGTTGTCCATGCGTACAACTGCACAAAGAATGAGGCAACGGGTTACGCGCCTTATTACCTTACCTTTGGACGTTCCCCTCGCCTGCCCATTGATCTGTTGTTCAGGCTTGGAGAAGATGAGGCCCATGACAACTATGATGACTACGTGAGTCATTGGAAGACAAGAATGCAAGAAGCATACGAGATTGCGGCGAAAACAGTTGTCAAAGGAGCAGTCCGGGGAAAAGTCCTCTACGACAGGAGAGTACAGGGGAGAGACCTCCACCCAGGTGATAGAGTCCTCCTCAGAAACCTCACTCCCAGAGGGGGGCCTGGAAAGATTCAGTCCTACTGGGAGGGTCAAGTGTACAAAGTGAAGGAAAGGAAAGCTGATGGTAGTCCTGTTTATGAGGTCAGGCCAGAAAATGGTAAAGGAAGGAACAGGGTGGTTCACAGAAATCTGCTGCTGCCCTGTGATTTCCTACCCCTTGATCAGCCACCGGCAGAGGTTCGTCGGCCATGGAAAGACTCCCCGAGCGCTCCAAAGGAAAGAACCAAGCCACGACGACAGCAGCGACAGCAGCCAGAGCCAAGTGAAACCTCTGATGATGAATACAGGGGCTCCTACCAGTGGAATCTCAGACCTGTCAGGGGAAGACGGCAGAGACAGGCTTCACTGAATCCTCTGGCAGAGCCTTTCCAGCCTCAACAGAGCTCTCAACATAACGAAGAGGATGTGTCACTACAAAGCGAAGAGGATGTGCCACTACAAAGCGATGAGGATGTGCCACTACAAAGCGATGAGGATGTGCCACTACAAAGCGATGAGGATGTGCCACTACAAAGCGATGAGGATGTGCCACTACAAAACGATGAGGATGTGCCACTACAAAGCGAAGAGGATGTGCCACTACAAAGCGAAGAGGATGTGCCACTACAAAGCAAAGAGGATGTGCCACTACAAAGCGAAGAGGATGTGCCACTACAAAGCGAAGAGGATGTGCCACTACATCTTCAGAGACCTGACTTGAGTTCTGACGGGCCTGAGATGGGTGAATCAGAGGCAGATCCTCTGGCACTGACTCAGGGAGAGGGACAGACGGTAAGACAGCGACCCCAGAGACGGAGACATCCGCCTGTTGTACTGAGTTATGATACATTGGGTCAACCATCCTTGGTACGAAGAAACAGTAAGGTAACAGGAAGTCAGGTAACACAGATTAGGGGTTACTGGAGGCCTTGGATGGCTGAGGTGTTCTAAAAAAGTGTTGTATTTGTTCCCGGAAATGTCAGGAGACATTTAATTGTGTGGGGGAGAGTGTAGCACTGAGTAATTCTGAGTTTAGAAATTGCACCCCCCCTTTAAATTTTGAACTTGGTAAAGACATTGTGTATCTGTATCTGTATTACTGGTTTGCACTGTGTTCAAAGTGAAATCATTATGGTTAAACTGAGGTTCGTCACCAGGGGGCACCCAAGAGTCACACTACGGACCTGTGGCTGATTGGCAGAATAGAAGTCGCATTCAGTACATGATTAAGTGCGGTGTAGACTAAATGAAAACGTTCCTTGTTTGACCTGTGTTTTCCATGTCTTTTGAACAGCTAAGCTGACAATAATCTTTACACTAGTAATGCTCAACACCATTGTATTCTTATAAAGCCGTAGTTGATGCCTGAGACGTTAATAAATGTTTAATTTGATTGTGATTAAGAGTGTCGGACATAAAAGGGCTGACGAGAGTGTTCACAACTCGAGAGAAAAACAAGTAACATTTAATGTGAGCAAAAACAAGGAATATAGGCTTAAATTACATATGGTCGAGATGTGAGTGTGAGATGAGGGATAATTAACTAAATATATGTGTATGAACGTTGATTATGTTGTGTGTAGTGACGAGTGTGAGCAGTTTGAGGGAAGAAGGCACACGTGTCTGGTTAGTCTACACGTGGACATGTTAACCTCATTTAGCGTTACTTTATCAGCCATTATGGGTAAAAGTGCATTTGGTATATATTGTTACTCACTCCAGTCGGATTCGGTGGTAAAATGCTTTGGTTGATGATTTTGTGAGATAATTGTTCCTAATCAGTTTTCAACTAAAACAGTGATTTAAGTATTGAAATATATTCATGCAGTTATCAATGGTAGAGTGATGGGAATATATGCTAAATAGCAATGCACATGGTTATGTTTATTGAGTTTAAATGCATAGTTAAATGTGACTTGCTTGTATCCATGTTAAAGCAGTCTGTGATATACTGTCTTGACTTATTGGTCATATCTTTACTTTGTGCCATGTGTTAGTGGGCACAGCACATGTTAACATCTATTGTGTTCGGATGTTTGTTGGAGCATGTATTCTCTGAGAATGGAGTGTGGTATGAAGAGTAATGTGTACCTGCTTATACATTGGCATGACCAGACATGTAATTGTTTTTGATAGTATGTTCACGCACCTGTGGCTGATTGGCAGAATAGAAGTGGCATTCAGTACATGATTAAGTGCGGTGTAGACTAAATGAAAACGTTCCTTGTTTGACCTGTGTTTTTCATGTCTTTTGAACAGAAATAAATGTCTTGCCCCAGGAAGTGACATTGTTTCATTCTGAAAAGTGTAACACGTTGACCCGAGCAGCAATTTCTTTCTAAATACGTGTTCATAGTCGCTGTAAGCCTGCATCAGTATTTCAAGCTTGGGGTGCCGTATGCGGTAGTAGAATCGCGGCTCCATTCATGCTGCCTTTTTATAGCGGCGGTGCACGCGCGTAACTCTGCGTGAACCTACACTGGGTTGATTGAACCAACTCAATTCAGCTGTTCTGAAACCGAAAACTCAGAGTTTTCCATCTTAGGGTAAATCAACTCCGAGGTCAGGGTTAGATTTAGAGTTTGTTAAACCTCCTTCTTGAAACAGACCCCAGCATGACAATGACCCAAACACACACGGCCAAAGCAACAAAGGACCGGCTCAAGAAGAAGCACATTAAGGTCCTGGAGTGGTCTAGCCGGTCCCCATTCCTTAATCCCATTAAACATCTGTGGAGGGAGCTAAAGGTTTGAGTTGCCAAACGTCAGCCTCAATATCATAACGACTTGGAGAGGATCTGCAAGGAGGAATGGGACACAAATTCCCCCTTGAGATGTGTGCAAACCTGGTGGCCAGAAACATCTGACCTCTGTGATTGCCAACAAGGGTTTTGTCACCAAGTACTAAGTAATGTTTGGCGATGGGGTCAAATAATTATTTTACTGAGTAAAATGCTAATCAATTCATAACTTCTGTGAAATGTGTTATTCTGGATATTTTGTTGTTATTCTTTCTCTCACTGTTCAAATTAACCTACTATTATAATTCTAGACTGATTATGTCTGTCTCAGTAGGCAAATGAACAAAATCAGCAGGGAATCAAATACTTTCTTCCATCACTGTATGTGTTCATCTCATACTGGAACTTACAGTTTGTTTTTGTTGTCACTTCAGGTGCAGCTGTTGTTTTAGCCGTCTCATTGTTAGTTTGGTTCAGTTCAGTGGAGGACAGTGCATCTGTTATCAATAGAGATAAAGGACAATTTGTTAGGCAACACGTGGCAACAACAACATCAACTGCAAACAATATGCAGTGGACACATTTTATTTTTTGTAAATCTATGCATGAAACTCATGATCTGCAGAGCAGTATGTTTTGCTTTTTAAATGCACAATGCACATAATAGATAGACAAACAGATGACAGTTATAAGGGGCACTGTGTAGAATCTTGCTTCTAAATAATGACACCATGTTCTCTTGTCTTTACTCACCAAACGAGACAGGAATAGTATAAGCTAGTCCAGGGGGTTCAGTGTGTAAGGGATAGTACTGCGACAATATAAAAAGTCAGTGGAAACTGATAGTTGGTCTACTGATGAAATTTAAAAGGAAAATATCTTAGGCATTCCTGGTCACCCCTTGGCCGGTGAAATCCAACACCCTCTCTTTGGTTTGGCGCGTGGAATCTTGTTTCATTGTTTTATTGCCATCACCTGTTTTCCTAATTACCCTTCATTAAGTTCCTCCTTTCCCAGTGTGTGTTGTCTTTGTTGGGCGTAATGCTTATGTACCGTTTGCGCATGTCTTGTCTTCGTTTAGTGTTTTTTTGTTATAGTTACATTTTTGTTTAATAAATGTCCTTTGTTCACTCTGCGGTTGTGTCCTGCCTTCCATTTGTTACAGAAAGACGACCATCTTGAGGACGCAGCGTGTGAACAGAGGACTTGGAGAGTGTGTTGGCGACTGGTGGAAAGCACTCCCCAAATTATTTTAGGGGGGGAGGGGCTATGGTGGTGGTGCAGCAACCAGGTTCGTCAGTGGTAAGACCCATTGACTTAAGTACCAAACATAATCACCCAAAATCCAAACAGCTGTGACACTCTCATTAAGCTTTACACACTTCAGCTGCGTGACAAACCCACTGGTAAATAACAGAAAAGTTCTCCACCCCTCCTAGCCCACTAGATGTCCTACTTGGACTAGGAGTAGTGACAGCATGTGTATAAATGCTTGCTCCTTTGTCCTCTGTGTGTGGCTCATTGTTAAATGTCAGCTCCGACATACTGGTGAGTGTTAGGTGTAGCTGTGTGGTTTAGATATTGTAGGTCAAAGACATGCTCAGTCTATAATTTTAATGGTAGGTTTATTTGAACAGTGAGAGACAGAATAAAACATTTTTGAAACAAGGTATACATTGATTTGTATTATGTTCAGTGAAATAAGATTTCTGGCTCCCGTGTGTCTTTTATACAGGTGTGGCTCATTGTTATACCAGATTTCTGTGAACCACCCTGTTCATTGTTATATCTGTCATACAGGTGAGTGTTAAGTGTAGCTGTGAGATTTCTATTTTTTAAGTCGCTAACAAGTGCAATTTTATTTCATTCAGTCTATATCTTTTTTTTTGGATTGCTTACACACTAAAATTAAAAGTAGTTCACTATTAGCAAAACCTTACACTCAGGAAGCAAAACATCAGCCCATATTTGCACAACTATAAGCACATTGTCCACCTCACATTTGTTGCAAAACTCTACACACAGTGATTTGCAAAACACTAAACACACTTACAGTAATATGTGTATAATAAATTAGTACTGTTGAACTTGATATATGTAGAAGTGCATTTTCAATACAGTAACTGTCATCCAAACTGTAACCTAAGTTTACATCAGGTAATATAGACAGTGTACAAAGTTACAAAGACAACATGACTTAACATTTTGACCACCTTGTTCATAAACAGTGACACAATAACTTTTGCAACATATCTATTGTGTTTTGCTGTTTGTACTAAGTGTTTTGAGAAATGCACATACTATTATACACATGTGACGTACAATGTGAAAAACGCACCAAAGAATCTGGGAAAAGCTGTAACATACATTACACACAAAAATCTATCATGAAGTCACTTCCTTGCAATACCAAAGTGTCAAATTACCACACCGTCCAACCAATTGGTTCAACACAGTCATCAGGTGTGCAAACACTTGTTTGCTTACAAGTGTGGTTTTTACCCAGAAGTGTAAAGTTTTTACGAGAGTGTTTAATTATGCAAAGGATCTGTAGTGTTTTGCTCATTGGGTGTGTGGTTGTGCTAATTGTGTGTAGTGTTCTGAAAACACAGGCCCTGTTTTGAAAATCGTGCTTAAGCAATCCAAAAAAAACTGTAATAAAACCCATCAAACGTGATATCTGCCTGTATCTGGTTCCTCCCTGCACTACACCAAAATTATTGTTAATAAAAAAAAAACGTCAAGGGATATTACGTAGAGGCGGGTGTGAAACCTCTACAGGAAATTGACAGAAAACCATATGACTGACAGTTTGTGTAATGCAGATCAAAAAGTTATATCAGGAAGAATATTTGAAGAATTAATTAGAACAAGTCAGATGACGATTAACCCTTCGCTAAGCCACGCCCTCCTTAGTTACTGTTGCTACGCCTGGCAAGCTTTCGAGCCTGGCACGTCTATTGCAGTATGTATGCACCGGTGTCAGACATTCCCAATTGAGATATTTAGTCATTTTTGGCGAACCGGTGAAATATCTGAAAGAGCAAGACAAAAGGGGCTGCAGAATGCATTTGAGGGATATATATACGACATAATATGCAACCGATTAGAGAATAACGTCTTTAAAATTGAAGCGAAAGCCGATCCCAGCGCAAGCAGCAGCTGCCTCATACGCTAACTATTCAAGTGGGAAACACACAAATTGAGAAACAGCTATGTTCATGCACAGCAGTAATAAAGTGTACCTATAGTGAACACATGATGACTACTGTTAATGAACTGATTAAGTTCGCATAGCAACACTTTCCTTTGAGATCTCCGGGCAAGCCCCCTGATGTTCCGTCCTTAGACCTAATACCGGGAGAGCCGCGATCGGATTGGGGTACTCGGGTAGGACGTCGATTAACAAAATGCTGAAATACATTTTAAAATATTTCAGTGAGTCTCCGTATTGCCTTTAATCATCTTATTTTACTTTCAAATATATGCAAAGAACCGTCATTATCTAAGCAATGCTTTGCTGAGTTAGTTGGCAAGCTAGCTAACATTAGCGTGTTCTTATTGGAGCAAACGTAAGTGTTTTTGTTAATCCTGTCGACATTTAGTTGTGAATGGGGTCTTCCATGCTTGATCAGCGCCCGGCATTTCTCCCCTTGGGTTTTTGGTTTGGGGAAAAGAAAAAATTCCACCTCCCCGTCCAAACTTTTAGGATATCGGGTATCAGATTTACACACAATCCATAAGCACAACGCGTTGGCATGTTTCCCTTGCTCGAAAGCTTGACAGACCTCCTGCGCCTAGTTACGGTTGCTAAACCACGATTGGCCTGTGGCGGTTTTCGGGCATTTTTATATGTAATCACATTTACCTAAACAAATGCATTGATATTCCAAGACCATTTTGCCTCTCCTTGATCAGAGCTTATGGTTTCACAGCACCTTATAATGGAACTTAGATGGAGGTGTACAGGGCCGATAAACCTGCTACTTTCAATTGGCAGATCTCACTGAAAAAGTTCAGCATTAATTATACGTTCTAAAAACCGTGTTGGTTACATTTATATCTTCTCATCTGCGAGCGTTCCAGCATCACAGGAAATATTTCCACATGGCAGCGTTTCCCCCATCATTTACATGGACCTACCAGAGTGAATTCTTATTCCCCAACGGGTTATGCATCACTTTTAGATAACACTGATTGAATATTTGCAAATGGCCAGCATAGCAGACTTAACCCCCATTGAAGATAAACTGGGCAGAAGGAGAAAGCAACGAACTTACACGTGCGACACATTTGTGGGAACTTCAGCAACAGGGTTGGAAAGAACTTTCAGAAGAATATTTGATTTTCACTGTCGATACGCCACGAATGTCTGCAAAAGGTTGCTACTTTGATGACTCAAATTTACATTGGTTTTAAACTGAACAGTTTCAGGATTCAATTGTTTTTTCTGTAATTGTTTATTTGTTATGTTTTAATTTCAGAGTGTAGACATTCTTATTGATGAGAGCAGGGTGGAACATGTGGCCAGGTACAAATTCCTGGGTGTCCACATCTCAAACAACCTACCCAGGTCCCTCATCACCACAACCCTGGTCCAAAAGGCACAACAGCAGATATACTTTAAGGACGTTGAAGAAGGCATTAACTATATACAGTATCTCACAAAAGTGAGTACACCATTATATCTTTTCATGTGACAACATTGAAGAAGTACACACTTTGACACTTTGCTACAATGCAGATTGTAAGAGTGTACCGCTGGTGGATGTTAGAAACCATGCGCTTTTCCACCTTCCGTTTGAGGATGCCCCACAGATGCTCAATAGGGTTTAGGTCTGGAGACATGCTTGACCAGTCAATCACCTTTACCCTCAACTTCTTTAGCAAGGCAGTTTTGGAGTTGTGTTGTGTCCTTAGTCTGCTTGTCTTCTGCAAACTGTTTCCGGGCTTTCTTATGCATCACTTTAGAAGAGGCTTCCTTCTGGAACGACAGCCATGCAGTCAGACCAATTTGATGCAGTGTGCGGCGTATTGTCTGAGCACTGACAGGGTGACCCCCCCCCCAACCTCTGCAGCAATGCTGGCAGCACTCATACGTCTATTTCCCAACTTCTTGGTCGACCATGGCGAGACCTGTTCTGAGTGGAACCTGTCCTGTTAAACCACTGTATGGTCTTGACCACCATACTGCAGTTTAGTTTCAGGGTCTTGGCAATCTTCATATAACCTAGGCCATCTTTATGTAGAGCAACAATTCTTTATTTCAGATCCTCAGAGAGTTATTTTCCATGAGGTGCTATGTTGAACTTCCACCCACACAAATGTATATACACACAAACTTTTGGTATAAAGTTTTAAAACACCTCCATGTTACTAGTTTCTATTATACATATATACATATATACATATGTATATATATATACACTTTTGGTCATTTTTGGTAAATTATATATACTTTTTATTATATAAAATATGATTATATTAATTTGGTTCATAACTATTTACATGAACAAATAAACAACTAACCAAATGGATTTTTGAATTTAAATCTCAGATGCCAAAGACTCTGTGGGACACAGTATGGTAGATGTAATCATGTTGATTTCAGATTTAATAGAAGACTTAATAGCAGACTCATTGCCGACCTATTGTAGTCAGAATGACCAGAGATCTGGATATTCTGGTGATTTCAGTCATTTACATGTTCATATGTCGATTGATATTAACCGATGCTGGCCAGTCTTTAATAAATATGGATTTTGATTTGTCTTGGCACACACTTTTGATCTACTTAAAATGTCATATTTAATAACAGTCTCCACAGCCTTTTGCTTGGGAACTGGCACAGTAATTACGGAAACATGAGTATAACCTTTGTCTCCTTACCCCAAAGTGTTGATAGGTTGTACAGAATGATTATAAGTCCCTTGGCCATGCCTGGGTCTTGGTTCCTCTGTAAATTGTCTTTAAACAATCTTTTAAAAAGCTCTTTAACAGAGCTATTGCTGTCTTGTCTATGATCTGTTGAACCCACATCAGCTACAAAAAAGGAAATGTGTTTCTCACACCTTAAGCAGTACCAGAGCAAGACACACACGCACGCACGCACACGCGCGCACGCGCACACACACACACACTCTAACTGTTTCATTGCTCTCATCCTGGTAAACATTTTTGTAATAGAGAATTTGTTCTCAGTGACTAACCTGGTTAAATGAAGAATGAATTCACACTCACAGTATGTATTGTTTATGCACTGTTGTTAAACAAGATGGTTATGCTGTAGATGCTGCATGGATAATCTCTGTGCCAAGCCACGCTGTACACTCATCGACCACTTCACTAGGTATATTATTTTAACTGCACGTTATTGCAAATATCACTCAATCATGGGCTACAGCAGCAGACCTTCCTGTCATCTTAGAACAGGAAACTGAGGCTACAATTTGCACGGGCCCACCAAAACTGGACATTAAAGGATCGGAAAAACATTGTCTTGTCACGAGTGGTGAGCTAGGGCATAGTTAGTGAGCACTAGGCTTCCACTCGGGTTGGTTTAGGTGTGCACTTCCTGTTTCTATTCACTGTTTTGTTGTTATCACGGGTGTTTCTTGTTAATCTAATCATGGAGGCTATTTAGGTTCTAGTTTGGGGATTGCACTTCGCTTAGCATTGTTTCTATGTCACACTATAGTACGGCTGAGTGTATTTGTCTACTGCTGTTGTTTTGTATGGAATTGTGTAAGACGCTATATGTGCACTTTTATTTAATTTCTTCAGTTAGTAGTTTCACCGTTTACGGTTTGTTTTGAGTTCATGTCATTAATAAACCATTGTTAATACGGATTATCGGGCTCTGCATATGAATTACTGCACATCACCTTGGACAGTTCGTGACATGTCTGTTCTGATGATTTAGAATTTGGTGTGAACTAAAGAAACGCACGGATCCATCCTCAACGAGTCAGGCAGGTGTTGGTGGTGTAATTGTGAGGGAGATATTTTATTGGCTCGTTTTGGCCCCTGAGTACTAATTGAGCAATGCCACAGCCTACCTGAGTGTTGTTTGCCGACCAAGCCCTTCCCTTAATGACCACAGTGTACCCATCATCTAATGGCTACTTCCAGTAGGATAAGGTGCCAGGTCACAAAGCTCACATCAACCCACACTGGTTTCTTGAACATGACAATGAGTTGACCGTACTCACATGTGCTCCACAGCCACCAGATCTCAATCCAGTAGAGCACCTTTGGGATGTGGTGGAACGGGAGATTCACATCATGGATGTGCAGCCGACAAATCTGCAGCAACTGCATGATGCTATAATGTCAATATGGACAAAATCTCTGAGGAGTCTTTCCAGCACTATGTTGATACCATGACTCGAAAAACTGTTCTAAAGGCGAAAGGGGTACAAACCAGATGTCCCTAATATACCTATAGAGGCCAGGGAGTGTATATACTAGTAATCACAACTACCTCTATGCCTATTCACAGTTCCATCAGAAGGTATAAGTGTGTGAATTCTCTAACAATAATAGACCTCTCTGTAATGAACATTACAGAGAGGTGTTAGGAGATATCTTTCTACAAATCTTCGAATATTTAAGGACACATTGATTTTGCTGATATCTCTTTCATTAAGTTGTACTTACTACTGCCGAGGTGCGATATCTTTAAGTGAATGCATTAACTGAGCTTTGCTCTAGTCAAAAGAGTCTGCTAAATTACTAAAATTTTAAATGTAGCTACTATAAATGTCATTTAACAATCATTATGAAACTACTGTCTGTTTTTAATACACAATAACCAAAAGCATGTGGACGCCCTTTCTAATTATTGAGTTCAGGCATTTTAGCCACACCCATTGCTCACAGGTGCATGAAATCCACAATTAGAAATGAAATCAAACATTGTCTGTACAATGGGTCATACCGAAGAGCTCAGAGACTTTAATAGTGGAACCGTCATTGGATGCCACCTTTGCCACAAGTCATATTTCAGCCCTAGAAGGTCTTCCTCTATCAAATGTAAGTGCTATAATTGTGAAGTGGAAGTGTCTACGCCTAACCAGAAATGTAACCAGCCAAACTCACCGAGCAGGGGCCTTCAAGTACTAAAGTGAGCAACATGTAAGATATCAGCTAGAACCTGGTTTACTGTGGGTGAGTAGCTGTATGCATGCCTCAAGAAAAACATGCACAATGCTAAGCATCGGCATAAACAACAGTCTAACAAGCTCATATGGCCGTGATTGTCAAGTGTCTCCACACATTTAGCTATATAATGCACGTGTATTTATCACTATATTTGTAACTATGTTTGTAACAGTCTCAGCCAAACAGAAACAGTTGCAGTTTCTTGAGGTTTTGTCTTTTCCTGTCCTGCCCACTCCTGGTCTTTTGTTGCCCCACATGCCCTTATTTGGTCTTTCCTTCCAGTCTTCCCTCAAGCTCACCTGTTTCCCTTCACCTGTGTTTTGTTTCCTTGTCGTTTCCATGTAGATGTTCGTCGTGGTCCATGTAGACGTCCGTCGTGTTCATGTAGATCAGGAGTGGGGAACCTTTTTCTGCCATTTGGATATTTATAGCATAATTTGCGTAGCATACAAAACTATCAACAAAAAAAAAAAAAATTGCCTGCTAAATTTGGTCAAACATTTAATCAACTTACCCCTGATGGGATGGCTAGAACTACTTCCCTTTTGTTTGTAATGTTAGCAGGTGTTGAGGATGTTGCTACTTGCAACTGCTTTTCCAGGTTTGACTCGGTCAGTCTGGAGTGCAGTCGACTCTTTGTGATGGTAAGTATAGAAAAATATGTTTTCACAGCAGTAAGTTGTTTTTCCAATGCCAGATTCATATTTCAATGCATATCTCCTGAAAGTGAAAAATTAATCAATGTTTATAGTACTCAAGCAGTGGGAGGTTTTTGTACCTAGCTTTCAGCTCATCGTCACTTTGCAGCTGAATGATTTTGTGTTAAATGTTATCAGGCACATCAGCTGGTTCCAAATTGGGGAAATGCACCATGTCATTCCTTTCGAGTTGCACTTTCCACAGCCTTAATTTAGCTTCATATGATTTCACGTTTCAAAGAAGGGAGTTGAGAAGCTGGTTGGGGCCCTGCAGCTTTTCGTTCAACTCTCCTAGAGAATGTCCACCATGAACGCTCGATCACACAGCCACTTGATATTTTTGAGTTTCCGGACAGGTTTTCCCTTCATCTCCATGAACTGGCTTGACTTCATCTGGCAGTAAAACCTCATGCATGCTCCCGCGACTCAGTCATAACACTTCACAGTGATAAACAAGATCACCGTACTCATCATTCAGTAACACTTTAAAAGGAAGGATGTTTAAACCCGTGCTTTTGACAAAATACACCACTGTTGACATCAAATTGTTGAGCTGCAACCATTGCGCTAAAACACTTTCTTGGTGTTTGATGCAATGGCATATAATTATATCATGTGGATCAAGACTGTGACAATCCAGTTTTTTCTTGACAAATGCAATTGACCATTTTTGCAAGGTAACCATGTTCTCAGTGACTAACCTGGTTAGTCTTGTGCTAAATCATTAATCTGAACAGAGACGGTTCTCAGAGACAAACTACTCTGAAACAATTTAACTTTGTCTGGTGCCAACAACTCCGCAGCATCCACCATGCACTCGTTCACAAACTCTCACTCTACATGAGGCCTCCACTACTTTGCCGTTTACTTTGACGTTGTGTCTACATTACTCATCTGAATAACGTTGTCTCTACATTACTCATCTGAATAACGTTGTCTCTACATTACTCATCTGAATAACGTTGTCACGGACACAATGAGGCCTAGTAAATGCGGCATGTTGTATTTCCAAACTCTGCTGAAGAACATTGATTTTATCCAGATGCGTTTTATCCAGATTGGCTTTTTTCATTAGTGCTAACGCATGGCCACTAACTAACAAACTACTTACGTTTTAATTCAGTGTTTGTGTGTGTGTGTGTGTGTCGCCAGCAAAAAGATTAGTTTGCTTTGCATGCTGTTGTAATCCTGCATCTCTGATGCGAGGTCATCAACGTCACAAGATTGATCGTGTCTTATCATCATCATCAGAAGCGCCTAGTTTGGCCACAGTGTGTTCACACTTTAACAACTTGTACATTCCCAGCCTACAGGCAGACCAGCGGCAGGCAGCTGATGAGAAGCGTAAGTGTCTGTCTCGTTATTTACTCATGTGTGTCCTGTCTGTATGGACGTTTGTTGCATGTCCCTCGAAATTGATGTCATTATTGTGATATATATTAATTCATAAAGTCTGTTTAGATGTTAAACAAACCGCGATACACATTTTGACCAGCAGGGGCGCTGAAGCTGTATACTTCGACCTTGCTTTACAGGCACAATAGCAGCAAGCAGGTTGTAGCGTTAAACAGTAGCAAACATGGCAACGTCAGTTGTAGTTGCTAATATTGAGATACAGATACTGCACGACGATGTTAATATACAATAATAGCACAACAAACTAGATACATCTTACAAATCCCTTACCAGACCTTGACACATACCTCTGTTAGAAGATGAATAAAGTTATTAGTTTTACCCATAACATTTAGGCTCATATAGGCCTACTGTACACGAACATTTAAACATTATCAGTCACTTAGAACTGTCCTTGCTTTCCATATTTGTTAGAATAGGAAATATAGTCAGTGATAAGGTTTGAAACAATATATGTACATTTACGTAATAATTGTGTCCTTCAAATTTTGCTTTTGTCGAATAATCCACCATTTGCAGCATATAAATCCTTGTAGACGTTTGGCATTTTTGTGTTTGGTATTGCTTGTCACCCCATGATTCCTGAAACACCTCCCACAAGTTCGATCTGCTTCATTGGCCAACAGTTTAATAGGCTTGATATCTGGTGACTGCTGGCCACTCTATAATAGACAAAATACCAGCTGGCTGCTTTCCTAAATAGTTATTGGATAGATTGGAGCTGTGGTTTTGGTCCTGGTCCTGTTGTAGGAGGAAACTGACTCTGACGCTGGCCTGCATAGCTATGCATTAGGAGTGATAGCCTTCCTGTTTCAAGATCCCTTTTACCCTGTACAAGTCACCCACTTTACCACCACCATTGCACCCCCAGACCAATACATTGCTTTCACCATGAAGATACAAATATTGAGGAGCACTACCTCATTATATTTTCATGGTTGCTAAAAATGTGCTTTGTATATGCAGATAATCCCTTAATAGTAAACAGGGGATACGGTCTGTAAACAGGGGAGGGGATATGGTCTGTAAACAGGGGATATGGTCTGTAAACAGGGGATACGGTCGGTAAACAGGGGATATGGTCTGTAAACAGGGGATATGGTCTGTAAACAGGGGATACGGTCGGTAAACAGAGGAGGGGATATGGTCTGTAAACAGGGGATATGGTCTGTAAACAGGGGATATGGTCTGTAAACAGGGGATACGGTCGGTAAACAGAGGAGGGGATATGGTCTGTAAACAGGGGAGGGGATATGGTCTGTAAACAGGGGACACACTCTGTAAACAGGGGATACGGTCGGTAAACAGGGGATACGGTCTGTAAACAGGGGATAAGGTCTGTAAACAGGGGATAAGGTCTGTAAACAGGGGATACGGTCTGTAAACAGGGGAGGGGATATGGTCTGTAAACAGGGGATACGGTCTGTAAACAGGGGAGGGGATATGGACTGTAAACAGGGGATACGGTCTGTAAACAGGGGATACGGTCTGTAAACAGGGTAGGGGATTTGGTCTGTAAATAAGGGATACGCTCTGTAAACAAGGGATACGCTCTGTAAACAAGGGATAAGGTCGGTAAACAAGGGATAAGGTCGGTAAACAAGAGATACGCTCTGTAAACAGAGGATAAGGTTGGTAAACAGGGATACAGTCTATAAAATGGCCATGTCCATCTTGGAATTTGTAATTCCTACCACTTGATGTGTTTGCATGTGTCATTGAGTGAAGAACAAATGAAAAGACAAGGAGGCAGCATCTCTTGACCACACCTGACCTTTTATTGGCTTTGTTCACAGTATTAAAAGATGATGCTTGCACACAACTATGAGCAAAAGGACTACAAGTTAGTAAAACTGTTCTTTTTTTCCCTAAGACTAAGAATACTTTCGATAAGAGTAAAATAAACGACTTTCATACTACTAGGACATTTATACAGAGGTTTGAAACTACAAAGACCTTGTTTGTCTCTTGTTTTTGTGATATAAACAGAAATATGAAATATTTCACTACTTAATGAATTAATTTTGTATTTCATGTTGAATTGACATTTTACACACTTGAAGATAACGTCATCTGTAGCAGCCCACAATAGCCCCATGCACATTGTATATAGCGTTACAGCACTGTATTAACATGAGTTGATACTGGTTTTATATGGCTAGTACTACCAGTTGAACGCTTATTTTAACCTTTTCTAGTGGGGGATTGTTCCAAACGCTATTGTTCTTAATGCTTCCCATTATGTTTTTGCCAGGTGTTGTTGGTGAATATGGGCGGACTCATTTGACCTCAGCTGAAAAAGGGGTGGGACTCATTTGTACGAAACTCACCATTTAGGTGTTCTTTAAATAAAGGAATGTTTGATTCAAAGTCTTAAAAAGCACCGTGTCTGGAACATGTTCATCTCTGTTCTGGGTATTGTTCATTAGGGCAAACAATACATTTTTTTAAGTTTTCTCCCCGGTTACAATACTGAGCAAGGTGCATTGTTCTCTTTCAGTTTTACTCAGTTCTTTTTCTCAGTTTGATTCTTAATGAACATGACACTGGTGTTTTTCTAAAAAAGGTTGATGGAAAACAAGACAAAATTTGAGACCGATAAATAGGAGAGGGAAGAGGATTCTATGTCTCTAAACTGTATCTTATAAAAACCAAGTAGTTGAAACTAACTTAAAGACAGTTTCCAGAGCAACAATTTCCTAACCTCTACATTGTTTCAAAATTGATCTTTTGAAATTATGAAAGTAGAAATTAATCGAACAACACTAAGTTGATGCTCAGAAAACCAGTACAGACATTTCAATTCAGACACACAGTAACACAGTAACACAACCTTTTGTTTTAACATCGCAGACACAAAATGTTTCAGCATCAACAAATGTTGTCGACATGTCAACATCACATTATACTAGAAGGGCTCATTCAGAATTTAGTCAAGTATCAGGAAGTATAAACTTGAGGCACTTACAAAAATATTTTTGAAAGCTGTGGATTTTAAAGCCTGATTTTTTTAATGCTCTGCCACTGTCCAGTGAGCAGAATTAATATCAATATATTTCTGAAATCTTCTTTCATTGTAGCACAAATTCTTCTGCAAATGAATTAACTAGATAACCAATGCACTTATTTTAAGTCACTCTTTGTATATTTGTTAATATGAACATCGGTATAGAAAAAATTAGTATTACCTCAGTATTGGAGCTGTAAAAAAAGCCAACCGACATGACAGACATTTCTGTGTTAACTACTGAGTTGTACTGAGCTGAACTACTTTAGTGTGAAGCCTTTGCTTTGACATGGTAGTTCGTTAATATGCATTGCAATTCCCAAATGCCCTGCACTGCTTGTGGTTTTCACATATTATATCTAAAACGTAGTTTCTGGTTGTTTTTTATATTTTATTCGAACATATTCTGCAGATTTTATTCTCTAGTTCATCTCTCTTTATTCTCAACCCAACGGCATTTGTGCTGGTGGAGCAAGATCTTTATCATAATTGCGGTTGTGTGAAACATTTGACTGAGAAAGCAGTTTGACCACCATGGTTGTTTTCACGGTTATCAATAAAATGTATAGATATTATGTTTCTTTAAATACCTTTTGTGGAATTAAAACATAAACGTCACGATTCACATACATTTTCATTTAAGCAGTGGTCTTTTTTAGATTTTCTTTTTAGAATTTATGAGAATATGAAAGTTTTCTTCTCACAGATTATTGACTGTAAAAGGTTTTCCGACATACAGAAGTTCATTTATGTCATATCTATTAGTTTTATATGTTTGAGTAGTTGAGGTTAAATTCTTGAAATACATACACACACAATCAAGTGTAACCTTGACACCTTTGCAAAAACATCTTCCTCAATATAAATATAACATTGAACATCAGGCTAAATGGCTAATCAAAATATGTAAACATCGGAAGCGTTTTATAATTTTTGGTTAAAACTTGGTATATAAAATATTTGAATTAAAAAACAGCACATGTTTGTTAAATAATAACCTCATCTTTCTAGATATGAACCCTGCTGTAAGTGACCTTTTTCTTTTTTGTTAGCGTTTAAATAGATTGATGAAACCAGTAAAAAAAAATGCTGTCTTATAAAATACACAATTATCTTTTAACACTAAAGGCTCCTTGCACACTCAGCATTTTTGAACTCTTTCTCCCAAACTGATGTTAACTTCTCTCACAGCTAGAGTTAAGGCTCTGTTAGGCTTCGCTCCGATGCTTTTTTGCTTTAGATTCGCGTTCATACTGTCAAATCGTCGGACCTTGCCCTGCTGCTGGCTTTGCTTAAACTGCTGAGTGGTCTGGAGTCTTCTATCGTGTCTGTAGCCTCTACGTCTGCTTCTCCTGGGCCGTCGGTCTTCTCAGGTACGACCCTCACCGCTTGTGCGGTGGTCTGGATATAAGAAGGTAAAGTCTCATCAAACGTTTTCATGCTGTTGTCGCGTTCCGCCTGGTACGCCATGGACAGTCGGCCTGCCCCCATGCTCACCTCTGTCAAGGGGAAGAAGTGTGAGCTGGGTTTGTCCTCCTCCAGCAGCCGGTAGCCCTTCGCTTTTTGGATTGACGACACTGCCATCGAATGTAGGCTCTTCTCCCCAGGGGGGCTTTGGCCTTCGCCTCCCTGTCCTGGCTGGGTTTGGGACGGCGGCTTGCGGAACACGAAGCGAATCTTCTTCAGACCCAGGTGGCTAATCTCGACGAAGTTGAGGAAGAGCGAGACGCAGGCCACGGCCAACATGAAAATAATGAATACGGTTTTCTCGGTGGGGCGCGACACGAAGCAATCTACTGTGTTTGGGCAGGGCCAGCGGCTGCACTGGTAGAGCGGCAGGATGCGGAAGCCATACAGGAAGTACTGGCCGACCACGAAGCCCACCTCAAACAGCGTTTTGAAGATGATGTGGCAGATGTAGGTCCTCAGCAGGGTGCCCTCCAGCCGGAACTTCTTGCTCCCCTTGGTGCTGGTCTCCTTGGTGGTACGCACGCTCCCTTGGTCGGGCGCCAGGGGCAGCCGCTCCTCGCTCAGTTCCTGCTGGCGGTTCAGTTCAGCCTCCTCACGCTCCTTACGCTTCTCCTCCATGTGAACGTGGTGCACGGCGTGGCCCACATAGACCAGCGAGGGTGTGGACACGAAGATGATCTGAAGGACCCAGAGGCGGATGTGGGAGATGGGGAAAGCCTCGTCGTAGCACACGTTTTCACAACCGGGCTGCTGCGTGTTGCACACGTAATCCGACTGCTCATCCCCCCACACGAACTCGGCGGCCGTGCCCAGGATGAGGATCCGAAAGATGAAGAGAACGGTGAGCCACACCCGGCCGATTACTGTCGAGTGCTCGTTTACTTCCTCTAATATGTTTCCCAAGAAGCTCCAGTCACCCATGATCAATGATCAGCGCTGCGGATCGAGGGACGGAGAACAGAAAAAACAAGTTAAAAACCGAGCTGATGATGAAGAATGCAAAGAATCCCACTGTTGCATCAACTGATTTCTTTGTTGTTGATTCACCCACTGAAAAATACCAAAAATAACGATAATGTTAACAACCCGTTTATAAATCGCTACATTGTGGCAAAAAAATAAAACATTTTTTTTTGTAACTACAGCAAAAAAGAACTACACTGTGTTAAACCCAGAGCCCAAACACAAAAAATAGCCTCCTGCCTCGTTGACTTACCCCAAACGACTAAAACCGACAGTCCCAAAGCACAAAGTAACTAGCGATAACATAAAATCCTTTGACTAAATTTTGATAAAAATTGAAACCTTAGATTATATCATTCCAGAAACATGAATACTCGTATGTATATTGATGAAAGTTAACAAACAGGCAACTTGCCACAATGAGAGCTCCAGTCTAGTCGCGGTCCCCCGTCTCTTGGCACCCAATGGCGTGAAGTGAACTTTTTTCCTCTGTCTTTCCCACCTAAGGCCCGGGTCCTTATCGCACCACTGAGCAAAAGTGAATGAATTGAGACTGATGGTTGGTTTTTAGTTTGCTGCAATATTTAAGCTTGGTGCCAGACAGCCTTTATTCGCCGGGCGACGTGTGGTGACGCAGGAGACAATAGGATAGGCCAACACAAATGTGAACGTATGGGACACAGCATTTGGGAACGACACCAACATGTGTAGTGTACAATATATATGCAATGTCCGGTCTAATGATTTTATTTAATACTTGTGACACATTGTTAAACATGTAAACTGAGAGGTTTGTAAAATGTTGCACTGTCAAAGTGTTTATTTTATTAGGTTCCAGGAAGCTTTAAGCATATCAAAATGTAATAAAGGGACACATTTTTGACTGAGCACATATTTCTAATGTATTTACTAATGTTTATTTCTACACAAATTGTCTCACAAACAATTCCTCTACTAAACAATGTGAGGACTCTCTCAGAGTGAACAATTTACTTCGCATTTGACATTTTAGTGTTCTGTTATTTTGTTAGGCTCGGGTTGAAAGTAAAGTAATAATGTAAAACCGGTGCCTCAGAAAGTTCTGACCTCATTTGCCTTCTGGACATTCACTGTACCCCAGAATGGTACTAGTCTACATGTGATGGAAAACAATCTGAATTTCTGTTATTATACCCTCGTCTTCACCTCAAAAAACAATTAATTAGTTAATTTGATACCAAGTTAAAAAAAACATTTATTCTAAACCTTAAAGTGATGGTGATTTTTCTGTGGTGAAGTGTCCTAGAACTGCATTTGTCAGAATTGTATTTTGTTTAATTGTATACAGTGGATATAGAAAGTCTACACACCCCTGTTAAAATGCCAGGTTTTGTTATGTGAAAAAATGAGACAAAGATAAATCATGTCAGAAATTTTCCACCTTTAATGTGACATTTAACGTGAACAATTCAATAAAAAAACTGAAATATTTGAGCACATTTTTTATAAATAAAAACCTTCACATCACAAAAACCTGGTGTGTATACTTTTTATATCCACTGTATATATATAGTAAAATTGTGTGATCATTATAAAAAATTCCTAGATATATAAATTATGTAAAGTTTACACTTTATCAGTATATCTAGATACACAGAGATGAACTGAGTTGGCACTTTTCACAATTAACCAGAGCTATTATCAGCTATTTTCAGAGATAGAAATGGCAACATTTGTATAAAATTTAAATAAAAAAATCACCCACAACTTGAATTCCAAATACAAAGTAACGGTGGGCGGGTCTACGTGATCATTATCCACAAATCACATCCTGATTCCATTCCATCAGCAATAGAACGTACCTTTCGTCCAATTAGAAAATGATCTGCAGATTGTCCCTCCTGTCTGTCATTGGCCAGTTGGCCTTCGGTAGGAGGGAGCATGCTTGTGACCCTGCACCTATATGACAGAACAAGCCTTTCCCATAGATGGCTTAGGGTTACATGTTCACAATAAGTCTTTTAAAATTCTATCATGACATTGACATTTGATCTGGAGCAACTGACAGGAGGTGAAGAGCATGGGTTTGGTTCTTTGAGAACCAATATCAGCGAAGAGTTATGCTGAGTTTGAGAACCTCAACATACCTATATTTACTTAGATGGGACAACTAATTTGTGCGAGATCACAGTAAAGCTAGAAGTGGTAATGCCTTTCATGCACATTGAGTCTGGGGTCACGGAGGTCATAGAGAACTGACATCACTATGTCAAGGAGGGATGTTACTCAAGTTCTAATCATGTGGGTCATATCGATTTCTTTCATGTCAAAAACGAAATAACTATGATTTGGACGTGGTCGTCGCCGCGACTAAGTAGTCCAACACCAGCCTGACTCACTAAGATGAGATGGATCTGTGTGCCCAGAGCTACTTGTTGATATTGCCGGCGCTAGAGGTCTAAGCCGAGAGCAGGGCTCTGAATGGCACAGGGATTTTGGACAAAGGCATGATGTCATGATCGGGCACGCGGGCTCTATAGAGCGAGGTCACTGAGGCGTGAGCTCAGATTGTGCCAATGAAGCATCTAGCCGTCATTCGGCGCGGGACCGTCCCGCCAACAAAGTTATCTTACGCTTATCTGCCTACGCGCCGTCGGGCCACGCGTTTCCTGCTCTTGGGGTCCGGATTTAGCTGAATATTCCAGAATGAGGCGATGGTGTGGGAATTTTAGGCCAGTGGGGACTCTCACAGTAGGAGAACGTGTGGTCCGGCCTTCATTCCACTCTGGCAAGGTTGAATTTTTCTCACTCTTAGGAGGTCCAAACTCCATTTATTAATGGATTAATGAAATTCTACCAGCATTCATGACAACCAAGTCATTCTTTTGAGTTATGTTCCCACTAGCTGTTTATTCAGTCAATGTAGCAGTCCCACACTAACTGTAAGGATCTGACTCGGCAGGTCACAGGTAGCAGACACAGGTAGCAGACACAGGCGCAGACACAGGTAGCAGACACAGGTAGCAGACACAGGTAGCAGACACAGGTAGCAGACACAGGTAGCAGACACAGGCGCAGACACAGGTAGCAGACACAGGTAGCAGACGCAGGTAGCAGGCGCAGACACAGGTAGCAGACACAGGTAGCAGACACAGGTAGCAGACACAGGTAGCAGACACAGGCGCAGAGAATACTTTAAATGGACTTTCTCTCACAGGCAAGACAGACACGGGAAAACAGAGAACTTAACAATGCCCCGACACAGACTAACAGCAAAGGACCCACCTATATACCTGGACTAACAAATACCTGGACTAACAAACCAAAATGACAACAGTTGCGGGCAAAACACAGGTGGATCAAATAGGCTCTGATTTTTCCTCTCTCCGCTGGCAGGGGGGAGTGCCAGGACAAACATGAAGAGGGACAGATAGCTATTCAGAACAACTTTCCATTTCAGTGACTTTCTCAAAGATTTCACATGTTGCTGGCTCTGGGATTTGAACCAACAAACTTCCAGTTACTGTTTATCCACCAGGCTACCTGCTGCCTCATCTAGTCTTCCTGTCATAATCCCATTAATTGCGATTCCACCACCAGTCTTTTGATTTCACCCAGGCGGGACACTCTTCTCTGTTCTTTTTGCATACCACAGATACCAGCCACAACTAGAATGTGATGTGTCTGGTTCAGCACACCTCCAATGGTGGGAGCCGTAGGGTTAGGGAAGGGGAACGGGAACGGAAATGGGAAAGGAGCGGATGGTGGGAGCCGTAGGGTTAGGGAACGGGAACGGGAATGGGAAAGGAGCAGATGGTGGGAGCCGTAGGGTTAGGGAACGGGAACGGGAATGGGAAAGGAGCAGATGGTGGGAGCCGTAGGGTTAGGGAAGGGGAATGGGAACGGAAATGGGAAAGGAGCGGATGGTGGGAGCCGTAGGGTTAGGGAAGGGGAACGGAACGGAAATGGGAAAGGAGCGGATGGTGGGAGCCGTAGGGTTAGCCGTAGGGTTAGGGAAGGGGAACGGAACGGGAAATGGGAAAGGAGCAGATGGTGGGAAGGGTTAGGGAGCAGATGGGAAAGGAGCGGATGGTGGGAGCCGTAGGGTTAGGGAAGGGAACGGGGGGGAAAGGAGCGGATGGTGGGAGCCGTATGGGAACGGAACGAAATGGGAAAGGAGCGGATGGTGGGAGCCGTAGGGTTAGGGAAGGGGAACGGAACGGAAATGGGAAAGGAGCGGATGGTGGGAGCCGGGGTTAGGGAAGGGAACGGGAATGGGAAAGGAGCGGATGGTGGGAGCCGTAGGGTTAGGGAATGGGAACGGGAATGGAAAAATGGGAAAGGAGGATGGTGGGAGCCGTAGGGTTAGGGAAGGGGAACGGGAACGGAAATGGGAAAGGAGCGGATGGTGGGAGCCGTAGGGTTAGGGAACGGGAACGGGAATGGGAAAGGAGCAGATGGTGGGAGCCGTAGGGTTAGGGAACGGGAACGGGAATGGGAAAGGAGCGGATGGTGGGAGCCGTAGGGTTAGGGAACGGGAACGGGAATGGGAAAGGAGCAGATGGTGGGAGCCGTAGGGTTAGGGAACGGGAACGGGAATGGGAAAGGAGCAGATGGTGGGAGCCGTAGGGTTAGGGAATGGGAACGGGAATGGGAACGGGAATGGAGCGGATGGTGGGAGCCGTAGGGTTAGGGAATGGGAACGGGAATGGAGCGGATGGTGGGAGCCGTAGGGTTAGGGAATGGGAACGGGAATGGAGCGGATGGTGGGAGCCGTAGGGTTAGGGAATGGGAACGGGAATGGAGCGGATGGTGGGAGCCATAGGGTTAGGGAACGGGAACGGGAATGGAGCAGATGGATGGTGTGTGTCGTAGGGTTAGGGAACGGGAACGGGAATGGAGCAGATGGATGGTGTGTGTCGTAGGGTTAGGGAATGGGAACGGGAATGGAGCGGGTGGTGTGTGTCGTAGGGAAAAAAATGCTCCTTGTCTGTCAAACCAAATTGCAATACTGGTCTACTTTTTAAGAATCTGGACACAATACATTTTTATAATACTAGTTGATAGTGTTTGGTTTTGCCACCTCCGTTTGGGCTGCACCTTTCCAAATGTAGTCCAGAAGCACAAACCAGACAAAAATATACAAAGGAAACACATTGCTAAACAGGCATACACTATATACTCTGTAGATTTGAATTGGGCTTCATTCTATGTGCATTCAGTAATTATAAATGCTATATTGTACCAATATTACATTTACTAATAGAAATCCAACCACTCAAATCTGGTCTGGAACTGGCAAATCACTCCTCTGCAACCCTGGACATCACAGCATGCCACCACCCTATCACAGTGATCCCAACACTATTCATACATCAAAACAACCAGTGACACACACACACACACACACACACACACACACACAGACACACACACACACACACAGACACACACACACACACAGACACACACACACACAGTGAACAGAGCCACAGGGGAGTGGTGACCATAGTAGGGTGGGAGGGGGGGCGGATCGGTTGTTCTCTCTATTCTGAAGGGAAGTGGATCTAGAGCTTCCTCTGACTTTGTGGTGCAGAAGGTCCACTGGTAGAAATGACAGGCCTGTGGCTTATACAGTGGACGAGAGGTAAAGGATAGTAGATGAGGAAGAGAGAGAGAGAGAGAGACAGATGGAAAGATAGAGTGATAGAGGTTCAGAGAGCAGTGAAGGTGAGTGTGTCTGTTTGGCCATTAGAAGAAAGATAGTACAACATAATTCCTGTACAGCAGAAGAAAGAAGAAAAGTCAGATGATGAAAAACAGGGTGAAGAGAGAACCAAAAGTAGACCGCTTTTGAGAAGAAGGTAAATATATTAGAATTAGTGCCTTTGTTGTACCCAAAGCGGCCTGTTAGATATGAGTTCACCCCCCAGTTCCTGTTGCCAGCTGCTGTAACACAATGTTATCAGCCTGCGCGCATTCAATGGCTGTTCCGTTTTGTCCCAGCCATTCCCCCCCCCACACACACACACACGTTAACCAGGACGCACACTTGATCGTTCATTCAAGTGTACACACACACACACACACGCGCGCGCACAAACAAATGCACAGCTTCTCTCAGGGCCAGGGTTCTGTCAGGATTCAGATACAAGCTTCCCTCAGCACCAACCGTGTGGATGGGACACACTTTGTCCTACGATAACCCCTGTCCTGCTGGGCGTGTTTGTCACACGCACAGGTTTTCCAGCTCTGGGAAGTTTCATAAAAATAGGGTGCCACTAGCCAAGAGCCAAGAACGTTGGGCCAGTAAAACCAATGGTTGATCTAAATTTCAGAGCCAATTAGATAAAAACATTATACGCTGTTTCCTGAGCACGACCCAAATTGGTTCTAGGTTGTTGCTGTGAATATCGATCAGTTGTTAGTAACTTAGCTGGTAAAATAAATGTAAACAGACTAAACAAAGTCGGGAAGCCTGATGAGCGATGTAAATATGGAATTTATTGTTGATATCACACTGAAGGAGGGTTGGTGAAAGCTAACAGATTGTCAGTTGTTGTTGTTTTACACATGTTTTTCGGTTTATTGGGGAGCCTCAAGGAACAAGTTTACGACTGCCAGGGGAGATCCAATGAAGACAAATGTGTATGTGTGTTAGAAACATCCCTGCAAAAAAAAGTTGTTCAGATGTGACTAGTATTGACCTTTGACCTTTCCCTCCAATGAGAATGTGCCAGGTCGTATCACCTACTCAGATATTTGGCTCACCCTCGGTTGTCGCTTTTGTCTAAACTAGGTTCAGATGTCAGTTCGGGGAATGGATGACTTGTCTGAAATATCAGCATAACTTTTGTTGGTCAGGAGACGATAAGAGTCAGACCTTTTGCTGAGTGGGGAAAGCTGCTTTCTTTCCTTTGTTTAGGAAGGTTAAAAAAAGAAGAGAGGTGACAGGTCCAACAGGGGAGACAGAGGCGAACCCCAAGGGGTCGTCTCGTCTCTTTGTTTTAAGAATTAACCTTTTAAAACGACACATCTTTGTCTTTTGCTAAACCATTGAGAAACAAAACGACAAGATTGTGCTGACACTGCAAATCACAGTTTTCTAATATTTGGTACAAATTGGGTCTGGGTACAGCCAGGAATTAGAGGACATTTTCTATCCCACCCATCACATATTTTAAATTGTATCAAATATGACTTTAAGTTGTGTCCTACAACAAGCACAGAGCCCTGATGCCAAAATCATATCCTGGAAGAGGAAGCTATAATACAGTAAGTCACATGACACAGATAAAATGACATTTTCAGGCCTAATTTGCTAACACCATTGGTAGACGAACGGGAGGTTATCTTTTCTTTTCTAATCTTGATTGAGGGCATGTCCCTGTTATCCACACAATCCTGTTATCTCATATAATCAGAATAAGACATTTGAAAAGTTTCAGTTTTCATCTATATAACTAAGTTTGTCTTTGACAGTACTGCTACATTTCACAGCTTTATTTATTTCTGAGAAAAACCATTCAACATTAGCATTGATTTACAACCCTGTTATTTGATCATGATCTACAATCAAAAGTAAAAAGAAAAGAAAAATTTGAAAGATTTTCTCAGCTCAATTGACCTTATGCATAAATTACATATTTGAGCAAATGTCAAAATATAAATACTGAAATGAGAAAACAAACATTGGATGACTGAAAATGTGTGAAAATTTGATTTCTTAAACTACAATTTGTCAAGTCTTATTTTAAATGAAAGTAATATTCAATGTAAATGTGACTATCTTTACATAATAGTAAGGTATTTATTAAACAATGTTTTTTAAATCTATTTTTTCTGGTTCTGGAGTATTTACACAGGGTTGTATCTAGCATACAACCATCTTGTACTGTAGTGTACCTCTGATTTCTTAGCTGGACGAATCAAATAACTTCATTGTTTATTTTCTGTTTTAAATAAATATTGAGATAATTTTCAACCCATCTATTGACAAGAGGTACTGTGAAAAATAAATATACGGCAACATATTAATAGGATTTGCAATAAACTTTTTCACACTTCATGTAAACAAAAATTGATATTCACTTCAGGTTATTGTTGTTGATGAGTTGGTGTCATTTGAACCTGGGTCTGGACCATCTTGAGGTTTGTACTGAAGTATTCTGAAGGGTTTATATGAGCTAGTGGAATCAAGTTAGTCCCAAACTCATCACATTATGGTATCATTTCTCTCGCCATTCTTTTGTCATTGGCACATAAGCAAGGCTGTCCCTGAGAGGCTAATTTAAGGCAGGCGCTTGGAATGACATTGCTCACACCTAAAGAGAGAGGGCTAAATAAAGAGAAGGCATTTTATCTATGTTCTCATGACCAGCAATACGGAGAGGCCATAAAAGAGGTGTCAGGAGTACGAGATGTGCTGACGACGTGTGCTAGAAGTCTGGTCACACTCTCCACTTGCAGTTACAAACCCTATCAATACATTACAGGGCAAGATGAGGAAATATGGTGGAAAGACAGAGAGGAGGGAATAAGCAATGAGCAGGGAGGAGAAAAAGTAAGAGGGAGAAAGGAATATCATCCTAATCTTCTGTAAATGTTATCACCTAAAGCAGTCTGGGTTGAAAAACATGGCCTTCTGGCCATCAAGTTAACCTGCCTCATTAGAATAAGGAACATGTTCATTCTCTTTATCTTATTTGCTTCTTCTGGGGCCTTTGCTGGTTGCGTCACATGTCAGTCACCCCTGGTTACTGGCACACATCCATGCAGTCTCACACACTTTCCAACAGAGCTGTGATTGGTCCAGAGTAAAAGCGGTTAGAGTGACCAATTGAACTTTGACATGATAAGATCAAAAAACAGCAAAGCTTAAAGATTAAGGAACTGTGAACAGCTTCCTGTTACAGAGATGTCCATTCAATTACAAGGGCAGTTAACTAAAAGAAAGAAAGCTTTTTATGAATTTTTCTGTTACAAAGTCTATAACACGCTTTTATAATCCATCGGCAAAGTGGTGTGGGAACCAAACTCAGGCATATAACGTGCGATGGATGTATTACAATAACTTTTATTTATTATTATAACACGGAACGGAAAAAATGTCAACCTAAAATTTGAATAAAAATGCACTTAATGATGTGACTTACAAAACTAACAACACAAGTCTAATCTACACAGAACACAGAACACAGATCACAGATCACAGATCACAGATCACAGAACACAGAACACAGAACACAGAACACAGAACAGCAACACAAGGCAGAGCAGCAAACTTAAATACACATACTAATTGGTAACTGGGACCTGGTTGCGACTAATGACAAGACAAATTACAAAATCAGGGGATGCATTGATAACAACATTTGTTTGGACATGACTCATCTTCACGCAAGACATAATAATTGTACTGGATGATTAATAATACTGAGAAGGTTAAAAGTTTTTTGATGTCATGTGTACCCTTTAGGGAAGACGTTTTATTGCACATGTGAGCATTACAAGTTTGACTTTTTAGTTTGGATATATTTTTGAGGAGGTATTCCACTCGAAACAAAAACACAGCCTGTTTTTATTAAAAGACCCGTTTTACGATTAGCTCCTCGGGCCAGTGCCTTGAATGTCATTAGATACTGCGGACCCGAATTTGATTGATCAATCATGTGCCTGCCCAATATATCTTTGTGGTAATTTATCAAAGGCGCATTTCCATGTATGTAACGACTGTTCTCTAAAACTCCCTTGGGTTTAGGCGACCAGTTTGAATAGGAGGGTTGTAAACATGTACCAATACCAATGCCAGAAAGCATTGGGGTGACAGGATGATTTACACAAAGCCATTATTGATGCAGACCCTGGAGCAGTTAGTGGCCTTGCCCTGCCAACTGGTTATATAACAAGGCTTTAAGATAATAACGGGATTCCTATATTAACACTAAACAACTTAGTTTAAGCTTCTATACCCACCACTATATTTGCTTATATTCATCAGTCTTTACCGGTGTGCCAAAAATAAATCGGGAAATCCCTGTCATGGAAAATCCGGTTGATATTTGTGTACTTGTATTTTCTTTCTGTTCGCCCTACCCTTTATCTCAACGGGAATATGTGTGTATGTGTATACGAGAAAACTATATGTAAGACGAGGGAGCAGGGCCGAAAAAACAGGAATGAATTGCCATTGTGTTCTAATACAATCTGACTTCCCCTCCTAACCTGGAATATTCCTCCGTCTCGAAAGGAGTACCAGACAGTCTTACAGAGGGCACTGCAGGCTCAGAAAGAGGGAGGGAGACGAAGAATGACTAAAGGAGGAGGAGGAAGAGGAGGGGGTCTGTGGGAGGGTGGCTGGGCATTGGGTAGGAGGACCACAAGTGATGTCTGATATTTCTTCTACTGGTAATGTGCTTGAGGCTGTGTGTCTGGTAATGTTGGAGGTCTCAAACAGCTGCTCCCGCTGAACTGCCTCAGGCCTCTTTTACTCTGTCGGTTCCTCTGTCCTTCCTGCATCACATGACCCTCTACACAGCTCTCATCCAGGGAATTAAAAGAAAAATACATTTTCATTTGGGAGAACGTTTCATCTTTCTGCCTTCTTGAAGTGGAGAGATTCCGTTACCCTCCTGTGATTATTGACAGAGAGTGGACTCGTTACCAAGCCAACTGGAGAGGGACAATTCTCTGCCTGAGAGGAGTGATAATCAGCTTTCTGTTAGGACTGTTTGAGAGATATTAGTGGACTAGACTCAGACTCAGTCACCTGAGCTACAGCCTAAGAATTAACGACCGGACCAGATGCAAGGTCTCAGAACCGAAACCAAGTGAGAGACTACCGGAGTTAACCCTCAGAACTGAAACGTCAACATCAGTTTTTCACCTACAGTACACCTAAGATTTTTGTATTGAAGGAATCGTTTCCTGAGCTGATCATCAGTAAAGTCTGAACAGCCTCCACTCAGGTACAGTAACCGTGTGCTGTGTGTAAGTGTTCACATACTACTATTCATTTAAGTTTGAGTCATTTAGCAGATGCTCCTATCCAGAGCAAAAAACAAGAGCAATTGTGGTTAACTTCCTTCTTTTAGGTGTTAGGGGTTAGAATAAGGTTATTAAGGAGCAGGGTTTAAAGGTTAGGTTAGTGATAGGAAGTTTGCGAACAAACAGCTCTTTGTGTTTAACTTTGGTACCATTATTTACTTACTTTTTTAGCATAAAATAATTATGGCAATTTTTTGTTTTACTGAAGATTGCATATCCACATTGCAATAAGTAGTGAGGAGTGCAACTTTTTTTCCAGTGGGTTGACTGAAATATTGAATATTTAAGACAGGTAAGCCGTAATGTAGAACACAATTCAAGCCTACTTTGTGTTCATTATCATCGGTAATTGGAACTTATTGTTCTGGAGTTATTGTGAAACATTTTATAAGAAGAGTCGTTCGGGAGCCAAATGAGATGCCTACTTTTGACCCAGTTAGGATTAAGGTTTGAGTGAGAGAATACAAAATAAATGTCAATATATTTTCGACACCATAAAGTCCAAATGTGGGAGACTTAATTAAAATAAGTTTGTGATTAATGGAGAAGTTAATCTTATTTGTTATGAATAGTTTACTTACAGCATCAGCTGTGATGTTAAAGGAGTAAGAAACCATGTCAAGAGTACATTTAGATCCAAGGCTCCTCCGCCAAAAGATATAATCATAAAATGCTCAGACGTTGAGTTCTAAGACAAGACACTTGTTGATCGATCGGGCTAACAGCAACAAACAGATATAGCCCTATCAACCAGACAGCGCATACAGTAAGAGACGTTAAATCATGCCAGAAATACAGCCGACATGATACAGGAAGGAAAAGTGCACTGAGCCAGACAATAATGAGAGCAGGAGAAAGTCAAAATGGGGAAGTTATATGCTTTAAGACATTCTACCATTGTTGTTATTGATGGGTGGACCCATATCCTGATACAATCTCTTAATCATACTAATTGTTCTCTGACCCTGATGCTAAATATGGTCACATGTATTCATTTGGCTTTAAGTGACATGGATTTTTTTGGGGAGCTTAAAGTTAAGGACGAACTGTATTCACAGTGCTTCACTTTTTTCACATTTTGTTTCGTTAATGTCTTATTACAAAATTGATTGAATACATTTTTTCCCCTCAGATTCCTACACTCAATAGCCCACAATGATAACGGGAAGATGTTTTTTTTTAATCTTTGAAAATCTATTAAAGATGAAAAACGAACAAAAATTACATGAATAATCACAGCCTTTGGCATTAATTTGTATTTTTTTTAATGTAATGTTTCCACTGATCATCCTTGAGTTGTTTCTACAACTTGATTGGAGTTCACATTCAGTGGTCAATTCAATTGATTGGACATGATTTGGAAAGGTACCCACCTGTACATCTACACACCTGTACATGTATACACACCTGTACATCTATACACAACTGTACATCTATACTCACCTGTACATCTACACACACCTGTACATCAATACACAACTGTACATCTATGCACACCTGTACATCTATGCACACCTGTACATCTACACACACCTGTACATCTATACACACCTGTACATCTATACACACCTGTACATCTACACACACCTGTACATCAATACACAACTGTACATCTATGCACACCTGTACATCTACACACACCTGTACATCAATACAAAACTGTACATCTATACACACCTGTACATCTATACACACCTGTACATCTATACACACCTGTACATCTACACACCCCTGTACATCAATACACAACTGTACATCTATACACACCTGTACATCTATACACACCTGTACATCTATACACACCTGTACATCTATACACACCTGTACATCAATACACAACTGTACATCTATACACACCTGTACATCTACACACACCTGTACATCAATACACAACTGTACATCTATGCACACCTGTACATCTACACACACCTGTACATCTATACACACCTGTACATCTATACACACCTGTACATCTATACACACCTGTACATCTATACACACCTGTACATCTATACACAACTGTACATCTATACACACCTGTACATCTATACACACCTGTACATCTACACACACCTGTACATCTATACACACCTGTACATCTATACACACCTGTACATCTACACACACCTGTACATCAATACACAACTGTACATCTATACACACCTGTACATCTACACACACCTGTACATCAATACACAACTGTACATCTATACACACCTGTACATCTATACACACCTGTACATCTATACACACCTGTACATCTATACACACCGTGGGGAGTAGAGCATTCAGCCGCTCGGGTCCCCGTCTCTGGAATTCAATTCCACACCAACTCTGAAACATTGATTAATTTGAGCTTTTTAAATCACAATTCAAAACACATCTTTTTTAAAACTACACCTATTTCATATGAAGTAAATTGCTTTGCCTCCCTGTCCTGTCTTTAATGTCTTGTGTTCGCTATTTTTTGTTTGTTCTTTGTTTTTTGTCCTGTTTTCAGGTATCCCTGTACCGTTTCCTTGAGTGCCGAGAAAGGCGCCTTTAAATAAAACGTAGTAGTATTATTATTATTCTTATAAGATCCCACTGTTGACAGTGCATGTCAGAGCACAAACCGAGCCATGACCTCCGAGACAAGATTGTATTGAGGTACAGATCTGGGAAAGAGTACCGAAAAATATGCTGGAGCATTGAAGGTCCCAAAGAGCACAGTGGCCTCTACCATCCGTATATGGAAGAAGTTTGGAACCGCCAGGACTCGTCTTAGTGTTGGCCGCCCGCCCAAACGGAGCGATCGGGGAAGAAGGGCCTTAGTCAGGGAGGTGTCCAAGAACCCAATGATCACTCTGACAGAGCTCCAGAAGCTTACAGAAGGACCACCATCTCTGTGGCACTCCACCAGTCAGGCCTGTATGATAGTGACCAGACATTTCTCAGTGAAAGGCACCTGAAGGACTCACAATACGGAGTATTGTAAATAGAATTTTGAGGAAAATGTATTGAATCCATTTTGGATTAAGGCTGCAACATAACAAAATGTAGAAAAAGTGAAGCGCTGTGAATACTTTGCGGATGCACTATGTATGTCTGTTTGTACGTTTCTGAGGCCGATATGCGCGACATACAATGTCACATGAATCTTTTGCAGAAGCAGTTCTTCCGACGGCTAAATAAGTCACTGGATGAATAATTAAATTTGCAATCGATAGTGGCAGTTACTCAGTTGATGCTAGGTCCGCAAATAATTTTAAGATGCAGGGTTTTTCTCAGTTAAATTGAGAAATGGTTTCAATTGGTCATAAATAATTCCAAGGACAGAATCACCTAGAAAGAGTTTCACAACTTGGAATTGCTAATAGACTAAGACATTGTCAGCAATAGGGCTTAACCCTTCCATATGTAGAGCATTTATATAAAATTATATAATGTATGTAATATATGGAGACAGAGATAAAAGCTGTCAACAGTCTGATGAGTCGGGTGTGAAACCCTGTCGCCAGAGGCCGTGTGTCGGTCAGGTGTCCCGACAGCGAGGTGGCAGCTGGCAACAACAGGGTGGCAGCTGGCAACAACAGGGTGGCAGATGGCAACAACAGGGTGGCAGATGGCAACAACAGGGTGGCAGATGGCAACAACAGGGTGGCAGATGGCAACAACAGGGTGGCAGATGGCATGCGTGTGCGTGTGTCTACAAGCTGAAACATACCAACATCAGCTGTGTTCACACCACCGTGACAGGAGCGTAACTGAGAGCTACCACTGAGATATCAAGCTTTAGTGAACCCTACTGGTTGGACGGTGTATCAAATTACATTACATTTTCTACCCAAAACTACACATTTTGAACTGTGATAGGAATGGATGCAGGATGTGACCTGGTCTGTTTGAAGGGTATGGTGACATCTAACGTCTGGCTCCAGTGGTGGTCGGTCTTATTTGAAGCTAGCCAGGGGGCTGGGAGACAGGTTTCTAGCCAGACAACACGAGGTACACCGTCATCCCTGATGCCCCTAGTAACCCTGGTTAGTAACTACTGACCTGAAGGAAGAAATGCTTCATGCGATGTCTCCCAGTGTGAAGGCATTTGGTCAAGCCACATAATATAAAACTTGAGGTTTATAAAAATTAAAATCATAGTGGAATAAAGGATAGTGCTCTGTGCTTGATTCTCCAAATCACCACCCTGACCTCTCCTTTAAGGTGTCCACAGAGTGTTTCTGGTGGACTTGGCCATTACAGGGATTCTATTGGACCACAGATTCGCAGGCCGAGCGAGCTTCATTGTTCTCTGTTTCCGAGGTAAACAATAGTAATGGCAGGGCGTAGATGTGGAGGGAGCGCCTTCTTCCTCCCTTCAATGACCCCCGGGTTGCCAAGAACCCAGTCAGTTACATTGTCTGGGTGCTGATCACAAACAGAGCCGGGCTCGGCAGCCTGGTCCGGGATCAGTTTCTGCTTCGCACAGAGCAGAAACTGAGGTCGGGTGTGAGAAATACTGGCTTACGGGACGTCACTTTTTCCATAGTTTTGATATCTCAGTTGATTTCCTTCTCAAGTGCCTTGTTCAAAGGAAATCATATTGTTCAAGATTGCTTCCTCAATGTTCTTGGTGGAGGGAAAGAAGACAGACACCAAATATTACTCAAAGGAGATTACCTCTTGCCGATCCAATCTATGACTGATAGACGTGAATTAAAAATGAATTCCCAGGTATTTCTCCCATGCTCTAAAAATCATTTGAGTGACAGTATTAGTTCTGTCATCAAAACCTTTCCAATCAGTCCCTGAGGTCACACTCATGTGACCTTGTCTGCACTTAATGCCCCCTCACACACAAACTACCAGCTCACTCTAAATGAAGAGTGGAAAACCTATTGCCTTTCCCTCTTAAAAACACGCATGTGCGCGCACGTGTGTACACATTGTCTAACTAACTTAGCGCTGATTCTACAGCTGCAGACTTTCCATTGATACTTCTGGAAAAGCGAGAGAGAGAATGAAGCCACGAGCTTCAGCAATATGCAATTTGGACAAGAAAGACCGAGGACCTATAGAGTGTAATAAAAACAAAACCATCAGTACCAGATGGATGTTATGCCAGGATATATTATTTTCTCTGCAGGTAAAACTGAAAGCTATTCAGTTTAATGAAGGGATTTACTCACTGCCTATTCTTATGGAGTATAGATTCTCTCAAACATATAGTTTGTGGATTCTCTTGTTCTTGAAGGTGCACAGCTGCTGTGGCGCGACAGGTTATGTCACTGTATTCTCACACTGACAGTAAAGTCAGTACGGGGAGATGGAAGGGTCAATATTTGCTGTCGATAAGTAAGACATCGAGAATACCAATTAAAACATGAACAAGAATAAATTAATGATTAGTAATGACACATTACAAGGGCTAGTGGAATGTACTCCAGGGAAAAGTTCCCATGGGAATTTCTTTACTCAGTTCTGAGTTATTTCCTTTGACAGGAAATAGATGCATGCATTGGTTCTTAGTTCATTTTATTTATCTAATTTTGAGACTTTGTTTTGGTGAACAAAAGTGCCACCAATCTCTGTCCATGGGAAATGTCAATCACTATGCCTCTGTCATTCTTTTCCCAGGATAATAATAAGACAATTGACATCCCTGGGTTTTTATTATTTTAAGACTTTCCTAAAAGTGCAATCCCAGCGGGCAAGGCCAGGCATGGGGCTGTGGGAACATACTTGTCCCAAATCAGATCTACTGAGACCAGCAGACACTCGAAGAGAAAGTCTATTAATATACCCATATCCACAAACACAGTTCATTGTACAAACAACATAGAATGGCAGAGCACAGTAAAGCTCAGAATCATTTAAAGCATAGTAAAGCTAAGAATCATTTAAAGCATAGTAAAACCCATGATCATTTCAAGCATAGTAAAGCACATGATCATTTCAAGCACAGTAAAGCTCAGAATCATTTAAAGCAGGGGTGGGCAATCTATGGCCCGCGGGCCGAATCCGGCCCTCGAGGCAATTCCATCAGGTCCACGGAAGGTATTAAAACAGTGTTGAGAGGAAGTACAAAATAACTTGGCAGTCCAATTGTAATGTATCTGAATCTGAATTATTTAGATATAACACACCTCCAGTATATATGTTATGTGTATACATTTTAATTAATTATTGCCCTTTTCTGGCCCACAAATCTTTTAGAATGAACAAATTACATAACAAATGTGGCCCTTCATATAATTTCAAAGTGCTCGAGTGGCCCCTGAGCTGAAATATCTGCCCTCCCCTGATTTAAAGCACATGATCGTTTCAAGCATAGCAAAGTGCAGAATCATTTCAAGCAGAGTAAAGCTCCAAATATTTAAAAGCACAGTAACGGACGACAGTAAGACAATGCCTGACCATCCTGTGTCTGCGCTGCTCCTTCTTTCCCAGGCCTCCTCGAAGGAGCAACGTGTGACCAGTGATGGCCGACTGGAGCCTCCTGGGAAACTTCCTGGAGGAGGTGCAGGAGCACTCAACGTCAGTGGGCAAGGTGTGGCTCACCATTCTCTTCATTTTCCGCATCCTCGTCCTGGGCACGGCGGCGGAGTCATCGTGGGGCGACGAGCAGGAGGACTTCACATGCGACACCAACACGCCCGGCTGCGAGAACGTCTGCTACGACACAGTGTTCCCCATCGCCCACATCCGCTACTGGGTGCTGCAGATCGTCTTCGTGTCCACTCCCTCTCTCATCTACATGGGCCACGCCATGCACTCAGTACGCATGGAGGAGAAACGCCGGCGCAAAGAGCAGGAGGACCAAGGGGGAGGGGAGGGTGGCGGCGAGGGGGAGAAGCACTACCTGGAGCACGAGGAGGACAAGGGGGGGGAGTGCGGGAAGGAGGGAAGCGGCATGGGACGGGTGCGCCTCCGTGGGGCGCTACTGCGCACGTACGTGTTGAGTATCCTGATCCGGACGCTGATGGAGGTGATCTTCGTCGTGGTGCAGTACCTCCTCTACGGCGTCTTTCTCAACACGGTCTACAAATGCCACATCGACCCCTGCATGAACCCGGTGAACTGTTACGTCTCGCGGCCCACGGAGAAGAACGTGTTCATTGTGTTCATGCTGGCCGTGTCGGCCGTGTCGCTGTTCCTCAGCGTTGTGGAACTCTACCACCTGGCCTACAAGCAGTGTCAGAGGTTCGTGAGGGGCAAGCGACAAGAACAGCAGCAACTGCAGAGACGCACTCCCTCGACGGCCACGGTCTTATCCGCCGAAACCGACAGCCCGACCCGCCCCTCGATGCCCTGCACGCCGCCCCCGGACTTCAGCCAGTGCATGAGCTCGTCCCCTCGAATGCCCCCCGTCAAACTGCAACCCCACCAACATCTCCCCCCCAGCTGTCCGCCCTTCAACAACCGTCTGGCCCACCAGCAGAATTCGGTCAACATGGCCACCGAGCGCCATCACGTAGCCTGCGATGACATGACAGGACCGGGAGACTTTCTGCACATGAGCTACGAGGGCCACGCGGAGACGCCCAACGCCTGCGCCCCACCACTCACGCTGCTCCAAACTAGTTCGCTGAAGGACAAGCGACGTCTGAGCAAGACCAGCGGCTCGAGCAGTCGTGCTCGGTCCGACTTGACTGTATAGAAGCAGTTGTCCGCCACAAACACACACACAGTCGTATTGACATCACATGTATTCACATGCACATGATGTGATGCGATTAGTAGTGAGATTACTATGAGCTGTTTTGTGGGGAAATCATTTACCAGACTGTACGGCCCAAATAAATGAAAGCAGAATTACAAATGCTTTTTAGAGACCGGTGGCAGACACCTGGACATATGGATTTCATTAGATTATTGACATTAGATCATTGGGTATCTGTCATGTCTTCCACACAACTGGTAAGATATTAGTGCCTTCATATTTAGCTGCCAGGACTAATCCATTGTTTGACATATCTGTTTTCATCCTATATGACACCACATCGTGCTCTGCTTCATTCCAGGGCTCTGGTATGAAATACTGAAACATTTTGGGGAGTAGAGAACCATTTACAGTAGAGGGGAGATATTGCCCCTGACTGATGTCACTGACACTCTCACCGACAAAGACGGGCCATGTGCCAGACATAAGAGGTTGTGCCAGACATCTGAGGTTGTGCCAGACATATGAGGTTGTGCCAGACATAAGAGGTTGTGCCAGACATAAGAGGTTGTGCCAGATATAAGAGGTTGTGCCAGACATAAGAGGTTTTGCCAGACATAAGAGGTTGTGCGAGGCATATGAGGTTGTGCCAGACATATGAGGTTGTGCCAGACATAAGAGGTTGTGCCAGACATAAGAGGTTGTGCCAGATATAAGAGGTTGTGCCAGACATAAGAGGTTTTGCCAGACATAAGAGGTTGTGCGAGGCATATGAGGTTGTGCCAGGCATATGAGGTTGTGCCAGGCATATGAGGTTGTGCCAGACATATGAGGTTGTGGAACACTGGCAAAATGAGAAGGGCCTTGTGTCAAACATAAGAGGTTGTGCCAGACATAAGAGGTTGTTCCAGACATAAGAGGTTGCGGAACACTGGCAAAATGAGAAGGCCCTTGTGCCAGACATAAGAGGTTGTGGAACACTGGCAAAATGAGAAGGGCATTGCGCCAGACATTAGAGGTTGTGGAACACTGGCAAAACAAGAAGGGCCTTGTGCCAGACATATGTGGTTGTGGAACACTGGCAAAATGAGAAGGACTATGTGCCAGACATAAGAGGTTGTGGAACACTGGCAAAATGAGAAGGGCCTTGTGCCAGACATATGAGGATGTGGAACACTGGCAAAATGAGAAGGGCCTTGTGCCAGACATATGAGGTTGTGGAATACTGGCAAAATGAGAAGGGCATTGTGCCAGACATATGAGGTTGTGGAACACTGGCAAAATGAGAAGGGCTATGTGCCAGACATAAGAGGTTGTGGAACACTGGCAAAATGAGAAGGGCCTTGTGCCAGACATATGAGGTTGTGGAACAATGGCAAAATGCGTTCAGTGACACTAAAGGGCTGCTGGCGACGACAAAGGGGAACAGATGACAGCCAGTCTGTCACTCAGAGACATGGAAAAAATGGTTGCCTGTCTGTCTGTAACCCACAGACGCACCCACACACACTGTGGTGGTTAGCTCTCACATGCTTACTTACACTGACAGAGGCACACAGACATCTTGGCATAAAAACACATAGACACAACATGCGAGTTCTACTGGAATGAAATATGGGTAGCCAATTTCCAGTTTAAAGAATTTCCTGGAAAGCGACGACATATTTCAAAGTGCATTGTTAAGAATAAAAAAACTTGAATGTTATGGAGCCAACTAAGTGCCAAATAGGTGTGTCTGGGTGTCCATCCAAACATGATCACAGTATACTTAAAGTGTATTATTTTGGTACTTGTACTACAGTTATGTATTAGGAATACTACACTATAAAATATTTTTATAGTGTATCTAAACACACTGTAGTTATTACTGAAATGAAATTTGTATCCAAATTTGTGTACAAAAGTACAACATAAGTTGTTGCCAAATTTTTGCGGGGTTTGTTGTTGTGAAATGACAGGTTGTGTCTCATTCACTTAACATACTGGGCAGTGAACCAGTGATTAAATCATTTTTTAGAAAGTATAAGGTTAAACAAAAAAGAATATAAAAATGTATAGAAAACTTATTTTAGCTGGTAATGTATGTGGTAAATTGTTTTTTAAATAGATTTGCACTGATTCATTAAATATTTGTGTAGTGTTTTACAACCAATGCAAATTCACAATATTTCTCTTTCTCGCTTTTTTTCAATGTATTTATATTTCATGTGAACTGTATTCGGTTGGTGGTATTTCTATTACATTTTGTAAACTCTGCACTTTAGGAAAAAAAAGTATGTGGCATCCCAATGTTTTAATGATGCTTATAATTAAATAATTAATTTCTAATTTAAAATGTTACATTGTCTGCCATTAGAAACTTATTTAACCGTGTATTGTAGGAATTTGCAAGTAACGCATTTGAGCACATTTCTAAGCATATATTATCCTGACACTAATAAACAAGAGCAAATGTAGTTTGTACAATTAGATTTAGGTTCACTGATATTTCAGTTTACTGTTCTATTAAATCTGCACTATAGTGTGTATGGACTGTGTGTAGCCAATCATCAGTACCGACTCAGTTGTTCTGTAATGACCACTGAAACTCTACACCAATAATGAGAAAATATACATCTAGCAGCCACTGATTAGGGGAACATTCTCATAGCATTCACTGATTAGGGGAACATTCTCATAATATTCACTGATTGGGGGAAAATTCTCATAGAATTCACTGATTAGGGAAACATTCTCATAATATTCACTGATTAGGGGAACATTCTCATAATATTCACTGATTAGGGGAACATTCTCATAATATTCACTGATTGGGGGAACATTCTCATAGAATTCACTGATTAGGGAAACATTCTCATAATATTCACTGATTAGGGGAACATTCTCATAATATTCACTGATTAGGGGAACATTCTCATAATATTCACTGATTAGGGGAACATTCTCATAATATTCACTGATTAGGGGAACATTCTCATAATATTCCCCAAAGGTTATTCTTTGGTTCTCAGAAAAAAACCTTTAATTCATTTTCAGATTCTGAGTAGGTACTAGGAAAGTGTGTTTAATATGAACCAAAAAAAAACATTGCTCTCTCGATAAGGTAGAATCCCAGGTTTTTGATAATGTTTAAATACAGTGGATATGAAGAGTCTACACACACATTAAAATGCCAGGTTTTTGTGAAAACAAGAGACAAAGAAATCATGTCAGAACTCTTTCCATTTTTAATCTGACCTATAACGTGAACAATTCAATCTTTGAGGCAGAAGAATAAAAAATAAAAACTTTACATTAACCTGGTTGCATAATTGAGTCGATCATCTTCTAACAAGGGCACATGTCAAGGCCTGGGTAGATGAGCTGGCAAGCGAACAATCGGTTTGCGTATTCAACGTGTTGGAAGAGTAAGAGAAAACGCTGGGGAGTAAAGATCTGAGCGACTTTGACAAAGGCCAAACTGTAATGGCCAGACGACAGCATTAGAGCATCACTGAAACGGAAAGGCTTGTGGGGTGCTCCCGGTCAGCAGTGAAGAATACCCAACAGAGGTCCGAGGAGGGAACAGCCACAGCTACAGGGTGCTGAATGCCAAGGGCTCATTGATGCGTGAGGACAACAAAGACTAGCCCGCCTGGTCTGAACCGACATTTCTGTGGCACAGGTCACAGAAAATTGTAAAGATGGTTAAGTGATGACACCAGGATGCACTGTGGGAAGACGACAAGCTGTTGGAGGGAGTATGATACTCTGGTCAATGACAGTGGCCTCTTAATGAACTCTGCTGCCACAAAGCACACATTGTTTGAGATAGATTTCACAAATCACAATCCAATTGAGAATCTGTGGGATATGGTGGTCCAATAATGACCCTTACAACCTACGGGTCTTAAAGAATCTACTGCTAATGTCTTGGTGCCAGAAACTACAGGCCTACTTTGGGGTGTTGTCGACTCCATCCCTCGGCGGGTCAGCACTGTTTTGGCGGCACCCAGAGGACCAACAGCATATTCAGCTTCACAATATGTTGGCTCATCAGTGTACACAGTGCATCCTAAAGTAGTGTGTACTTTCTCTGACTACTTCTGATATATTTTGAGGCGTTTTATTAATTATTGGACTAAGATGTATATTGAAAGGGAAGTGGACTGTATTCAAACCCATGTTGTTTGTGCAGCAGCTTTGACCACTGAATCACATTCAGTATTTTAGTTATTTTAGCAGACAATATTTCAAACAAGTTGCAGTTAGGGCCTCACTCTTAATGTTGTTTAAATAAAACATGTTAATGCTGAAGGCTTCGAGACATTTTTGCCCCAGATTTCTAATCCGCTGATCCAAAATATCTGGAACATCTTGAATCTTCTTTCCATTTTGAATTGTAATTTCGCCTGCGAAACATCTATTTATTTTTCAATGTAAACTGTCTGATTTTAAAATAGCAGGATAGTATGATTGCATTTGAAGACAATAAAAACACAAACAGTTCTAGAGTTCCTTGTAGGGGACCACTAGTTATTTGACAATATTGTTTTGGTCCTGAACCATGAACTGACACATGCATTACAATGCCCTTGGCAAAAACATCTGTCAACTATTTTAAAAACATGATGTCAATTTGATGATACCTCTCTGGATGCAGAGTATAAATATCTACCAATCAGCCATAGCAGAGTGACCACCGACACATGAAGTGACTAACACTGATAATATTATTTTCATGACAACTGTCAGTGGGTGGGATTTATTAGGCGTACTTCGTCCTCAAAGTTGATGTGTTAGAAGCAGGGTACATGGGAAAGCATTAGGATTTGAGGAACTTTGACCAGAGCCAGATTGTGGTTGCTAGACGACAGGGTCAGATTGTGGTTGCTAGACGACAGGGTCAGAGCATCACCAACACTGCAGCTCATCTGGGGCATTTCTGGTCTGCAGTGGTCCAATCATATCAAAAGTGGCCCAAGGAAGGAAAAGTAGTGATACGGTGACATGCTCATTGATATCGTTATGTTATGGCTGATCAGTATATATATCGTTATTTTTTGGCTGATCAGTATATACTGTATATTTATATCTGCTTAGACTTACCGGCTCCAGTCATCAGGTTACAATAATTTTCTGGTATTACATTTGTTTAATGATTTTTCAATCCGCAAGGTCAATCATTTATGTTTCCGTACCTATTTGGCCATTCTATTTTATTTGTTATTTAGCAGCTATTTTTAATGTGTATGTTAAAACCAGTGTAAACTTAACCGCTCTAAAAGTCCCTTTGGCCAGGCTGATGGACCAGACATCTCTCTGGAATGATGGATAACCATAGGATTTATGTGGACATTCAAAAACATTGAGGTTAACTTACATATAAGGGGAACGTGAGACAATACAGTGTTAATACCTGCGACAAAAGGCTTTTAGTATCTCAGTGTAGAGAGTAATGGTACCTGATCCAACAAAGGTCTTATAGAAAAAGTATTGGAGCAGTTACACTTCCGTTTTAAAATGTAAAAATTCCCGTAATGTTCCCCAAAGGTTATCCTCTGGTTCTCAGAAAAAAATTCATTGAAGATTCTGAGAAAGTAGTGGGAAAGTGTTTAATATGAACCAAAAAAAACATATTGTGATAAGGTAGTATCCCAAGGTTTAGGTAATGTTTAAATACAGTGGATATGAAAAGTGTAAACACACCTTAAAATGCCAGTTTTTTGTGAAAACATGAGAAAAAAAGATATCATGTCAGAACTTTTTCCATTTTTAATGTGAACTATAACGTGAAAAATTCAATATTTGAGGCAGAAGAATAAAAAATATATATAAAGGTTTTACAATAACCTGGTTGCGTACATGTGCACATCCTCTTTTTACTGAGGCTGTGTTCAGAATTAACCAATCACATTGAAACTAATGTTAAATAGAAGTCATTACACACCTGCCATCATGTAAAGTGACTCTGATTAATAACAATAAAGTTCCAAGTTCCAGTAGGATTTTCCTCACATTTTCTTAGTTGCATTTTATAGCAAAAGCTATGGTCCACAGAGAGCTTCCAAAGCATCAGAGAGATCTCAGTCAAGAGAAGGGTACACAATAATTTCCAAAGCATTAGATATACCGTGGAACACAGTGAATACAGTCATCAACAAGTGGAGAAAATATGGCACAACAGAGACATTACCAAGAACTAGACGTCCCTCCTAAATGAATACAAAGACGAAAATAAAGGGCTTCCAAGAGGCCTATAGCAATATTAAAGGAGCTAAAGAAATTTCTGACAAGTACAGGGTGTGTGCTACTTGTGACAACAATCTCCTGTATTCTTCTTACGTATGGGCTATGGGGCAGGGTGGCAAGACGGAAGGCTTTTGTTACAAAGAAAAACATCCAAGCCCGGCTGAAGCTTGCAAAAACAAACATCAAGTCTCCCAAAAACATGTTGGAAAATGTGTCATGGCCTGATGAAACCAAGGTTGAACTTTTTGGCCATAACTCCAAAAGGTTTGTAAGGCCCCGGTTCTTCAGCTGGAACCGAGGCCTTAGTTAGGTTGGAAGGAATTATGAAATGTTCCAAATACCAGGCAATTTTGGCACAAAACCTTTAGGCTTCCATTAGAAAGATGAAGAGGAAGTTCACCTTTCAGCTCGACAACGACCCAAAGCACACATCCAAATCCACAAAAGCATGGCTTCACCAGAAGAAAATTTACGTTTTGGAAGGGCCGAGCCAGAGCCCCGACCTGAATCCAAATGAACATATGTGGGGTGATCTGAAACGTTTTTGCAAAGAATAGTTGGCAAAATATTGCCAAGTCACAATGTGCCATGCTAATAGACTCCCACCCAGAAAGTGCTCTTATACAATCAAAAGGTGCTTCAACAAAGTATTAGTTCAAGGGTGTGACCACTTTTGCTACCAGGCTATTGCACGATTCCCCCTCAAAGATTTCAGTTTGTTTTTCAATTAAATTGTTCATAGTATAGATCTCATTAAAGGTGGAAAAACTACTGACATGATTTATATTTATATTCATCACTAAAAAACCTTAAATAACATTTGTATTAAATTAATTCAAGAACTTTTATGGCTTACATTTTCTATTAGAAATACACTTTCAGTTCTAGCAACGTCATATCCATGGATGACTGTCAGTTAAGCTTCTCAAAAAGGTAGCAATGATATAAATTCAATATAGAGTTAAGTGAATCTGCTCCACATCTGTTTTAAACTTTTCTTTACAAGACGTTTATGTGACACCTCAGTCACCAAAGCAACAGTTCGTAGTAACAGCTTACAGTTTATCTGCTGTGTATGAATGATATTTTATCACTAACTTAGCTAGTTAGCTTAGCTAACATCGTTGACCGCTAGCTAAAATGTTTTGAACATTTTTGTTGTCGTATAAAATGACAAATCATGTCTGATATCCATATTTCCACATTTCTTCAATAGCATTGTTTTAAGTTTGGTGGGTATTTCCCACTATTATGAAAGGGATGGCAAAACACGACGAGTCATATTATATCTGAACATGGCATGTCATGTAACATAAGCCAGTGCTTCAGATGAAATGTTAAAAATAGTATGTTTCAAACATTGTTTTTTAATGAAATACGACAGTTAAAAATGTTATAGAATAAACTGGTCAGAGTTGGAAAATTCAAACTGTAAATGAAAATGTTTTTTTTTACATTGTGTTCTCTGCTTTACTTAAAAGTCCAGTTGACAGTTGTCCCATCTGCAACAAGTTAATGTTACATATTAGTGGGCAGTGTTGTGCCTGAACGCGTTCATATTTTGGGCGAACGTGAACTGAACGTACTGCTTTACTGGCTGATGAACGTTCCTGTGAACTCGTTCATTCTGGTGTCTTTGAACGGCACGTTCTCTTAGTTTACCCTCGTTTAATAGGATGCCAGATTTCTATAGTGCCTTCTTTGCGCAAACCCGGCTACAACAGATATTAATATGTATCAGAAAAAACACCCAATCTGGCAACATCAGCCACTAGTGTCGCACCGCCGCATCATCATTAAAATAAAAACCAAAAGTATCTATGAGCGACAAAGGAGCAAGGAGGCGTCGAATTGTACTTTTAATTAGTTTTATGACAAGGTCGGTGAGGATGGGCAGTCAGACGTTTTTGTGCAAAACTTTGCCCGCCGGGTTTTAAACATAAAATCCGCACATCAATATCATCCAAAGCAAACCTGAAACGGCATATTGAATTAAAGTACAATCAACGACAAAAACCAAAGACAGATCCGCGACCCAATCAACCCAGATCCCGATAACTGCCTACAGTAGCGGCTCCGTTGTCATATCCCAGCCGCAGCTGAACAACCTGTTGGTGCAGTATATTGTCGGAGACCTGCAGCCTCTGGTTTTCAATATAAACATGTTGTCAAATTATTTCAGTGATTGCCTCAGCTCACAATTGCTTTAATAGATATTACTGTGATCATTTTTGCCATGATAATCACATTAACATTTCTTGTTCTTCATGTCTGTGGTTCTATATGCTATATGGGCTCTGGCAATAATATGAAAAAAAGAACTATAAATGAACTAGTTCCAAATTTGAACTATGAACTATGAACTGAACTAGTTCATTTTAAAATGTGTGAACTGAACTTTGAACTAGTTCATGTAGAAAGTGAACTTTCCCAACACTGTTAGTGGGGGGTGAGCAGTGCTGCCAACTCCTCTCAGCTCTCCAAAAGTCGATAGAAGTCGTCATCACCTAATTCCCATAAAATACTGTGCGCATGTAATTGTGATGGAGGCGTTGTAGAGAGGAAAAAGGAATAAGGTTTTTAATGTTTGGTTTGGTCTTTAACCTTATGGTCCACCTTGCTGTGCAAGTACTGGGCGGCCTGTGCTGGGTGGGGACCTTCATTGTGGACAGTAAAAATGATATGCGCTTTCACGTACATATGTATGTCACTCATATATAAATATTATACTGTATGAATTAAAGGGTGTGGTAGTGCTTATTGGGTGTCACTTTTATTATATATATCTCATGCTACCCTCGGGTCCGGTCGAACCGAGTGTAGACTCCCACCTCACCCCCGCGGTCCTCGGGTCCCCGTATGTAACACTAACGCCCCCCTCGGGTCCCTGGGACCCCAACGGTCGTGGACTGGTCTCTCTCACTCTCTCTATCTCTTTCACTCTCTCTGTCTCTCTCTCTCACTCTCTCACTCTCGCTTTCTCACTCTCTCTCTCTGTCTCTCTCAAACAGTCCAGTGGCTCCCCGCGACCCGGAGCACGATCCGCGGTCGCGAAGTCGCACACGACAATTTCCGCCAGCTAAAGGTCTCGCGGGGTCACCGCGGATAAACACACGCCCTTGGTTTGTCCGGCTCGAAAGTAACGCTTTTGGGAGAAATAAGAGAGCTCGTCGAGAGCACGGAGAGAGAGCCGCGACCTACTAGAGACCTATACTGATCAGAGACCTGGAACAGTTCAACAGTTTTTTTGTAGATGGCTCTGCCCAGCGTTCTCCCACAGGGGAGCCCTAGGTTGCATATGCCGTCACTTCAGCATTACAGATTGTTATAAAATTATAAAATGTTCTTTTCCTCATTCAATTGCCCATTTGATTTTTTTACTTGTTTTTATTTGGATGCATAGAATATAAAATGCATGTATTTTATTATAATTTTCCTATGTAAAGCACATTGCATGATGTATATAAATTCACTTGCTTGCTTGCTACATTATTGCCCCTACATGACTACCTCTACATTAGTACCCCTACATTACTAGCCCTACATGACTACCTCAACATTACTACCCCTACATGACTACCTCTACATTACTAGCCCTACATTACTGCCCCTACATTACTGCCCTTACATTACTGCCCCTACATTACTACCCCTACATGACTACCTCAACATTACTACCTCAACATTACTGCCTCTACATTACTACCCCTATATTACTACCTCTACATTACTGCCCCTACATTACTACCCCTTTATAACTGCCCCTACATTACCACCTCTACATTACTGCCCCTACATTACTACCCCTACATTACTGCCCCTAAATTACTACCCCTTTATTACTGCCCCTACATTACTACCCCTACATTACTGCCCCTACATTACTACCTCTACATTACTGTCCCTACATTACTACCCCTTTATTACTACCCCTACATTACTACCCCTACATTACTACCTCTACATTACTGCCCCTACATTACTACCCCTACATTACTGCCCCTACATTACTACCCCTACATTACTGCCCCTACATTACTACCCCCACATTACTACCTCTACATTACTGCCCCTACATTACTACCTCTACATTACTGCCCCTACATTACTACCCCTACATTACTGCCCCTACACAGCAGGAGAACAAAGTTCCCACAACACTTACAAGATAAAAGAAAAGGTAGGCTATAGTTCACATTAGTTTGCTGATGATACATTTGAACATAAGCACAACATATAGCCTTAATATAATATATCATAATATAATATAACTTAAACATAAGAGACAACTAGTAAAAATACTGCAGTGGGTATTTAATCCGCCTCAATTGTTTGAGTCACGGGCCACCACTGTAATTAACTCGCCGAACGTTTTTACCATAAGAGCAATTAATGGTATTAATCTAAATTCAAGAATATATATATATTTTTGAATTACCTTAATTACACCATTATGTAACTTAGAATTTTCTGCAAGAAAATCACGGTTCTTTAATCTTTTTAAAATGTTCATAAAATGTTCCCAAAAAATTCCCAACCTTTAGAGAAGATTACACAACTTTGTAACCCTAAGACAGCATTTTCCGAATGTTCATACAACTCCAAAAACGCTTGAAAAAACATGTAGGAAGTCGACTCGTGGGAACATTCCTGCAACACCCAAAAAATGTACGACATCAAGATTATTGTATCTTTATATTAATGGGATGTAAAATCAGACATTATCCACTAGATGGCGATATTTCTCTGTAAATAGTCACATACACTGATCAGCCATAACATTATGACCAATGACAGGTAAAGTGAATAACATTTATAATGTCAGTATGATGGTACCTGCCAGTGGTTGGGATAAATTAGGGGGCATGAGAACAATTTGTCCAAAGTTGAAGAGCTTTAAGCAGGGAAAATGGGCAGCATATGGCTTGAAGCAAATATGACACGGTCCAAATTGTAATGGCTTGACGACTGAGTCTGAGCATCTCCAAAACTGCAGCTCTTGTAGAGTGTTTCCAATCTGCAGTGGTCAGTACATTACAGTACCTATCAAAAGTGGTCAAAGGAAGGAAAACGGTTTACCGGTGAGATAGGTGGCCAATGCTCACAATGGATCACAGTTTGTAGCATATGGGAATGTGGAGCTGCAGACCGGTCAGTGGTCATAATGTTATGGCTGATCGGTGTATTCAGACACGCTTTAGTTTGTATTGGCATTGATGTCATGCTTGACATGCTTCTGCTGAGCAAATACACAAACAACTTAAACTTGACATCATTCTTTATCATTCCGTGTTATGAAAATTACTCTATTACTTCAAACCATTGGCAAATGCTAATTTAAAACATTATTTTTGTGTAACGGATGTAAAAATGTACATAGCCTTTCTAGAAACTGTAATTGAAGGCTTCCCAATCAATATAAGTCCCAAGTTATTACTACAAATGCATTTGTTGCAACGTACTATAATTACAAAATGCCAAGATGTATTGTAAGTGCATCGATTAATAATGTACATTATATCAATGTGTGGTTTTGGGCAATTACTCAATTTAAGAGGATTCACTCATTCAATAAGAGCTAGTTAGCTACCACAGAAGAGCCTGTGATTCAGCACCTCTGTGGGATGGGAAATAGTTTTTCACAACAGAAACAACAGCATAGGCCACCTTTATACCAAACAATATATTTTATTTGTCTTCCAACACCACAACCCTGGGGAAGTGGTTCTGTACCAAATTCAACAGAGTCACAACATAACGCGTAAACACAGGAGCGGCAGCGATGCAGAGACAGCTCTTCTTTAGACCCATTTTTTTGTGTAATCAAAAAAACAAAAACATTCATTATAAAAAACCATGGTCATTACCCATACCAAGTAATCCAGACATGGTTAGGGCTCTTTTAGTCAATTCCTTTTTATTGTGGATAGGTGAGAGCTGTGGCTCTGGTTGACAAGTGAATTTGACAGGTTTGACTGTCCGTCTTTCTGGGCAACGTAATCAGACCTCATCAACATCTCACTGCGGGTTCCAGTGAATTACTGCTGCCACTGTGTTTCTGGTTATTAAAAAAAATGAGCAAAAGGAAAACACATTACTTAACAGTTAAATCATGTTTGTGCTTTTTTAATAATACTATTATTTGTATGAGGTCATCGTTTGGCATATTATACAGAGTAACAATGGAAAAAATCTGTTTTTAAAATATTTAGACACCCCAACATGGTAAACAGCATTTCAGTGTGGCAGGTGCAGTCACATTGGACCACACAACTCAACTGAACCCCCACGCCACAACACACCCCCACACCCTCCTTTACAAATGAAGATGGGAGAAATAAACTAGAAGTCACTGTTAAAATCCCTTTAACAACACAAATACAGTACACAAATACAAAGCGCATTGAATCTCTGGAGGGTAGTGATAGGTTGAAATGTAAACATACAGTTGAAAATGGTGCAACTTGAGACAAAAAAAAGTTCTGTGACCTTGTCATTCCTTTCATTTAGTTGTGTGTTTTGACCGTTCACTTCACTAGCGTTGTCGAGACGTTCTTTTATTACAGAAAATACAACTGTGGAACTACGGTCCGCGTATCGTTCTCTGCAAAGTTATTTTCAAGAACAGTAGAGCTTACTTCATCTCGTCCCATACATTCAGGAGTTCTCCCAAACAACAGAGAAAGGCCATTTTTTAATTGGTGTAGACCCGCCCTCTGTGGAACACACTGCCGTTTCAGCACCCGGCTACTAAACTTGCCCCAAAGTGTCTCGAATGAGTGTGTGCGAGTGACTCTATGCATCCCAGTAAACACAAAAACCACCTGTGAGAGCTTTAGTCTCACTTGTATTACTTTGTTTGCACAGGTACTAGACTCCCAGGTTCTAGACTGTGGGTCTGTGGGTTCTGATTTCAGGTCTTTTGTTTATAGTTGCCTGTAGCAGCTCAGAACATGAGGTTCCCGGGGTTTCCGGATACAGGATTGAAGCCCATCCCCATGTCCCCTGCCATGCCGCGGGGCCTCATTTGCGGAGGCATGCCCATAGTCTGCTGGGGGCCACCCATGCCGTGGAGTGACATCATCATGTTGGGTGAACCCACAGGTCCCGGATGATTGTACATGGGCCCCCCCCTTTCCTTACCCTGCATCATCATCCCAGGACCTCCCATCATGCCTGGCTGCTGCCCCGACGACAGCATCCGGTGCTGGGGTCCCATCATGCCCTGGGGCATGAAGCCAGCGTGTGGCTGCCGCATTGGGTTGTGGTTTCCCATGGGCATGTCCTGGGGCCCCCCCATGGGTCCAGGGCCTGGCGGACCACCCATCCCTTGCATTGACATGCCCATCCTGGGGTTCCCCTCACCCATCATCCCCTGCATCTGAGGAGGGAAGCCCTGGGGACCGGAGGGGTGAGGCGGCTTCCCCCCGGGGCCGTCGCCACGAGGGAAGTAAGACAGAGTCTGGCTGGGCTTTTCTGATGGGATGATCCGAGAGAGGTCAAACTCAGGCATTCCAGTAGCTCCTGTTCGCATGACCTCGTGGAGGTCGTTATCGTTGTTGAACATGTTGAAGTCCTGCCCACCTCCGGAGGCGTTTGGTTTACACATACCGCCTGGGTCCCCTCCAGGGCCCATGTTGCCCATTCGGCCCATGGGACCCCCGTCCCCTTGGAAGCCCATGCCGTGAGGAAAGCCGCCCTGGGGCCCAGGGCCGTTGTGTGGGAAGGAGATGTGCTGGGGAGGGGACTGGCCTGGGGGGAAGCCATGGCCTCGGTGGGGAAAGCTCATCCGGCCCTGGGGCATCATCTGGGGGTTGCCCATCCCTGGGTCCTGCCCACCGGGCATCATCATGCCATGTGGTCCCATCATGCCCGGCCCCATTGGCCCCTGGTGTGGACCCCCCATGGGGTTGGGCGAGGGCATTTGGTTAGGCATGCCGTGGGAGAGGGGCTGGGAGCCCATGGAGTTCATGCCCATGGGGCTGAGTGCAGCCATGGGGCCTTGTGACGTGGGGACCATCATGCGGTTGTGGCCGGGGAGATGGTTCACTGCCATACCTACAGAGAGACGTGAGGAGAGAGACAGGGTAAGAGCGCTGCATTCAGCCCCATCACAGAGTACATACAGCACAAGCTAAATGAATGGACACACTTGCCCATCAAAATGTTACATCGTTCCAGAAGTTCAGACGTAACTTTTGTGACATTATAATTATATTAGTATACGTATCAGTAAAATAATTATGTTAATCACGGTTTATGTATAAATAATGTATATATATATATATATATATAATGTCACATTATAGACTGGTCTAAAAGGCAGGTTGGAAACTTCTGTACTGTGTGTTTTATGCAACAGTGGACCACAGCAAATCTGGAATATATAAGTTCTTTAAAAATATACATTCTTAAAGTGTGTTCGTGCACGCAGCTTTGCATCAGCATGTAACATCCGCAGAACGTGTAAACTCTTACCAGACATGTTGTTCATGGATGGCAGGTTTGGCGAGCGGGCGGGTGGCGAGTCATCGTCAGAACTCGCCACAGTCTTGATGGCGTCGTGGTACAGGGGCGTGGAGCTGGGCATGGCAAACTTGGACATGCGCGACATCATGATGGACAAGGGGTTCTGGGATAGCGTGGGCTCGGGGGGCAGTGCGTAGGGGCTCCCGGACGGAAGACTGGACTGGACATTCATCGGGCCCGGCTGATTGGAAGCACTAGTTGAGGGCGGAGCTGTGGATGGGGCATTTCCTCCTGGCAGAGGAGAGACATTTGTTCTTGTCAATTCATCATTTCACTGCTTTTACATTCTCAAGGCAATTTGAAATGTCTTGAAAATTTGAAAAGTTGCGTGTGTGTGTAAAGTTTACACTTTTATTTTTATTATTTTTATTTGATCCTTCCTGTCTTTTACTGGGTTTGGCAAAGTAAACCAATGTTTCATATGACAAAGCTTGGTAAATGCAATTGAAATATAGATAAAGGTGAATGTATAGATATAGATTGCTTAATTGAGATTAGTAACCAGAATCCATTAGGAAAATAAAATCTAAGGGCCTATTCACATAACAATCCTCTCATTGCGTAACCAGACCTGAGCCTGACCAGACTACAGCCTGATCTGCTTGCGCTATCATTTTTCATATTATGTCCACCAGTGAAAATCTAAATTGCTGACACATTGCTGTCACATTTTGAGGTAATGCGGGTCTCTTACAATACTCCTACCCTACAGACACTCAGTCTCAACACAATGTGTTGGCGGGTGTGTATTGCAGACATGCGAGTGGTGATGTAAGTGGTCAAAGGACACTTCCTGTTATTGACAATCTGAAGCAAAAGACAGAGTCTGGCTGGGCTTTGCTGATGGGATGATCCGAGAGGTCAAACTCAGGCATTCCAGTAGCTCCTGTTTGCATGACCTTGTGGAGTCATGTTTGTGTCAGAGGTAGAGCAGAGAGGTTTAGAAAGGAACATCTCAGTGTAAAGTTAACCAGCTAGGTACCTTCGATTATTTAACTTTCCTCACTGGGATATCCACTCAGATACCATTCTGTACTCTTCCTAATCTAGGCAATTGTATGACTATATCTGTAACTTCTGTATAACGGTCTTTGGTCATAATTTTCATTTAGATTCCCAGTCTGACCAATGATCCATCAGCGTTGGCAAGTTAATTCAGAAAATATGACAGCAGCTTTAAGGGTTTACAGGTGGAGGCTAACGATAAGCTAACGGTAAGGTAATTGTGCCCTTGTTCTGTTTCATCTGTGGAAACTGGGATCTACGAAAGCACAGGGATTTAATACTTATCCCAACGATACATTTGTTCTCACAAATATTTTCCCAGATCAAACCGAAGTCACCACACAATCACAGATTTTCAGTGTCAGTGTTTGATATGAAATATAAAAAACAGAATGAAATGTCAATGTACCATTTGTAATGAAGTAAAAACTGACGTGATCTGGGTTGAGTTGCAAGGTACTGTAATTTGACACAACAGGTGTGCACGCACAATAACCCCATACCTGTGAATTTAACGTGAAGTTTCACAGGCTGTTCTAGCCACATGTTGAGGTACCGTGCTACCTTTTCATGATTATCATGTCAATATATGCAAAAAAACACTCTGACTTTGATGTGCGGAATAACTATAGGATTATGTTTGCATTTAAATTGTTGTGTTCTAGGGCTGCCCCCTGAAAGTCGTTGAATCATCAGTCGGAAACAACAAGGTCATCAGATTCTTCAAGTAGTACAGTGTATTTTTTGTGTTCAAGTCAAATGAAAGGTTATTAGACCAACATTAATTGGAGATTTCTTCATCATTTTCTTGCACCAAAAAAATCTGCGACAACATGTGCTAGTGGTTAGAGCTTCATCACGTGAAAAGATAAAACCCGAGGTGGTGGAATTGTTGTTAAAGGCTATGTCTAAAAAAAGTCTAAAGAATGGCGGCATTTCGACCTCTAAAAGGACAACCCAAACAAAGTAATACGCAAACTCTGTACATAACAATTTGCATATCATGCGACAACATCAAACATGGCAAACTACTAGAAACGGGTAAATTGTATAGCTAAGTGCTTATTTTGCTATTATTTTGGCCGATTTACCAGCCTATGCTACATATAGGCTCATTAATGTAGAGAACCGTATGGGATGGGAAGGGCAGAAGGTGCCCTATTGAGTTCTATATTCATTGGTTGTTACGGTAACATGTTAAAGGGGAACCCTGCAAAGGCAAAGGGTGTTGGATAGCAGGTAGAGAGACTGGGCTCTCTAGTAAGTGTGATAGCAGGTAGAGAGACAGGGCTCTCTAGTAAGTGTGATAGCAGGTAGAGAGACTGGGCTCTCTAGTAAGTGTGATAGCAGGTAGAGAGACTGGGCTCTCTAGTAAGTGTGATAGCAGGTAGAGAGACTGGGCTCTCTAGTAAGTGTGATAGCATGTAGAGAGACAGGGCTCTCTAGTAAGTGTGATAGCAGGTAGAGAGACTGGGCTCTCTAGTAAGTGTGATAGCAGGTAGAGAGACTGGGCTCTCTAGTAAGTGTGATAGCAGGTAGAGAGACTGGGCTCTCTAGTAAGTGTGATAGCATGTAGAGAGACAGGGCTCTCTAGTAAGTGTGATAGCAGGTAGAGAGACTGGGCTCTCTAGTAAGTGTGATAGCAGGTAGAGAGACTGGGCTCTCTAGTAAGTGTGATAGCATGTAGAGAGACAGGGCTCTCTAGTAAGTGTGATAGCAGGTAGAGAGACTGGGCTCTCTAGTAAGTGTGATAGCAGGTAGAGAGACTGGGCTCTCTAGTAAGTGTGATAGCAGGTAGAGAGACTGGGCTCTCTAGTAAGTGTGATAGCATGTAGAGAGACAGGGCTCTCTAGTAAGTGTGATAGCAGGTAGAGAGACAGGGCTCTCTAGTAAGTGTGATAGCAGGTAGAGAGACTGGGCTCTCTAGTAAGTGTGATAGCAGTTAGAGAGACTGGGCTCTCTAGTGAGTGTGATAGCAGGTAGAGAGACTGGGCTCTCTAGTAAGTGTGATAGCAGGTAGAGAGACTGGGCTCTCTAGTAAGTGTGATAGCAGGTAGAGAGACTGGGCTCTCTAGTAAGTGTGATAGCAGGTAGAGAGACTGGGCTCTCTAGTAAGTGTGATAGCAGGTAGAGAGACTGGGCTCTCTAGTAAGTGTGATAGCAGGTAGAGAGACTGGGCTCTCTAGTAAGTGTGATAGCAGGTAGAGAGACTGGGCTCTCTAGTAAAAGTGTGATAGCAGGTAGAGAGACTGGGCTCTCTAGTAAGTGTGATAGCAGGTAGAGAGACTGGGCTCTCTAGTAAGTGTGATAGCAGGTAGAGAGACTGGGCTCTCTAGTAAGTGTGCTTCGGCCAAAAACAATTAGCTATAGTTGTTTCCGACTAAGTTAATGGCCTGGTTTCTTGTTTTGTGCCGCCCTCTGTTACACACAAGTGTAGTGTGGTATAATGTAAATGACATTCACTCTCCGTGTCCTATTTGGAGTAAGCTAAGCTGGACGTTTGGGAAGTCCGTAAACGCCACAATATAATGTTGTTTACTCATTGTTTTGAATTTTACAGTGAAATAAAAAATATTGTTAGCTTGGTTTAAAAATGTATTCATGTATATATGTGCTGCCTGTCACAATGTTTTGACAAATCTACATGGTAATCGTGGTCGGCGATTCAATTAGACTGCAATTCAAATCTTACATGCACAAATGAAATACAAAGACATTCCCATGACTCTGTGGCATTTGCTTATGTTAATGTGGTCGAAATCATCACCGAAACGCATGCCAATGGATGTTCTGATTGTCAGATCAATTATCCAGGTCTATTATTAAATTAAAAAAAGAATAGCCAAATCCGATTCAAGAGTCAGGTGCAGCCCTAGTATGGAGCTCGCATCAAATTAACTTAAGTTTATTAGTTGGCTTGCGGGCATTGCAACCAGCCTGGAAAGAATAAATAATTAATGTGACTATAGTTTCCCACATATCCACAAGCTTTGTCAGTGCAGCACCTTTAAATAAGGTCTACAGTACTTAAATAATACCTTAATTAAATATTTCCCCGTGGTTACTGTAAATAGCCCTGAAATAACATTTCTAATAAAACTATCATTGCCCGAGTTAAGCACTTAAAACCACGACTACATCTGCTGACCTAATGTCAGGGTGCACCTTTATACACTTAAAACCACTACTACATCTGCTGACCTAATGTCAGGGTGCACCTTTATACACTTAAAACCACTACTACATCTGCTGACCTAATGTCAGGGTGCACCTTTATACACTTAAAACCACTACTACATCTGCTGACCTAATGTCAGTGTGCACCTTTATACACTTAAAACCACGACTACATCTGCTGACCTAATGTCAGGGTGCACCTTTATACACTTAAAACCACTACTACATCTGCTGACCTAATGTCAGGGTGCACCTTTATACACTTAAAACCACGACTACATCTGCTGACCTAATGTCAGGGTGCACCTTTATACACTTAAAACCACGACTACATCTGCTGACCTAATGTCAGGGTGCATCTTTATACACTTAAAACCACTACTACATCTGCTGACCTAATGTCAGGGTGCACCTTTATACACTTAAAACCATACACTTAAAACCACGACTACATCTGCTGACCTAATGTCAGGGTGCACCTTTATACACTTAAAACCACTACTACATCTGCTGACCTAATGTCAGGGTGCACCTTTATACACTTAAAACCACTACTACATCTGCTGACCTAATGTCAGGGTGCACCTTTATACACTTAAAACCACTACTACATCTGCTGACCTAATGTCAGGGTGCACCTTTATACACTTAAAACCACGACTACATCTGCTGACCTAAATCAATGGAAGCCTCACCTTGCTCCATATTGCCCATCATGTTGCCATGAGGGGGCTGCTTGTTGTTCTGTGGGATACCCGGGCTCTGCATGGGGGGCTTTGGGGACGATGTCCAACCCGGGGACGGGGCAGGGAGCGATGGGGACTTCATGTGCACAGGGGAGGCACCCGCTGAACCCAACATGGGGGGGGACTTAATGGAGGAGGCAGCTGCTGCCGCTGCGACCGCCGCTGCCGAGGCCCCCTGGAGCATGCCAGCTAACTGGGAGGGAGTCTGCGGGGACTTGAGGTTACCGGACGGTGAGCCCAACATAGGGGACTGGACCTGCCTCAGCGTGGGGGACTTGAGGGGGTTGACGTTCGGAGAGTTGGCCTGGCCGCTCTGGATGTCCTGGGGACCCTTCCGACCTCCCATGTTTCTCATGTTAGAGGGCGGGCCAGAGTTCAGGTTGGGCGCTGAATTCGGGGGCATGTGGCTAAGTCGACCGTTGCCACCATGGTTGGGGCCGCGCTGGTCGGGGCCGAATGGGGGTTCCCCTCTGGGGCCCCTAGAGTTAATGGGCCCTGGACCGTGAGGCCCCATGCCTTGAAAGTGCCGGTTGGGGCCCATGTTAAAGTCCCCTGGGTGGGTACCTTGGTCAGGAAAGGGAGGCCCATGCATCATCTTATGAGGGCCCATGTTCTCTGGCAGAGGGCCACCTCTCATTTTCATCATCTCCTCTGGACTCATGTTCATCAGAGGCTCCCCACGCATCTTAGCTTGCATCATCTGGGGATTGGGCCCCATGTTCATGTTTCCAGGGCCCATGCTAAACTCAGGGCCCATTTCCCTGCCCAGGCCCTTGACAAACTCCATCCTGGAGGAGGGGCTCATAGGGCCAACGTCACCAGGTATTCTGGGAAACATCATACCCCCTCCGTTGGGGCCGTTGCCGGGGCCGTTGCCGGGGCCGTCCATTGGTCCCCGGGGGCCGTTGCCCCCCATCATTCTGTTCATCTCCATGATCATGCCTGGGGGCAGCCCCATGCCCTGTTTGTCACCCCCCATGCCCTGCTGGAACAAAGCCTCCTGCACCGCCTGTGGGTTTGGAAACCTCTCAACCCGCCCCCCCGGCCCTCCAAATGGCCCCTGTCCAGGCGGGAAGCCCCGACTTTCCACCATGTCTTCAGGCCAGTTCATGCCGGGACGAGGCCCTCTGGGGTTCGGGCCACCTTCCATGTCTGGGTTAATCATGCCAGGTGGGAAGCCGCCTGGCATTCTCTGCATTTGGGGGTGCATTGGGCCCCGGGGCCCCATGTGCATCTGCTCCGGGTAATGCTCGGGGCCCCCAGGGCCCCATATCTCCCCAGCAGAGTTAATTTGATAGGGAGGCGGGGGCCCACGCATCATGGGCCCTCGGGGGCCTTGCTGGTGCATCATCATGTCGCCGATGGGCCCCCGGTGCTGCATTTGCTCCTGCTTCCTCTTCTTCTCCTCGTAGAACTCCTGCTGCAGCTTCATCCAAGCCATCTGCTCCGGGTTCATCCCTGTGTGATCCCCGTGGTCACCGCCGGGCCCTCCGTGAGAGTTCATTGGCGGCCCTGGAGGGGGGCCAAGCTCATCTGGGGAAAATCGCCCGGCCATCTCCCTAGGGCCTCCAGGCCCAAATGGTGGACCTTCGGGCCGGGGCCCACCAGGACCTCCGGGCTTACCCAGGCTCTGGGACTGGGCCATCATGGCCTGCAGAGGGCCCTGCTCCCCTGGCTTCTTCGGGCCAGTCTCCATCATACCGGCGTTTAGCCCAGGTGGGCCGCCCAGGTTGCCCTGCCCCATGGCCGCCATGTCTTTGAGGGAAAACTCCTTATCGTCGGGAAAGAGCATGCGCTGGATGTCCCGGAGCGTTTGCAGGGAGCGCTCCCGGTGCTCCAGCTGTTCCTGGGACAGCCCCTCAGGGTTATCCCCCATGCTTGACATCAGCTCGTGGGCCAACTGCTGCTGCTGCTGAGCCGTCAGTTTAGCTTCAGCTCCTTTAGGAATGTCCAAGGAAGTGAAGCCTGGTTGAGAAGCTCCGGAGGGAGTATGGTGGCCGGGCGTACCCCCAGGGTTGCCGTTAGGGTCACGGGGCGTACCGTCCAGAGGGCTTCCGTTTTTAGAGTCCATGCCCCCTGAAGGAGTCCCGTCCTGGGGGAGGCTGCCAAGCTTAGCTCCCTGTGGCTGGGCTGCTGAGGCTGGCTGTTGCTGCCCGGGTAAGGATGCTTTGGAGGCCTGCTGGTGGTTCTGTTCGGAGAGGTGAGATGACTGCTGGGGCAGCTTGAGGTCAACCCGAGGGGGTCCCATCTGATTATTCTGCAACACAGAGCGGGGGGAACATAAAGGTTGGTGTTTGCCATGCCAGGGGTGCACATTACAAAGCTTTCTAACTCTTATTTTCAGTTGGAAACATGACAGATGGCTTCCAATTCACAGAACCATGCATATGGTTTTAACATTACTAGATTAATCTAGACACACAATACAATGTGCACACATCTTACCACAGGTAGATGGGACTTGCATCCTTTGCCATTGGAGACGTTGTTCATGTGGAAGGCAATTATGTTGTCCGAGTGGCCCGTAAAAACCGCATCAGCCGCCCTGTCGTGGGAGAGAACATGCCGGAGGAAATAAGAGCGTGTGTGTGTGTGTGTTACTGTGCGTTACCAATTCAAACAGGCAGCAGGTGGAGGTTTTATTTAAAAATTACATTCAGACTTTTTCAATAAAGCAGTTCCCAGAAATGCATATTGGATTCTTATTTATCATTGAGCCCGTCTGTGAACAAGGCAGATGTGAATTACAACTCATTGGCGGTTAATCTTTGATCCAGTGCTTCTGAAGGATCCAATCATCCACAGCATTTAAACAGAGCGTGTTCGGAGATGGGCATCGTATCTAGCTGACTATGGTGTCCTCATTATGATACCGTATTCTGCCTTTAAAGCTGTGTTCACAGAGGCAGCCCAATTGAGACACTACGTGTTACACTTTCATATACAAAACAAGAACCATGACCATCTACAAATAGCCTGAGCTTGCTTACTTGTTGGCCATCTCTGTGGTGAAAACATAGACAACCTTTGACCCAGGCTTGGGACAGCTGCCAACCAGTTCTGTGCTCTGCCCTCCAATGGCATTGTGGGTCGATATGGCCGAGCTAAGCGTGTTGTTGACGTCCAGAGGCTTCATCTCCGTGGAATTGCAGTCTGCAGAGAGAAACAGACAAAGGAGAGAATGAGCGATGACTATCGACTAAACCATGATATCCATATCGAAGTTTAGCTGACGTTTTGCTATCTGTTCAGGGAGTTCAATAAATTCAACCTGGAACAATTCTGACGGTATTTAGGATCAAGCGTTTTAGAGACCTAGTACTGATCCAGAATCATATTCTAAGGGCACCCTTCTGTTTTGAGAGAGTAGTAGCCGTTACAGCACTTACTAAAGAACCCTGGGTCTTCCTCATCACTCTCGCCACCTGAGCACCAGTCCGCCCCGCTGTAGGGCTGGCGTCGCTCAGCAACACACAACCTCTTAGCTCGGCTGCCCAGCTCTACACCAGAAGAGAAGGAGACAGAAAGATGCTAAAGTTAACATGTGTTAAGTCAAACAAAGCAAAATCTCTAATTCAAACTTTAATTAAGCATAATCTTTCTTCATTGATTAACATGTATTTTATTAGCGAACAACACCTTTAGGGCTTGCTGTGATTTGCGGCGCATTTGTAATAACGCAGTGCAGCGTTTACAGTTTAGATCCAGATGTTTTCGTGCCGTCTTGTCAACTGAAAGGAGTTTGCTTTACAGCGCAAGCAGACCTGGTGCTATTCTAGAGGACAGCATTAGCAAGCTAAAACCAAATAACACTCTGCCCATCCGCTAGTTCACTAGAGCGCCCTAGAGCGGGCCAAAGAGGTGCAAGGGAGATGTGCTCCCTGTAAGGCAGGCTGAGAAAAGTGTTCAGCCCAGAGTGATATCAGTCCTGACGGACGGAGACCCGTCAGAGAAAGATCAAGTTATTTAGTCTTTGAAACAGGCGCTAGTAGCAGCACGCTAATAGGAGTTCGAAGGGCACCACGGAAAACTGACTGGAGATGCAACCCTGATGTACTCCGTTGGATAATGGTTTCCTCCGTTTATGCATCTACTGAATTTGACCTCTGTGTCTATAATCACAAAAGCTCATGTAAACAAAAGCTCACACATCAATAGGTTACTAAAATGTCATCTTTATTTTTAAAGTGTGGTTTCCCAGAACCAGATAAAGCTTACTCATTGATATGTAAATAAAGGCACTACGATTCATCTGCATCCCTAAGCACGGTACTACTGCTTCCTGTGTGTATCTTAGAAAATCAAGTCAGGCTTACACATCGCTTCGAGTGTGCCTCCAACCCCCTTGCTTCCCGACCTCCAGAACTTTCTGTCCTCACCCCCAGATCCAAACCTGTGGGGCCCTCCAGGCAAGCAGCTGTGATCGTTGTGCTCTAGGCCCGAGGCATAGAGCCTGAAAACTTTATGAGCCAGTTGGGACGGGTGGTGTGTGTGTGTGTGTGTTTGTAATTCTGTGTTCGTGGAGATTACAGCCATGACTTCTCTCTAACAGAATGGAGGCCGTGTGCCCCTCCTGCTACACCCAACCAGCCCCAGACACACAAGCCTTTTAATTACGACCAGCAAATTGCCCAACAACCCATATCTACAATAAACAATCACTCCCATATCCAGAAAGCCATTTTGGGAATTGTGTGTATATATTAACTTGACTATATCACGTCTTTACTTACTTGTGATTAAGCAATTAGCTGAGCATTTACTTACCATGCTATAATTAGGATGCCGCTAAGAGACGTTGTCATTTTAATTAATCTACAAAATACATAGGCTAATGTTGAGGCAAGCTCAATACAAGGCAATTCTGCTCACACGCACTTACATTTTACTCATTTAGCAGATGCTATTATCCAGAGTAACCTACAACTACATTCAGATTAAGACAGTGGTGTGGTTGTGCCATTCAGCAATGACACAGGAGGTAAAGGTTTCCTCAAACTGAATGTATATGATTTCGTGTCATTTGAGTAGTGAAATCGCATCCCCCACAGGAATAGAAATCTCAGGCGTAACCAGCAGAGGTCTCAGTGAAAGCGAAACATTAAAGGAAAAATAACTCGACCCCTCCTCTAACCCAGTGAGATAGTTTATTCCAAGGCTCCAGCCCACACATAGTTGTATCCACTAGAAGATAAACGGGGGTGTGAATGTCTTAATGCAGCACTAATAACAGCCCAGAGGAGGATCATATACCACACACACACACACACACACCTTTAGCCGTCATACATGCACGTTTGCTCGCGCGCACACATGAACACTTGCTCACACACGCTCTCTTAAACGCACAGCGAGCCAGAAAGACTAAATTACTGACTAGTGCCATTCCCTGTGAGGTCCCAAGGACCATTGTGGCATGACACAATAGCCTGGGAGCCATCTTATAGGGACACGTCTTGACATCCGCCACAAATCACAGGGACATAAATACACACCGCCTAACACATGCCCACTCAGAGAAGTCCACATCGAGAGCTAATAATTCACACTTTACACTCTAGACATGGTCACGCTTGTCTGGTCAAAGCCCCAACGGATTGTAGAGAAGGAAGAACAACAAGGTGTTATGTTGAAGGTGAAACGACACAGGCTTCCAACTAACGTTTCTACCATCTAGTGTTGACGGCAGCAGTCATTGTAATCGCTGAGGGCCATATTCTGACAGGAGATCTGTTTAAAAAGCCAGACAAAATGTCACCGTGACATTAAGAATCGTCCGTACGTTTGACTCCGAATTCGGCGTCATGAGACACTGTCTAGGAACAGTCGCCGCCATTGGCTATTTGTCATCACCCCAGCTTCCCCATCAAAAGGCCTGACTAGCTGACAGGTTTAACCAGTTACTGACTCCTGGGCTAATTTCAGCGTAGAACTCGGCCTTACCTTTTTGCTCCCCGTCGTTGTTGGGCGTGCCCGTCTCGCGTTGCTCAAACGACTCCACCGAAGTGGTTCGCTCCCTCTTCATTTTGCCTTTGGCTCCGTTGCCTGCATTCAGGCCTTGTCCATTCTTTAGCCCCAGGCTCCCTACAGGCCCTTTGGGGCCTAGAGTTTTTGGATCACAAGGTGAAGGCTGCGACTGGCTGCCCGCACCCCCGGGCTTCCCCTGATTGGGCAGTTTTGAGTCCATCTGGGCAGCGCTGGAGGGAGACATGACGGGTGGGGAGCGCACCATGGCCTCCTGCTTCTGTTTGGGACTGCTGTTGGACAAGAGACAGAGTTAGGGGGTGGGGCCAAACAATACGCCTGCTCAGTCACAATCAATCGCTTCAGCCTTTATAATCGCAGTCACTTCAAATGAGACAATTGGTCAGGTGACATCTACCTAAAAAAGCCCTAAAGCTGCAAGTGAATCTCTTCAAATACAGCAAATATTAGAAAAGAACGCACTCTTCATGTAGATCAAACCACTGCAGCCGCAGTGGTTATCAAAACCACATGAGGAAACATCACAGCAGAGTAATTAATATTCTCTTATATAAATGTCCCAGGGAGAACAGACAGGATAGTACTAGCACTGGGACTTGTACCCCAAAGGCTGTTTGAGGCACATGGCAGCTCCTGGCTCTGAGAAAGTCACACTCTTGTTCAACAACGTAATCCTGTTCATTTGGCGGCAAAGTTTTGTAATGAACTGAAACCGGGAGGAACTTCCTTGAATTGTTCAATGAGAAACAGTGTCCGGGATTTCCGCTCCAAAACGTCTGGAACATTTTCCTTCCGAGTGCCACAATGAACGCACCCCAATGCCTCACCCCAGGGGAGTCATGACACACGCAGGTGAGTGACTAACAAAGGGTAAACACGGACACATCCATTCCTCGCCCTTCGTTTGTTGACTAAGTCAATGAGCAATGGGAGAATTGTGTGTGTGTGTTGTTAATATATAATCTGTGCCTTGCCAGCTTCATTTCTCCCTGTGCAGAACCCAAACCTGGTGACGGGGGGAAAACAACTCGCCCTATTGTCTTGGAGACCAGGTACACATAGATGAAGCAGAGACACAAAAAGCAGTGAGAATAAACGTAACATAGGCAAGCAACAAGCTGTGAAATGGGTCTGACCACACAAATTTATCTTAAGGACACTGTGTCTAAACCCATTGGCAGTTTGTGGGTTCGCATGATCAGTGTAGCAGACGGATTGACATCTGGCCATTTGTGAGAGGAGAGGCCAGTCTATATCATTTCATTGTTTCGACAGGCCAGAGGCTCATGGGAATGTTTTTCAATGACCTTTTCTTATTTTTTGACTCTGTATATATAACAATCTATATTAAGCATTTGACCAGCCAGTAGGCTACGGAAAGCCAGCTTATCTGATTGGTAGTGCCGAGGTTGCTCAACTTCACATTCAAACCTGCCTCAAAAAGAGTGAGATCTTATCTGATAGTTAAGCTACTTCACTGTGGGAAAAATATAGATATTTTTAAATAAAATGTATTGAATAATGATTTAGTAGACATGTGCCAAAAAGGAGTTTATTTTTTTGTTGTAAACGACACTTTCCTAGCACAGCTTGCGAACTACCACAGATCAAGTCAGTTTTTTGTGAGCCAGTGACCAATACTGTGACACTGACCTATAAAATCAAACGTTGTACTTTGCATCAAAACAGGCCAATCACATGAAGCTATGCACAAGATCAGCTATTGGCTATGAATAGCTTCAAGGTAATTCTGCAGTAAGATATATATTTTCACAACTGATTTTTCAGACGAGAGCATATTATAAGGAGTTTCGGTAATCAAGTCTTTCATATATATATATATATATAAAAGACATACTTCATGCAATGTAATTCGGACTACAAACTTCAATGTGTATTTGAACAAAAGACGCACAGGAATTCATATTTGGTGCAATTCGCTACAAACGGTTCTGTTCATCATTTACAACACAACAATGGCACTGTAGATATTTATCAACAGGATGATGTCTAATCTTATTATGGATTTCGCATGGTCAAAAACTGTTTAATTGAAGGCCAAGGTTTCATGCATTTGTTGATTCTGTAGTACGTTTTTAAAGAGATATGCTCTCACTAAAATGGCTGTATCTCAGTCAATAAACGAGGCATAATGCTGAGACGTAGAGGAACACATATGAAGTGTCAGAAAAACAAGTTTTAGCTCATGCCAGATATTATGTTTAACATTATGAATTGAACATTTCCACAAAATCCTGACTGTTTTCTTTTAAATGCCCTTTACCAAATCTTCCTACATGGTTCTGTTCCAGAGCATTATCCATTGATCTGGAACACAGTAATTTTAGGCGGAAATTGAGATTTGGGGCCCTGTCAAGAACAGGTAAATGATCCTAAAATTAGGCTTTGATAATTAAGTAACTGTTACTATAAAATCAAGAAATTATTGATATTGTGGTATTTTGTACACTAATATTGGAACTAGTAAAGAAAATTGTGAAATTTCTCCTGTACAGAATCAAAGTTCAAGATTCTTATGCAATTCACCATGACAACAGAGGCAGATGCCATGGAACCTTCTGGATCTGGTCTCACATTTCACTACAATTATCGTTTTTCTTTTCTACTATACGTATTTTCTATTGTATAGAAATGCAGAAAATTAACATCAACTTTCCAGTGTACAAAATCCCCCCCCCCAAAATATATTGTAAAATTAATGTTGAAGTTACTTATACAAAATACGAAGCTTGTTTTCTGTCAATTCAGATAAAATAGATAATGATAAATGGGTGCAGTGATGTGGGCTGGTGTGGCTAAGGTGCCAGTGCACAAATGTTGTCCCAGTCCGTCCTTGCTAAACAGATAAAGCGGACGGAAAGAGACACTGCAATCAACAGGCAAAACAAGTTGAAAACGAGCCCAAACGGGCCTCCGTTTAAAAGGAAAGCTCCCCACCAGCCAGTGAAACATAAGCCCCTGCGCTCTCATCAAAACCTGGAAGAAAGCTCCAGCTTCCACTGTGCCAAAATGGCCTTGCAGTCCAAAATGGATCAAATGGCCAATTGCTGCACCTATATGACTGCCATTGCCCACACTGACATGGGGGCTGTAGCAATGCAGCCTCAGCCTTTATACTTGCCCCAGAGGACCTGAGTCAGCCCAGGCCAGGATCGGCTGGCAGAGTGGCAGCAACAGGGCGGAGATACTCAGGTCCCTGTTCCAGGACTTGTGCACTGCCAGGACCTGCTGTCAATCTTTAACAGGCCCATTCATTGACACAGGTCTTTAATTGGCTACAGAACCTCAACACATACTAGCCGGAGTGGCTGACCAAGTATGGTCCTTGTGTTACCCATATGTAACTGGGATCAGCTTGTTAACCACTTCTTGACAGGGCCCAAGACCTCAATTCCCGCCTAAAATGACCCACCCCAATCTAAATGGATATTGCTCTGGAACAGAACCATCAAGGAATATTTGGTAAAGGGCATTTAAAAGAAAACAATCTGAATTTTGTGGAAATGTTCCATCAATTAAGGATAATGTAACACACAATATCTGGCATGAGCTAAAACAATTTTTTTGTTTTTTTTTATGTTTCAGTGACTTAGAAAATGTATCTCAGACTCTGAATGTCTGGTCGACCTGAAAACACTTCGGCTAGATCTCAGCATTATGCCAGGCTTTGTTTCAAGTCTCTAGCTCGTTTAACAACCGAGATACAGTTATTTTACTGAGAGCTGGTCTTTTTTCCATTTGGTCTAGTGAGTGAGGCAATCAGCTCCCATCCGTTCAGATTACTATGTAGATGAATGGGAGCAAAGCCCTCTGGGAAATGAAGTCTTTATCTTTGATTTCGAAGTGAGTTCTTCATGGAAGCTGCCGTTTTGAGTGAAACAGATTGTGTTAAATGTTGTAAACGTCTAGTCTCGTCTGAATATGGATTTTTATGGATTACTATGGATCATAAACTATGCTAATATGCAATTTCCCTGGGACTATAGGAAAAGAAAAACGATCGACTTTGGCTGATGTAAGTACAATATGATCGAATATTATCGCTATGGTTAAAAAGTGTTCGCAACAATGATGACGTCATCGTCGCCATTAGCAGTCTTTTCAATTGCTAATAAAACGGTCTTTGTTTTAGCCATTTTAAAACTGAAAACATTGTTAGAAAGGGGGATTCTAAGCTTTATGCACATTATAAGCATGTAGTATATTATTAAACGGACGTTTTTTAATTTGCGATCTTTGTGTAGAGGTTTTAATGGTTGTAGAGGGTACTGCGATGATCTAGCAGACGGGAGGGCTGTCAAGATCAGGTTAAGGATTGGGGAATTCCAACCTGACAGGATTCAATACCACCGACCAAAGCATGGAGGCTTGCAGGCTACACAGTGAGGATATCCGAAGGACTGAACAAAGATGATAGTCATCTTCTGCAAAGCAAATGTTTTAAGAAAGACGAGAAAACATCTAAATGTTACATTATGCTACATACAATCTTACATTATGCAGACAGACGGACATATTGTCAAACAGTGGTGGGCACACCATAGTGCCCGCAAGACAAAGCCTGTTGTGAATCCAAGTCAATATAGACATACTAGAAGGCCAAGACCCTGCTCACCTCTGTGTGTTCGCCGATGGGGAGTTCCTCACTTTGGGATTGCTGGAATGCATTGACGGCGATCCCAGTGAAACAGAAGGCGGGTTCAAGTGCTGGTGCGGGCTGGCCGAGGGTTTGGCCTTAGCCCGGGGGTTCCTGGGGCCCGTTCCAACGGGGGCGGGGTTAGGGGCAAGACTGGAGTTATTGAAGGAGGGGTTGATGCTATTGGATCTGCCAATGTCCGGACCTGCCTCCTCCCGCTCCTTCTTGGCTCGTTCTTTCCGGCTGAAGTTTCCTGCTGTGGCTCTTTCCTCTTGCACCTCCAGCATCCTCTGGATGTCTGTGTGTGTGCGTTGTGTGCCTGGAGTCTCCTCAGGGAGCCCTCAAAGTCATTGGGCACACTGGTAAATTAAGGTATGGAAGGAGAAAGGGAAAAAGAAATAAAAACCATTTTTACAAACTTTGCAGGGTGTATATATACTTGACTTAACAGATTTAGGGACCTTTGACGCTTACAATTTCCTAGATGGTCAGAGTCGCTCAAAACTTGCAGGCGACAATGTCAACGAACCAAACAGCTGACTTAGCTTGACGTATGAAAACTCCAGTACACAGAAGTGCTGACTGATCAGAATAGTTTTTTTAGGAAAGGTGTTCGGATGTAAACCCCTTGCACACAAGAAACACACACTAATGGTCTAACACAGCATTTGGCAAGAGCAAGCACTTTGACTAGATGCTACTAGTCCCAGGGCTCTTTATCGCTGAATCAATATCAGGAAAAAGTCCCTGGTCTTTTTGGAACATTCCCATCCTGATCATTTATGGGCCCCCTCTTAATGGTGGGACTGTGTGTAAAACTGCATAATCCAGAGTGTATATTATGGCTGAATGGCTCCCTGCCTCAGAGTACACGTCAAGTCTACAAACCCTTATTTCAAATGTAGCTTTTGTACATTTTAAGGCACTATGTTAAATTACATGAAGTAGAGTGTTTTTTTATGGTAGAGTGCAGCTACTAGGGCTGCACGATATTGGGAAAAAATTACATTGCGATATTTTTTTTCCTAACGATATATATTGCGATATTGCGAGCCATCAATCCAGGCTAAAGTCAATAATTACCATTCCATCAGACCGTACCGTCAGACTCATGTAGGGCTCTGTTGTCCTGCTGGACCATAAGTCTGTTGTGGCTGCATAGTATTCCACGTGTGACAGCTCTGCTTCAATCTGAGATTTGCATTTTTACATACCGCTCTAATATGTGCGGGATGGTATAACATACCGCGCGTGTCAAGCGTTCGGATCATTTTCTTAATTCCCTCTTTGGTGACAGTGTTCAATGGCAACATATCTTTAGCGATATAAAAGTTTATTGTTACGTTGCCGTGCCGTTTTAAGTGATCAGACAAATTGGTGGTGTTTCCTTGTTTTGTGGCCACAACTTTATAACACTGCAGGCAAAGTACCTGTTTTTGTATAATATTATGTATAGGCCTATATTATGTATAATATTAATATTAATATATCTCCCGACTCGTTGGTTGTCTAAATACATCCATCGTTTATTTAGCTAAGCATGTAAACGATCAGGAACAACGAAAACATATCGTTTAACGTTAGTGAATATTTTAGACAATGAAGCGGTGAGTTCATGGGTTCGCTACGTGAACGTGGATTTAAGAGACACGAGAGAGAAGCTCATGAACGCGCATGTTGCTATCGGTTGCTACGACAACACAAACAAATTATTGCTAGTGCGCATGTCCATCATGACGTCATGGGCCAGTCAACGCAGAAGATCCAAGCTCCATGTTGGCTTTTTGAGCACTCGCATTGGAATGTACGGGGCTTCTCGCAGAACACTGTATTCAGTTCTCTTAATACATTCATGGTGCTACCGTTCTCCTAATACATTTACGGGTGCTACCCTTCTTCACATCGCATGGTCCGCCGATGTGACTATCGCGCATGTTAAAACCGAATATCGTTCAGCCCTAGCAGCTACTTTTATTTTGTTTTTACCTTTATTTAACTAGGTAGGCCGATTGAGAACAAATTCTCGTTTGCAACGGTGACCTGGGGAAAAGCTGGAGATTTAACCCAGTACATCATACATATAAAGCATCCACTCTACCAGTGAGCTACACCAACTACTCCAATAGGAACCCAGAACATCATACATATAAAGCATGCACTCTACCACTGAGATACCAACTCCTCCAATAGGAACCCAGGACATCATACATACAAAGCATCCACTCTACCAGTGAGCTACACCAACTACTCCAATAGGAACCCAGGACATCATACATATAAAGCATGCACTCTACCAGTGAGCTACACCAGCAACTCCTCCAATAGGAACCCAGGACATCATACATATAAAGCATGCACTCTACCAGTGAGCTACACCAACTCTCCACAAACTGAATGTGTTACCGGGTAGGTGGCCATGCATGCACGCGACTGTATTTGCATCCGTGTGCTTGGCAATGTGCATTCCCACTGCAAATAAAACTTTTAAGTATTACTCAATGTGCTCCGGTTGGGATATGTGAAACTCCCCTGTGGGCTGCACTGTCAAGATAGCATGAAATATTCAGAATTGTTGGAAGATATTCCAAGTGCTTCCTGCTCTAGCGAAAGGGTAGAAGACCGAAACACCCAAATAAACACCGAAACCCGATTAAAAAAATTAGCAAGTACCTAAAAAGCATAGTGAGTGACGTGACAGTTGGCCAGCAGGAAAAATATTTAATTCTGGCTTCTGGTTCCCTGAGGTTATGGTTTATCCACATGACAGATAAGGTTAAAAAAAGTTTGTACTTCAATATCCTCCCACTAGCAACACATTTGAATTTAAAAGAGGGGCAGTTACCAGGGGTTTGTTGGTAAACCTTCTTTGACTCAGCAAATGGAGCTCTGCTCCTCCAGGTCGCAAAGAGACTAAGGACTTGTTTACATTATGAGAGAGAATAAAAAGATAACCAGGCTTATCTGTTTTTATCATTTCAATTTACAATGACATGTTCGAGTCGTACCACGCAGGATGGCGGACAGAGGGGTTTTATCGGAAACAGAACACTACCACAGAAGGCGGCGCCCTGGCTATCGTATCTGCAATTGGACGGGTTTCTTGCGCCAGGCGTCTTCGACACGTCACTGAAAATGCATGCAAAGTAAACAGGCCCTTAACGTGCTGGATATTGGAGTGTGAGTCAGGTTCTGTTGGGGTCCGGCTAAATCTGACACCCAGCAGGGGGTAAAGCGGACCACATTACTCATGAGGAAAATGTGGTCATCGAAACCCAGGAGAGATTGGAGTGGAGTCGTAGGGGAGTGAGCTAACTAGTAGCTCTACCTCCCTCATCGACACCTGAAGAAATCAGCAACAACAGAGCGGCCATATAAGGGGGTTTTGTTCATTATGAAACAGAATCACAAAACATTTACAGAGACGTGTCCAATAAGGCACCTCGTTTCGAAATATTTTACCAACCACTTCAAAAGAATTTGAATGGAAAACGGATTGAGCATCTCTTATTGGCCCAGTTCTGAGGTCGACACGATCATTCATTCGGTTCATTCAGCTTTTCCCCGTGTTTAGTGAACACAAACACGACCAGTCTCCCTAGACACGGTTTTGCCCTTTCTTACCGGGGCGCTGTGTGTTGGTGACATTCAAAAGCCACCGAACCGCATCGGTATGAGGACATAACTGGTCTAATGGTGGAGCTGTGGCATCTATTCCAACACTCAAGTGTGGTAAGTACCGGCAGAGGTACTGGAGTCGGCCGAGTCGCCGCGCCGTTCAGACGAGGCATTTCACTTTACCGCCGAGTGTGCGCCCACACTGTCACCATGGCAACTCCGGTGGTGTCAGAATCAGAATGACTCCCAAAACAACAGCTTGTAGCGCTCCACGCAGTTAATCGCCCACCCCCACATAAGAACCAGAGTGCACACAAACAGTCAGACAGTGGGAGAGACACAGACTGGTTGGCGGGCATACACACACACACACACAAATTTAAATCCTTATACACACAATAAATTGCACAAATTTAGCCAACTTCTACCAGAAATACCACAGACAATTCAATTCAACACATTGTGCTGCGAATCAAAAATAAAATGTTCAACGTAAATTGACTGCATTTGGCCATTCTTTTTTTGCTGATGAATACAATTGCATCCAGCAGGGTTGCCTGGAGACGTTCTGGACATTAGTTATGTCAATTATTTATTACACGTGGACATTATACAGGGCTTGGTTAGAGCAGAATATCACCGGTCAGACAATGCAATGCTCACGCTCTTAAACAGCTGCTGGAAAGTAGCTCTGTAATGCATTTGCATTTTATGTGCACTGAGAATGTGCACTGGTCCTTTTAGTTGGTATATATTTATTTTGTTAATGTTACAAGGCCCTTGGAGACATTGTTTTCGTAGAATACATTTTGATGCCTTAATAGTTGTACAGGAAAACGTTCTAAAGAAATGGGTAGTTACGCTGTGTTGATTACTTTGAGCAGATGAAAAATATACGCTTCGGTAAAATGAAAGCCTTTGTGTTTAAACGTCGCTGCTTTTCCAACTGTGAGACGAACACAAGAAGGTACAGTTAGTTGTTACATTGGCATGTGGTGATATAGAGAACAATACTGTATGTTACACAGGTATATTGTTGTGCCGGGGAACCAGGGTCAATCTGTCCCAATCATTTGCATTGTATAGTTTGTGACGGGGAAACATGGGTCAGTCAGAAACATGTGATAAGGAATCCAAGGAATGTGCTCCTTCCTGTTGTCCCGTTTAATCTTAAGAGGACATGAGCCCTTGGACCACACCTCAGGACTACCTGGCCCCGAATGACTCTTGGCAGTCCCAGTCCAAAGTCCTCCTGGATCGGTTGCAGATCAAATCACTGCTTGTTGACTCTTGCTGCCACTACGCTCACACTCACTTCACAGTCCCTGTTCTTGTCTACACGGTTGTATGGCTGACTTGGATTCTGTTAAGAGAGGCCAAACACAGCCCAGACACATTTATTGTCTGGCTTGTCAGAAAGGTCAGTTGTGAACGTGGCCTAAAAGGTCATGTCACTCTTGTGTAGCACTTTCTAACTTAATCTTGCTCTACAAATAAACATTATTATTATTTTATTGTCCTAATGTTCTTTGTTATTGCAATTGTTATAGTGAGAATAAAGGACAATGGTATCACCTCCCAGAACGATTCTTGCAGTTCAGGAATTCTCAGGCCTTGTAGTAAAAGGCTATTCTCTTACCGTTCCCAGGAAAAAATGCTGAGTAACAGCAGACATAGTTATCTGCTTCACGTTTCACATTCTTCGGTCTGAGATTCCTTCCATTGCAGTTGTGTAGGTGTTATAAGCAATTAAATCATATCCTTTAAATGGTGTTCTTCCAGTCTGTGGTCTAGTTCTAACCCAATATATCAGGGTCTGGACCCGATCAGACGGAATCTTTAGATTCATGACCTTAGAGGTCAAATTGCCCGGCATTACATTGCCTTAACAGAAACTCTTTAGTGTGAGTGCGCGTGTGTGTGAGTGTGTGTGTGTGTGTGTGTGTTGGGCTGGGCAGAGCGGGGCATTGAATAGTCCTAGGATCACACTTTTCTTCACAGAACCGACAAACTATTTCAGAGTACGCAGACATGTCCTGCTGTCTCCCTCTGGGACGGACCACATAACAAGATGATGACGTGTTTCTGGCAGAGCCGCTAGTCAGAACCAAGACAGGAGCACATAACAAGCCCCAAATACACAGTGCAGCAGCACCGCGTTTACTGGGTCGGGTCAGGGCAATTCCCAGTACCAATGGACTAGAAAACAATCTAAAAAGGTAGGGGCTTAATTTCATATGGTACGGTGAATGAGGTAGGGAGAAAAATAATTAGGGAATGAGAATAAGAGAAACTACAGAAAAGAAAGAGAAGAAAGAATGGAAACCCACTTGTAGGCGAGAGAGATGTGGAGAAAAGCGTCAAACCCTCTCCACCCTGGGACCCACCGATCACTAGCCTGGTTAGTCTCAGTCTAGTGATCAGAAGCAACCAATCGGAAGAATTTAAACAAACAAACAAACGTGAGTGGCTTGGCTCAGTGCAAGGCAACAACGGTGAACGGCAGCCTTCAGCGGGCTACTTTGGTGTCACAAGAGCGCGGAGCCTATAGCTATTATGCCTTCTTAAACGTCCCAATGAACCACAACCATCCGCTGTTTGCTTAAACAAGAGAGAGAGACTCAGAGAGAGGGAGGATGAGGCTGAGAAAAAGAGTGAAAGAGAATGAATCCTCAAACATTTTCATTTTGCATCGCTGGAGGGCTGTGTGAAGCACCACAAAGCTTTGCCACATCCCCTTTCTCAAGGAACACTCATTTCCATACTCCCAGCGCGGATATGAGCTCTCTGAAATTGACCTTGACGAGGGCTCCGGATCAGACCTGCGGTGAAAACACAGGAGCGTCTCACATTTATCGCACTCGACGCTGAATAAACATCGTGCAGATGGTGTGAACCAACTAAGCCTCCCAATAAAATCTGTCCTTAAGGCTGACGCTATACAGAATAAGCCTCGCCCGAAAAATCAAATGCAATCGAATGTGTGAATGAGTTCCATATGAACGAATTAAATCGGAAACTCCCACTCAAACTACAAGGACTCCTATAGACCAGATCTGGCAAATTTCTCTCTCGAGCACCCCGCTTGTACAAATACCTGCTCCGTGCTCGTTTTTTTCATTTAAAAAAATAAAAGTACAGAAATAAACACTCATGAGCCAAAACATTTATACCACCTGCCTAATATAATGCTGGTCCAGAACAGCGCGGACCCGTCGAGGCATGGACTTTACAAGACCCCTGGAGGTGACCTGTGACCTGCCGCCATGGATCAGAGTTATCGGTTCATCACATCGCACAAATGCTCAATCGGATTGAGATCTGGGGAATTTGAAAGTCAGGACAACACCATGAACTCTTTATCGTCTTCCTCAAACCATAACCGAACAATATGTTAAGTGTGGCAGGCTGGATTATCTTGCTGAAAGAGGTCAGTGCCATCAGGGAATACCATTGCCATGAAGGAGTGTACCTGGTCTGTTCATGTTGAGGTGGTATGCGTCAAACTGACATTCACATGAATGCCTGGACTCAGGTTCCCAGCAGAACATTTCCCAGTGCATCACACTTCCTCCAATGGCTAATCTAATGCATCCTGGTGCCGCCCATATGATGTATAACAAAACGCACTGAACTTCTTCCACTTCTCCAATATCCAGTGCCGACGATCGCATACCCATTGAGACCCCATTCCTCGTGGGACACGGGTCATCTGTGACCAGTCTGCGGAAACACAGCCCCATACGCAGAAGGGTGTGATGCAATGTGTGTTGTGACGCATTTCTCCCGTAACCAGTATTAGAATTTTCAGTTGTCGGTTCAGAGCGGACAGGACAGCATTTGTTGGCCTCGTGCAAGTCCTTCAGGACAAGTTATTCTGCCTGAATTCATGGCTATCCATCATACTAATTTCTGTATGGAGCAGTCCGGGGGGAACCCTGGCGATTTACGAACACATGCAAGTAAACACCAGAGACCTAAACTAGTTTGGCTGCTATCAGAGAGAGTTTGGCTAACAAAGGCAGACTAACAACCACTACTTCACTGGCTTAACTGTCAGTTGTGACATTGGTGTCCTTCCCTGTACATTTCATATTGCTGAGAGAGTGTTTCAAACGACACCCGAAGATACTCTACCATACCGTGGCCAGACTTGGGACTGTGTGTGGATCCAACATTATCCCAGCCTCCCAGCAGAGCCATAAGAGGTTCCTCACGGCTGTAAACTGGCAGGTTGAGATGCAACAGAAAATGTTTCATGAGCGTTAGACATGAAAGGCAGAGATGGCAAAGACACTCAAGTCTCAAACATCCTTTCAGTGGGAAATTAGCATATTTTCATTACATTTACAAGGATAGACGATCCTTCCTCACACTCATCATAGAATTAAAAATTTAAGAAGACCAATTGAATGATCAGACCTTCGCAACGAGGATTCGTGGCATCCTGTGAAAACAGAATGTTTCAGCAAGCCAAAAAAACATAATTACAGTGATTTGACCTTTTAAGGGGAGCTAATAACGCAATGAGGGGCTCAATGACACGTTCTCATCACCACTACGTACAAGACCAAAGGACGATTGCCTTTGTAAATTCCACGTATTTGGGCACATACCATTGGTTCTAGTCCAACTACAACCAAACTAAATGCAAGCCAGTGTGCCAATGAGTTGGACATGTCTAATCGACGGAACAATCAATTGAAATGACGGATCAAAAAGTTGCAACAAGAACTGACTTCATATAAACTTTAAAAGTACCTTGGGGCCGAATCATATTTCTCACAGCAAAAGAACCCCAGAAGTACCGTATTTCCTTTAAACATGGGATGGACCTCATGATAGGATTCCTTTCTCAAAGTTATAGGATAGGATATGTATAGGATACAGAACAATCAACATTCTCTCTGACTGGACATGATTCACAATATCGTAATGTAGGGAATAAGGAGGGATGGACAGATCCGATTGCGTTGGACGTTGCTGTCCGTAACAACTAGCCCAAAAAGAAAGGTTTGACTAGAAAGTATACTACAAAAACCTAAAGTCTAGACAGCCTCAAGCACCCTTCGCCAACCCCTAATAAAGATTCATTTGTATGGATACATCATCCATACACATCTTATATGGATCCAGTCATGAACAACTTTTGGCAAATTCCCAACACCCACAGGATGATGAATGCCGATATATTGACAGGAATCCCAATGCAGGCATGATGTTTGTTGATAGCTACTTTAGTTCCCGCCAGACGGATTGCATTTCATGGTTTACAACATTCTGAACAAACTCGTTTTTTTAAATAATTTCTGCAAACTTTTTAAGGTCATGGAGTGGCTGCATTTCCACTAGCCAAAGGAACATTAACATTATCTCCTCTTAATGTTATAATTATTATGTGCAGGAGGACAACCACTAAAAGCTGAGTCACAAGCCTGCAATGCAATTGTTAGAAATTATATTTTTCAAGGGCAATATAAACAGACAGTAACGACAAGCCATTATATTGTTAAATACTTTTCTGATTTGTCAGAAATCACAGGGATTCAAGTGAGTCGATTTTCTGGTACAGCTCAGTAAACCATATACAGAAATGCCCCTTTCTAGACATTAGATCTCACTACAACTCGTGTCAACCACAAACCTGAGTAAAAAACTCCTCAGTACTCATGTGAGACATGGTTACATTTCTAAGATAATGGGTGTTTAGCAATGCACCTCCTAGTAGCAATTCAAACTGTAATGCTGCCATTGAGTTTTTACATCCATTACTAAACAATGTGTATATTCTGTTACTGTAAAACCATTGGTCATTCTCCACATGGCATTACTGTGCATAACCGCACAACCATGTCTCACATCATCTCTACCTTTTATTCAGCGTGATTTCATATATGTTGTTCAAGACCATTCAAAAGCTGAAGTATCTCTCCAATCGGAGATTGATGTCATTCAGCCAAAAGCCAAACTTACTTTGTAGGGTCTTTCACACAGAACAATAATATTGAACTTTGTGACTTTGATTTGACTGAATATTGCAAGCTTTAATTCGATTGTGAAAATCATTAGTGACTAAAAAATTAAATGACAAGAAAAAGGCCCAAGATTTTTCATTTGAGCTGTGTGCTTTGACAGAGGCAAAAAGATTTGCTCGCCTTACAATTGTTAGGGTAACTGACTCAAAAACTTTTTGATTACAATGAAGTTTAGGGACTCATCTCAGGGAACTTTTCTGTGGGCAGGCAACTATTGCAAGCTGTTTGAACGCCTATTACCTTTTTTAAACAGCCATTCTGGATGCTAGCTAAAAGCATATTTCTTGATATCAACAAGTCTCTGTATTGCCTCTATAGAGGATATACAATTCAAGATGCAAGCTTTGAAGAGAAAAACTAGTCAGAGTAGAGTAGGGATGCGCCGATAACACTTTTATTCAGACCAGGTACAAGTATTTGCCAATACCAATTAATAATAAGGCAGTATTTCTCCCATGAAAATTACAATTAAACTTGGGACAGAGTATCAGCAAAGTCGCCACCAGGGTAGTTTTTTCGGCTACGTATCTACTATTGCATATGAACCATAGATCGCACAGACTAGTGGCTCCTCTCGTTTTAACCGGTAGATCAGAAAAAATACGGCAAGATTTGAATAGTGAAAATCACATACTCCTAGTCGCCTCTAGAGGCACAGCAATATACATAGAAAACACAGGATGTCCATGGGATGTCATTTTGTTCGCTGGATAGCCTATTCGTCTTTCATGTAACACCAATTGCATATGAACTGTACATTGCACATTTCGAGGCAGGTATCGTTGGAAATGGAAGATCAGCCAGATTATAGCAAGCTTTGAACAGTGAAAATCAGATTTTCCTAGCCGAAATGGCTATAATTTTGAAAGTTTTCCGGGAGCATAGCACAGCGGCGCTTCAGCGCACAGACTCCTGGCTGGTCTCGTTTTAATTACATAGTCAGCTAGAATATAACCATATTGAATATAACCTTTGAGCTGATAAAATCATATACTCTTAGCCGAAACAGTGGCCCTTGGAACAAGTGTACTACACGCAAGAAGAACTCTCTTTTAAATGGGTATGGTGTAAACATTTCTGCATGAGAACGGCGCAACCATCAAGTTTCACCAAATGTTGCCATGAAGTACATGAGCACACAACCGGCACACTATAACGGTAACCCTAAAGTAGAGTTAAACTTTATTTCTTGTTCTCACCTTCAAATAAGTCTATGGGCTGTGTCCTCGGGGGGTCTAGACATCTAAACAGCTGCTTCCAGTGCATATGTTCAGATGAGGATTGGTACCATTCCGCTCACTGACCGACCAACCTGTGTACCCACCTAACTCTGCCCGCCACCCTCTCTCAGCATCAACCGGTCGCCAGCGGCTCGAAACTCTGGTCCCCCAAGACCCCTCCTTCAAGATCCCATTTCCCTCACTCTCGTCATCTCATCCTCCCAGGCAGTGACCACCATTTATACCCAACTACATCTTCTTGCCGCACCCACAATCAACTGCTTTCCCCTCTCCATTCCTGCACCCTACATCCTTCCCTCTGCTTCCTTCCTTGTTCCCTTCCTTCCCTCCACATTCTGTTTTCCCTTTTCCCCGTTTCTCAGGACCCCCTGCAGCCATGCTGCGTGTCTGAAAGGGCTGAGGGGGGTGTGTGTGTGCATGCGTGTGCGTGCGTCTGCGCATGCGTCACTCACCATGTCCCTCCCTCTGTGTCACGATATAGCCGTAGCCATGTCTGTTCTGCAATCCCCAACGCTGCTGAAGACATAGAGAGAGACATAATCACTCAGCAAATCACAGCAAAATGCTAAAGTATGGCTGGCTGGCTGACACACACACACACACAGCAGGTCCAGCTTCTGGTGGCAGACCAGAGCGGATCTCCACTTAGTGATAACGGCATTCCTCAGAAGATAACAATAAGACAGCTTGCGATTCAGTATGAAGTGTTCAAACAGTGCTCGGGGGAGATTTCACATATACAAATATACAGATTGGATAGAAACTTGGGGTGCACAATATAATGACTCAATACAGTTGTCGCGATATCGCATTCCACAATATCACAATGGAAAAGTGTGCGATATTCGTTGATTTTGTGGGGAGTTCGTCCGTAGCTGTGTGGCTTAGTTTTGTTCTATTTAGTGCCGCTCAAAACCGCTATATTATGATCATGTTTCATTGGTCAGTAGCCTGGTCACATGCACGTGCGAGCGTCGGTGTCCACTCCACAAACATACCCTACAGATCATACCACGTGACATGTGTGCATACTTCCACAGTGTGTGCATGAAGAGAGTTAGAACGAGTCAGAGGCGTGAAAGAAAAGAAAGAACAGAAAACCACCACAAGCCAATATATGTGTGCATAATATTACACCTATCCCAAACTAAACGCTACAAACCTGTCACCGTTCACAGGCCAAAGCTAGCCAAACAAACATCGCTAGCGACTGCTTTTGCTAGTGGTACGAAGTACAATAAGAGCTCAAAAAAAACATAATGAAATCACAAATGCTATCACATACTGTTTGGCCAACGATATATGATGCCCATTTACACAGTGGATAAAGAAGGCTTCAAGAAGCCTCTGAACTACACGGTGCATGCAGATCTTGGAATCAGACAGAATATCTTTCATCCACATCTATTCTTTACTTGTTTTTTTACAAATGCAAACACAGATGACGCTTGCATTGACATTGCGTTCTTGAATTTAAAAAATACCTGTGTTGCCCTGCAACCAGCTCACCCTCAGGGAGAATATTTAGCACAGGAGGAAACATAGTGAGGACTCAACCTTCATGGCTTGAACCAGCTATAGTTAAAAAAGGCTAGTTTTCTTGACTTGAAATCTGTAGCCTCAACCAGTAAGTTGATGGTTGACAGTGGTCGATGCCTTCTGAAGGCTATATGATGGACACAACGTCACAATCTATATGGTGAAGTGTTGTAGGAACCAAACGCAGGCAGGTAATCTAATTTGATGTTTTTTTTATGAAAATGAAACAAACGCCAAATTGCAAACAAAATTTTGAAATGAAATTGCGCTAGACATGCGACTTACTAATTGAACAAAGCAACACTAACATAACAGACACATAACACTTACCAACCTGGAGGACGTAACACATTACAATGAACAGCAACACAGAAGACACAGGAGCAAACTTAAATACACATACTAATTAGTAATTAGGACCTGGTGTGAGTGATAACGAGACAAATGACAGGAACACAGGATGTGTTCATTATGGCGAAAACCGGGAAACACAAAATGACAACAGTGTCTTCAGCCAACCGTGACAGACCGGTGATCCTCTTCGTTTTTTTTAATTGTTTCCAACATATTCTGTCCTGTAGACATGCTCTTTATTTATTAATTCATGTTGAAATAAACCATTGTGTCGTAAGAACACACTGTTTTGATATGTACATCTATTTTGATGCATTTTTCCAATAACGTTTTGTTTTTACATGTTTGAGAATATCAAAAATAATAATGATATCACAATATCCCATTTTGTCAATATTGTGCACCCCTAATAGAAAGATAAATAACGTTAATAACAAAAAAGCTACGTTGCCACAAAGAAGGGTGCAAATGGAAAAACCTCCTCTGGACATTCAAATTGAATCGAGAATGCTATTTGACTTCAGTCTGTTTGTACCAGCACTCATTTTAGTTAAGCAGAGCTTCAGACAATAGAAGATAACATGTAAAAAAGAACTGTGGAACAGCCATCTGCTGTTGTCCAAGTAATGACATAACACAGAACATTAGGACGTTCCGTCAAAATAAAGGATCAATGTCCATGTATGATGACATTGGTTGGCGTTTGTGTGTGTGTGTGTGCATGTGACAGTGCAGTGTTCACCTTTCAGTGGGCGAGCTAATCTCCTTACAGTGGCTGGTGCCAGGCCCAAAATCTCATCAGCACTGCCAAAGCGGATCATCTGGAACAGGTCAGCACACTCACTTAACTCCTCTAATCTGCACACGCGTGTGTGTGTCCGTCCGCACGTGCGCGAACAGGTACCTACTATACTCGTCAGGATCAAAAACCCACATATGTTGTGCAATTTTTTTTTTTAACCTAGTTCGAACAGGTTTATTAAAATGTTATGATCGAGGTGAAAAATAGGTTTAGGGTTGATGTTTTGCCCTGTAAAACAATGCGGTGGGTGTAGAGAACTGCATCACATTTGCCATGCCTGTGTCCCAGGCAGTGGTTCTCCAATCATTAATGAATCAAGCACAGTCCAGGAATGTAAGCATAGCTCAGTTCGGCTGGCCCTGCTGCTGGGTCACAACATCATGTTTAGTCTAGTCATCTACCTTTCATCATAGGTTTTGAAATCATACCATTTGCTAACATCCAGTAGGTTATCTAGTGTGTTTGTGTTGTTTTATATTGTCTAAGCATTTAGTTGGAGACAGAGACAGAGAGAGAGAAAATGAGAAACCACACAGAGTAGGCGTCGAATCACAGACACACAGAGGGGGGACACGAGACATGTTATCTCCTATTAAAAACGAGGTGGAAACCGAGCTGCACTTTATAACTTCAGGCCAAACATAGCATGCCTAAAACGAATGCCCGCTGGCGTGCAACGTACTAAAAGCCACCAGGAATCCCACTCACTGGCGTTGCATTACAGCTTCCCTGCAGCAGCACCGAGAGGCCGAGGAGGGACTTCTCCCACATATAACAAGATAAGCATGATCCACAGCTGTGCGTCTCCATCCGACTGAACGCATGTAACAAAACTGAGATACTCCTAACCCCCTAACCTGATTACTGGCCAGGGCCTAACAAAAAATCTCAAAGACTCAGACAAACAGTGCAGTAAACCGATTAAGCTACTGACAAACTAAGGCCCACACACCACTAAACTGATTACCAACAAAACCCTACAAGAACACCCAGACTGACAGGCAGACCAAAAGCACAATTAACGGCTTACTAACACACTCCGAGCCGGGTGACGCCAACTGACAAACTACATAGTTGAACTAGCCGGTTTGCCTGGTCTGTTTTGGCCTCTGCCTGCTAGTCACCAAATGAAATGTGCGTGTGAACTCTACAAGGGGTTGTCTAAAGACCACAACAGATTCTAGAACAGCCCAAACATTTCTAAATCTAGTCAGTCACTTAACCCCCATTCATCTTCTCTCTCTCTCTCTCTCTCTCTCTCTCTCTCTCGCACTAAAGCTTAGTCCCTAAATATTAGCTGAAGTGAAATGTCAAATGGTTGCAAACCTATTGGATGTTTTTCGCTCTATGTCAATAATGTGTAATGGCTAGTTAGCATGGTAGTTAGAATGGTAACTCATGTTAAGAGGTTTGCGAAGTTTGTAAGAACACAATACTGACCACGTATAACAATCAAACAGATGTATAGACTCTAAGCAAATTGCCAGAGCATAATAAATAATTGTATAAGACATAACCGGTAAATCAAGTTCATAGGCTAATTATCAGCTCGCTCATGTCAACTTTTAGCTCCAGAGAATGAAGTGCAGTGCATGAAATACGACAGGTACAAGAGAATCTCTACACAGCGGGGGTGATACCAACCACAGTTTCAACTGAAAACAACCCGATCCTTTCATCAACAAGTCTGTTCTATGACTGCTGGCTTTCTGCACTGCCAGTTGGTTTTACTTCGCCATCAGTCTTGGCACAGATTCGAGGACACAGGCAAACATGACCAAATGGCTGGCACTCAGTGCGGCAGGGCGTCAGACATCAGCTGGTGATCTGAGTGACTTGTATTGGCATTGACACACACACACACACAGGTTGCGGTCACAATAGCACCGAACAACGCCTACGTTCCAATTATGACATCGCAGCACAAGGGAAGTTTAACCTGAGGGTGCTGAAAGTATCAACCATGCTTAGCCGGGGTGAGCGTGACACAGGAATTGATCCTCTGACAACAATGCAGACCCACACAGACACAGGCGGTTTAAGGCAGCCTGTTTTAATGGCCTGGCAGAGCTCGGCCCTCCTTGGCATGCCAGCACAGCGACACAACCTGGCCTTGGCATCGGTGAGACGGCATTGGCAGTATGGTGCCACTCCAGAACCCAGCTTGCTCGCTGAAGCCTTGCCAGTGCATTTGCACGTTGTGAGGTTACTACGTTTAGCCAACGTGCAACCATGCCAAATATTGAGGTTCCAGAGCAAAGGGGGAAAGGGAAAAAACTGCCTTGTTAGCAGAAGGGATTATTTGGGAGGAAAAAAGAGGAATAGAGAAGAGAAATCCCAGAGATCTCCTGTTTCAGAGTGGAGCACGCCCTACCCCCGCCTGTAAGCAAAACGTTTCCGAATCAGAGCACCCCACACTTTTTTCATCAGAGGGACAAGGAATCGGGAGGAAAAGACCTGGCAACCCTGAAAACTCCCATTGTGAGCTCATAGTGATAGGACATAGGATTCTGTTTAAATCGATACGGGGAGAAACGGAGCTCCACCGAAAGACCACTAGCCAATCAGAGAGAGATGTTCCCCTTTCAGGATGTACCACTGGACAAACGCAGAGAGTCTTTCACGCTCTGGGCTCTAATGGGTGCCACTACCTCAGGGCCGCACAGGCACCCAAGCGACTCTCACCGTCCGCCACATCTGATCTGTCAATCAGCCCGGCATTGACCAGACACATCACAACGTCACGGTTCATTAAGGTGTCTGTGGTCGGCCAAACCCCGTCAAAACCCAACTTCCTTATACAGTTGACACGATTGTCTTCACACTTCCAAAAAACGGGGAGGGAGTTTTTTGCAAAAATGGGGTGCACGCTACCTCGGAAGGTGGCTTCTCGCGCTAATGATAACTGAAAATTAACAAAACAAAATAATCTAGCGTCTTCATTGACATTTCTCAGAAAATTTAGCTTAATGTAATGCCTTAAAGGAGTGAAAAGCGAAGAAAGGTGATATGAATTCACACTATGCAGTGGGGGGAGCAGCAGCAATAACATTTCATTTCTCCAAAGGGGCTTTGAGAAATGGTAACTAACCGTGCCAGATTAAGAAGGGGCCTATTTACTAGAGCCATGGCCTGTGGCAGCTGTGGCAGTGACAGATGGCCCAGTGCACTATGGGAGAGTAGCCAGGTCACAGTCAGGTCAGTTGGCCACTAGTGGAAAGTGCAGCGTTGTGCGCATATACACACTTGTGTACACATATACATACGTACACACACATACATATGTACACACACATACACACGTACACACACATACGTACACATATACATACGTACACACACATACGTTGTAGAAAGACTTTACCAGGCTGTTCAGGACGCATCAAAACAGGTGAAATTAGACACAAGCGGGTCAACCAACAGAACCCACCACAACCTCACAAGCCTATGTCCATCTTAGCGAAGGTAAACGCACAAATCAAAACTTCCTGGAACGATGGGTGTTGAAGAATACGAGAGAATGCAGTTGGCCACAGTCGCTGAACGTAAAAAAACTGAGGAATGGTCGAGCCTGCTGCCACACTGAACTAAGCATCGGCGACAAATCTTTGAAGAAATGCACCATAGTTCATTTAATTGAGCAAATGTGGCAGAGGACGCTTAGCGTCTTTCAAAAGTGAAATGTAGCACCGTCTAAACAGGACAAGCCCCAGGCAATACTTTCAGGGAGATTTTTGCCCCCATGGTAACATAAAGCTCTGCACTCAACTGTAAGGAAAGAGGCTACAACTACATTCTGGTTACGTGTCAGATGCGGGCTTAGATTCTTACTCTTTAAACTTTTAGTCAGAATAATGTGGATACATTTTACAGGTGTGACAATACAGGTGGGTGTGTTGGATAATTACCTTAATGATCCCAGGTCTCAGTGACCCTGGCTACTCCTAATGAGGAGTGCCCTTTGACCTTGGTCCGGCAGACTCAGGGCGGCTTAGCGTTGGTCCGGAGTCCAAAATGTCAGAGCCTTAAAATCCGTCCCACCCTCTCAGCAGAAGTTCACAGTGCCCATTCATAAACCTGGAGACACAGAGACAGAAATGCATTGGAAGTTTTTTCATGATGATATTATATTAAGCAGACACCTTGAATCTAAAAGAACTGTTCAGTGACACATGAGGCTGGGGAAACACCTATCGGACCCTCTGACCATCTGCACTGTCTCCCCTCAAGGTTGTGTCCCGTCCCCTCTTCTCTTTTATTTGTGAACCAACAACTGCACCTGAAACAACTCTGTCAAACTTCTGAAGCTGGCAGATGACACCACCCACATTGGACTCATTTCTGTTGGTGACAAGATTGAGATTGCACCAGGACACCAGCCGGTCAGTCTCAACTACGTGGAGCTCAATTAGGGCTGGGCGGTATGGCCTAAAACATATTACAGTATAATTTGAAGCACGGACGGTAACAATATACATCCCTGTATACTAGTTTTTCTATATAATTGCATTTCTTAAGGTGTGTTATGGAATCTAGAATTAGCAGAGATCCTTCAAGTCCTGTAAGATGCGAGGTAGAGCCACCGTGGATTGGATTTGTTTGTCCAACACATCCCACGGATGCACAGTCAGATTGGGAATTTGAAGGCCAGGCAATCACCTTAAACTCTTCATGTTCCTCAAACCAATCCCAAAAATGTGTGCAGTGTGGCAGGGCTAATAACCCCACTGAAGAGTTACTGCCATCAGGGAATACCATGGCCACGAAGGGGTGTACCTAGTCTGCAACAATGTTCAGGTAAGTGGCACGTGTCAAAATCGACATTGACATGACTGCCCCGAAATGAGGGTGTCAGAACAGAAAATACCCAGACCTTGCGATGGGCAAGTGTTAGAAAATGATCAACATTATTCACTTCACCTGTGAGTGGTCATAATGTTTTGACTCATTAGCATTAACCAATTTCACCTTCCAAACTAAGATGCAAGAGGTCGGGCGAAAAAATAAAACTGTCTCATTCTTTTTTGCAAACACTTGAGAAAAGCTAAACAACAAGTTAAGAGGATTTTTGTGATACTTAGAAGACGATGTATATCTTGTAATATGGCATAGAAATGTCTCAGACATGTTAAGAAAATATCTTTCTCTGAAGTACTTAAAGGTCACTTTTTGGCAGGATAGTAGGAAATTCTGTGAAGTGCTTGGAAAAATTAGGCAGAGTCACCTGGCACCAAAACACATACTTTAAATGAGAGAAGTTAGCACGATGACCAGAAAAACTCTGAAAATATAACAGAAAGGGGATTTCAAGAAATTATGTGAAATGTGTAGAATTGCATCAACAAATGACCATGGGACATGCTTGCTTACGTCTGCTATGGTTCATTTAAAGAGACTGTAGCTAGACGCAGATGGTAATTGACAATAGCGCATGACAATAGAAAACAAGGAGAAACGCGCATTCACCTGCTCACACAATCAACGTCATCACTCTAGATAAAACAGTGTCTGTCATCGCTATGCAACCATGAACTGTGCTCTCCATGTTGACAAGGAAGAATCAGCAAAAGATTAATTGATTTCTAGCCCTCGCATTAGCTTTACTACTAGATATATTTATGAAAATGCAAATAAATAAGGCGCCCTGTACAGCTATGATCAGCCGAGCATTCAATGTTGTTACGCTGTAAGCTGATCAGTTGGCTCGTTGCTGCCGCGCTCGATCACTCGCACACCATAAAGAGCTAAATGTGTTTTAATGTTTCAATTTCGTTATTAAAATGACATAATTTGGAAGCGGATAATTTCTGCACCAACAGCTCATTATGACTCAATGTTAGAATGCTGCACCTACTCTCGATAGTGTGAATAAGATCAGCGTAACGCAGACCACTGCATTGACAGCTGAAACATATGATCTGTCTACAGCCAGAACTCAGCAGAAGACAGAGAATGCCGTTCCAGTTAGAAAATAAAAGACAGTTGGACATTTTTTTTCTCGCATCTGTGAATTTATTTTTTTATAATTTGCTCTGAGATGAAGCACATATATTTGTGCAGGAATTACTCACACTGTTAAAGCTAACCTTGCGAGAATGGTTTAAATCATGCGCAATCCCAGCAATCCTGCACCGAAATTCAAACGCCGATTAGATTGGCTAACTCAAGAGACTCTACCACAACACAACAGATGAGTGGACAAAAAGCTGCCAGAGTGCAAAGACATGTCATTGTATACACATGTAATGTAAATTATGTCAATGTTTTCACATGCAATGTAAATAATTTCAATTGTAATGCATGTGAGATGCTTGGAAATCCTGCAAGATGCTTGGAATCATTAAGCACAGGACAACTTGGGGGGGGTAACAACAAGCTAACAAAGCAAACTGTTGGAGTTTTACATTCTTTTTAAAATATTGACAAATTTAAAAAACAATAAATGTTTACATTTCATTATAATTATCTGTTTGATTCAATTGCTAACAAAAAGCACCTACTGTTAACATGGATTGCTTCAAACTATTTTGTCATGCAATGTTTGCATATTATGCAGGGTGTGCTTAGCGCAGTGGAATGGACTGTATCGGTGTATATTTGCCATATGACTTAAGGTATTATTGTAATGTTGGTCACTCTCAATGAGTCACTCTCAATGCTTCAAAATGTCCAGCGTGTAACACATAGGATATTTTTGTTTCACTAAATGAGAATTATGTGGAAAGACTAACTTGAAAAAGATAAAGTTTGTCTGCATTGATTAAATGTCAAATAAAAAAATAACAAAATGTAAACACGCCAAATTTTCTGTGAAGATAAAAAGTAACTAACGTCAGTGGAGCAAAAGTAGCCCAATGGACTAACAGGTCATTTCCACCACTCACAGTGTACAATCCTTTTTGAAAAACTGGTAACATACTACCAAGTCAGCGCCCAAACTTAACAAATCTCCAATGACTGGCGCACGTTCTGTCTGATTAATACAAATATGGTGGGGAGATATTGTTCTCTCTCCTTTTCTTTCTTTCTGTTTTTGGAAACCAGATTTAGAAAGAAGAGAAAATTCACTCCGGGTTTGGGATCTGGACCAAACCATTTAATGTGGATGAGGGGGTGCACAGTGCACAAAATACAGAATTTGTTAATGATTTCATTTGTTAATGAAAAGTATTCGCCTTTGCCCTGACTCTGTCTGTGTTCGAACAAGCTCTCTCAATTCTCTCTGATGCACACTCAGGTATCCAAATTTGTTACTGATTGTTTTTACGTGATTTGGTACTCAGTAGTACCAACAGTACTGGGTCTCTATAAGACAGAATATAATGTTGTTTGGATGTACTTAACAGATTAAACCTGGTGGTGACTAAATTTCCACTAAAATGTAGTTATAACCTGACTTTTTGGGGCACCAGTGTTTTTATAGCTCTACCTGCTTGTCTGCATGTCAGAGTTTTTGAACCCATAAAAGGTTACATAGCGAGACTTCTGGATACAATGGCAAAGCAGACTCAACAGATCTAGACCCAGTTTCAGAAAACATTTGAAGAATTAACTTTGCCGTAAGACCTTAAGAAGCTCTGTTTAAGGTATGTAACGTTGTCCAATGTGACTGTGAAGTTGCTTTAGTTAAGTGTCACATACTTAAGAAGGTCTACGCTGAATTTGAAGTGACAAAAATGAAATAGTAGTCGTTTCTGCCTACTTGAACTTTAACATCTCCGCAATAATGTTAACAACATACACTCACCTAAAGGGTTATTAGGAACACCTGTTCAATTTCTCATTAATGCAATTATCTAAGCAACCAATCACATGGCAGTTGAGTCAATGCATTTAGGAGTGTGGTCCTGGTCAAGACAATCTCCTGAACTCCAAACTGAATGTCAGAATGGGAAAGAAAGGTGATTTAAGCAATTTTGAGCGTGGCATGGTTGTTGGTGCCAGACGGGCCGGTCTGAGTATTTCACAATCTGCTCAGTTACTGGGATTGTCACGCACAACCATTTCTAGGGTTTACAAAGAATAGTGTGAAAAGGGAAAAACATCCAGTATGCGGCAGTCCTGTGGACGAAAATGCCTTGTTGATGCTAGAGGTCAGAGGAGAATGGGCCGACTGATTCAAGCTGATAGAAGAGCAACTTTGACTGGAATAACCACTCGTTACAACAGAGGTATGCAGCAAAGCATTTGTGAAGCCCCAACACGCACAACCTTGTGGCGGATGGGCTATAACAGCAGAAGACCCCACCGGGTACCACTCAACTCCACTACAAATACGAAAAAGAGGCGATTTCTGTTGAGACATTCAGATGGTAGAGTCAGAATTTGGTGTAAACGGAATGAGAACATGGATCCATCATGCCTAGTTACCACTGTGCAGGCTGGTGGTGATGGTGTAATGGTGTGGGGGATGTTTTCTTGGCACACTTTAGGCCCCTTAGTGCCAATTGAGCATCGTTTAAATGCCACGGCCTACCTGAGCATTGTTTCTGACCATGTCCATCCCTTTATGACCACCATGTACCCATCCTCTGATGGCTACTTCCAGAAGGATAATGCACCATGTTACAAAGCTCCAATCATTTCAAATTGGTTTCTTGAACATGACAATGAGTTCACTTTACTGAAATGCCAGATCTCAACCCAATAGAGCATCTTTGGGATGTGGTGGAACGGGAGCTTCGTGCCCAGGATGTGCATCCCACAAATCTCCATCAACTGCAAGATGCTATCCTATCAATATGGGCCAACATTTCTAAAGAATGCTTTCAGCACCTTGTTGAATCAATGCCACGTAGAATTAAGGCAGTTCTGAAGGCGAAAGGGGGTCAAACTAGGGTTGCACGATATTGACAAAATGTGATATTGCGATATTGCTAATGAATATTGCGATATTGATTAGGGATGTTAACCGGTGATCGTTTGACCGGTGGTTGACCGTTTCGACGTTAACCAGTCAAGGTTATTGTTAGTCGGTTCAAAAAAAGTGATCTCTAAATTAGGCAATTATAAATATTGGAATAAACGCTACAGTTAGCCATCTCATTCCAATATGTTTTTTCTGTAAAGTGAAATAATCCCTCACGCAACCTTTTTCATAATCGCCTGTTTTGTAAACAAACAAAAAAAACATTTTGCGCGCCGTCACACCGTTAGAGCAGAGCAGACGACAGGATGTAAGTTGCAACTTATGTGATACATTGTTGAAATATAGTGGCAGCAGATCATCTATGATGTATCACCTGAAGACGCAACACCCGCAAGCCTCTTCGGAGATGTCATTTTCTCAAATGAGCCGCGGCAATGTTTCTAATGAGCTTCAAACGCTAGACAAAGACTTTATTTTAAACTCGATCACCTGGCTTGCCTTGTACCCAAACTATTTCAAAACTAAGGAGCCATGTGTCCTCCGATTACATACAAGCTCCTCTGCGCCGCATTTGCGGGACTTGTTTTGCGCTGTAGGGGATTTAAAAAACGTGACGTGAGTGGAAGGGCGGTGCCGGGGCAGTGTGTGCGTGTGTGAGTGCGCGCAGAGAGATGAGACAGGGTTGAGAAATTGCAGGCGCGGCTCGAAATGGCTGTTATTTCAAATAGCGTAGCATATTTTAAACTAAACGGTTAACCGGTTTCAACCGGTTAATGAGGCTCGGGGACCGGTCAAGAAAACTTTTAGCTTTCGCCATCCCTAATGTCGATATTCTTAAACATATGTAAAAACACAAATCCCTCCAATAATTAGGTGCTCGTTGGGATTTTATATTATTTGTCCAGTTCATTCAGAAGCTTCCCAAAGCCCTTTTTTCCACTGGGTAAATGGGCATCATATCTTTGGCCAAAAAGTATGTGATAGCATTAGTGATTTCTTTATGTCTCTTTGAGATCTTATCATACTAGTTACCACTAGCAAAAGCACCCGCTGGCGATGTTTGTATGGCTATCTCTGATTATTTACCTGCGACACGATTGTTTGCACTCATCGTATAGTAAGGGCTTGTGGTGTTTTTTAAGATGGGAAATGGGCTGGGTTGGTTGTATTTCCTCTTGCCCGGTGTATCACCATACCGCAAGTTTTGCACAACAGCTTTAGCGACATTAGTTGGCTTAAACTTTTCTTTAGCTTCTCTAACTTGCTTTTTCTCTCTTTGTCCGACTGTCTTTATTTCTCTTCAATCACGTAGTCGGAGTTCACACATACATCACGTGTAATGTGGGTTTGTTCGTTTATCGGACCCGTGCGCTCACATATACGTCACGTGTAATGTGGGTCTGTTTTCGTTTCTTGGACCCGTTCCCTCACACTTGCATGTGACAGGGCAACTGACCAATCAAACATGATCACTATATATAGTTTTCAAGCGGGCTCTTAAATCAAACACAACTAAGCCACAAAGCGTCTCTTCACAAAATAAATGTATAAATCAATATCGCATTTCTTGCGACATTTTTTGATATTGATATTGTGCAACGTGATATCGCGATAAAGGTATTAAGTCGATATATCGTGCACCCCTAGGTCAAACACAGTATTAGTATGGTGTTCCTAATAATCCTTTAGGTGAGTGTACAGCTACAAACAAGCCAATTTGTTTTGATGGAAATTGGAAAACGAAGATGAATGAGTCGACTGCTGTATAGGCTTATTCTATAACAACTCAATAATCTTTCCCACATATTTCCACAAACAAAATTTAAAAAAAATTGTCGCCACCATATTTCTATTTATCAGACAGAACGTGCGCCAGTCATTGAGATCTGAACATTGGCGATTTGTTAAGTTTGGGCACTGACATTGAACGTGAAGCAACGCATGTAGCACAGCAGCTCTCATTTCCTTTAAAGGTGGCATTCCTTGACGGCTGATGCTAGACAAACAATGACTCTAGTGTAATACTTGCCTAAAAGCTACACCAGAACCCTTGTTCTGCGTGGCCATCAGACATTAAGGAATGCCTACATTTGAAATAAATGAGAGCTGTGATCCAGTTTGCGTTGCGTCAAGTCCAATGCATAAAAAAACGCAGAGGTACATTTTTCAATAGCTGACATTCACCACTGACTTGTGCATTCATATGAAAATATAAAAAATTAATTGGAGGGTTTTTGGTGTAGCAGATAAAACGAAAAGGTGCCGACATTAACCAACAGCAGCGTTCATACCAAATACAACTCAGGCCAAAGCACTATATACGCTGTTCCATCGGTTTTGTTGGCAAGTTTGTGAATGGGTTTAAAGGACCCAGCTCGAAGATTAATTATTATAATTTCTATGCATGAGGACAGACTTTTCAGGCAATCCAGCTGGCAATGTGTCACTAATATTCACCGTGTTATAGAGCTGGGAAATAGGGCCCAAATATTATATATTTTTTATGTTTTTTTGTGTATAATATCAGTGTATTGTGACAATTCTTGGATTGGTTTTTCAATAGAGGTGATGCCAAGCATTAGGGAAACAACTCTGTGAATCTGTTCCTTCAATTTCTCATAACATCCTCCGAAATACTTGACATTCTTGTCAAAGCTACGTCTGCCCTATGCTTCAAGAAGCACCACTGGAGAGGGAAGCAGGCTGGAGCGCTCGGCCCTGCCAGACACGGAGGAGTTAAAACACCTACATTTTCTGGAATATTCCTCGCAAGAGAGACTCTGTTGATTGGGACATCATCAGGGCTTGCACAGATAATCTTGATGAATATACTGACACTGTGAATTCATATATCAGCTTCTGTGAGGATGGTTGCATCTCGACTCAAACCAGGGTATGACAACAACAAACCCTAGTTCACAGCTGATCTTAGACATCTGCGGGTGATCAAGCAGGCTTTCAACAGGGGCTTCAAGGACCTACTCAGAGAGGCTAAGAACAACTTCTTCGAGGCAGTTAAGGAGGCCAAGGGCTTGTATGAATGACACTGCTTAGCGAATGACACTGCTTCCGTCTAGAGGGGGATTGAACAAATTACAATTGCAAATCATATCAATATGGGAGAGGGATGGAAACAGACTATTCATGAGGCAAAACCCAAGGAAGGCAGCTGGTCTTGGTGGAGTCTCTGCCTCCATCCTCAAGCACTGTGCTGACCAGCTATCTGCTGTGTTCACAGACTTTTTCAATAAATGCTTGAGTGCTGGCACACAAGACTATCACTGATCCAGTACTAGACCCATAGCAATGTGCCTACAAAGTAAGCAGGTCTGTGGATGAAAAGAACAACATAGATCTCCACTTCATTCTTCAGCATCTTAACTCCCCAAGAACCTATGCCAGAATCCTGTTTGTGTACTTCAGCTCCTCCACAACATTCTCACCATCATGAGAGTGTCTGTGTCAACATGTAAATGGATCACAGACTTTCTTTCCAACAAGAGGCAGCACGTGAGGTTGGGGAAACACCTGTCGGACCCTCTAACCATCAGCACTAACCATCAGCACCCCTCAAGGTTGTGTCCTGTCCCCTCTTCTCTTCTCTCTGTACACCAACAACTGCACCTCCAGTCTCCACTCAAACTTCTGAAGTTTACAGATGCCACCACATTGGTCTAATCACTGATGGGGGCGAAACCGCCTACAGGAGGGAAATTGCCCAGCTGGTGTCCTGGTGCAGGCTCAACAACTTTGAGCTCAATGCTCTAAAGACAGTGGAGACGAGAGGCCTTCAGGACAATTGGACAAAGGTCAGCTGGGCTTCTCTAGGAGGGCTCCACCGTCAACACCATTGCCCAGGACCTCAAGTGGGAGCTGAACATCACCCCCCTTACTAAGAAAGCACAACACTGCCTGCGGGCAACTCAAAAAGTACAAACTGCCAACGTCCATGATCATAAATGCCTACACAGCCATCCTGACCTCCATCACCGTCCGGCACGCTGCAGCCACAGTCAAAGATGAAGGCAGAGCGGACCATTGGTTGTAAGCTGCAGTCCCTCAATGATCTGTTCAAAGCCAGGTCACAAAGGCAGGCAGGAAAGATTGAGGCAAACCCCTCCCGTCCGGGTAACAGACAATTCCGAACTCCCTCTAGCAGACATTCTGGTCGATCGAGACCACAACTCGTCACAAGAACAGCTTCTTTCCCACGGCAGTGAGTCTAAGGAATATGCCTCTAGAATGCCATTAACCACACTGGAAACGATCAGCTCTGATGTGAATGACCACGGTGGACATCCTGTACTAGAACTGGAATTTGCTCTTCTTTTGCACAACTGTGTGTGTGTGTGTGTGTGTGTATATATATATATATATATATAAACCCATTGCTCTTTCTTTTTCTGCAATCTGATCACATATCTAGAAGTTGCACCTTTGTTCTACTCAGATACATATTATACATTCTATATTTATCCAGTACATTTGCCAACTAGGCATGGTTTCTGACTGTCCAGGTTGTGTGTTTTGCTCTGTTTGCCCTGTTTGTGTACGTCTTAAATGTATGTTCCAAATGCTGCAGCTATGGGTCAGAACAAAATTATTGTGTTTGTGAACAGACTTGGCGAATAAACCTGATTCTGAAAACTTGCAAACGTTTTATTTATTGAATTATCCTCGAGCCCTTCCATGCATTCACAGTAAAGAAAATTCACTGGTGAACAGACAAGACCAACAGACAGGAGTAAAAACTAGGACCATGAGTGATTAAGCACCAACATAATGTTTGTGTACCACTTAATCCTACAATTGTTTGTGAACTTACACCCTTTGCATACGTCAAATAAATGAATGGCAAGATAGACATGCTTTGATGTCAGCCTAAACCAGCAGTACCAGATTAGTGTTTAGCACCTGCTGGCTAATGTGTTTACCTCAGCATCAATTCTAGACAGTGTTGAGTGCATTCCAGTTATAATTTCAATTTGAGTCATTTATTCTGCCATTGTTCGTTGTTTGTGCAATGTACACACCCATGGTATATAAGCACGGTCCCCATACCACCATGAAATGTGTCCTCATCTTGTGAAATCAGCAAGTAAATTGAATAACAAATAAGAAAAGTGATTGCTTACTTGCAAGAAACAAAAATACAACTGTGCTGGGATCTTTGAATACCTAGGACCACTAACAACCCATGTAGTCAGGGAGACAGGCAGTCAAATACACATTTTCAGTTTCTCTCTGCGCTATAGTAATAACAAGCAACACCAGTCCTGGACAACCACAGCAAAAAAGATGTCTACCTGTTAGTTAATTGCCCTCACCCATATGCCAGGTCCAAATCAGTCCTTAATTAGGTAGAGAGAATGAAAACCAGAGGTGGTTTGGCCCTTCTGGACTGGAGATGAAACCCCCTGTCCTGTACATGTAGTCCCTGCTGGAAAATAAGCAGCATATGGCATCCTCTCATATCCTACCATGTCGTGGACCAGCACCATTTACCTTGTTATCATTCACACCTTGCACATAAAATGCCAATAACACGTCTGGTAAACATTGATTCTGCCCAGTCACGAGGTCAATAGGCAAACATTACTGTGATCCAACAAAACTACAGGCAGAAATCCCAGGTAAACACAGGACAGGACAATGAGAATATTGTATTCTCTGGGTACTGTACAACTATTGTCAGACTAAAACATGGATACACACCAGCCAGTGAATAACGATATGGTGAAGCAAATCCTAAATTATACCAGACAACACATACAGTCCGTTTTACAGTATATATATATAACATATATAACATTTACACACGCAAACATTAAATTCAATTTATGAAATGTGGCAGTAGTTACATTGCATACTGAACTCGAATGTGTGTGTTTTGATATAAAAGTAAGACAACAAAACGATAATCCTAAATAATATCTACCATAACACTTAATTAAAGCGAAATGTAGCGTTAACTTAAGTGAACCATGGCGACTCGAGCCTCCTCCACAAACCGTAGATTGGGACAAAAAGGTTCCGGGCCAAGTTGGCGAATCACGGACAACATAACCAGGTAACTTTCTATCGCGTTTACTGCTAATTGCAATGATTTTACCACGTGTAAACCTGCACAGATTCAGTTTCTCATAGTAAATCAGTGTAAGGAAGATTTTTTAGCAGTAAAAAACGATTTAAAAATAATAATAAATTGTCCCCCCGACATATCCATTATGAACATAGAAACCGCCGACATGTGTCTGGCAGTGGACACATTCCCATTCACACAAATGCACGGGGAAAAATGTGTATTTCAGACAACTAACATATGAAGTTTGAACCATTTAAGACAAATAAAATATGCTGAGCAAACGATAGAGCCAGTATGTTTTCAGGGTAACCGTGGGCATGGGATATACCAATGCTGGTTACTGTTGATAAATGCGTTACAAGTGCAATCTTACCCATTGTGTGTGAATATCCTGAATATCACATATAATATAGAGATCCACGAGTCCCATCCTGTCGCTGGTGAGGACAAACTATTCCACACACATAAAGGCTTTCAATTATCATCATCCCGTGGAAAGTAGAACATGTTCAAAAGAAGTGACACAAAAGACGAGGTTATATGGGGTTATTTTCCACGATAAACACGAACTGTAGAATAAATCCAGTTTTGGCATGAATAAATCTCGACCCCTGGCTATTATAGTCCAAGCGACAACAAGGGCTTCTCCGAGACGCTTCTAACTTGTGCAGCTTTTTTTCTCTCCAAGGAGTTGTTCCTGTTTCTCGGAGGCTTGGGGGAGGGGTGCTGCTTTATTTCAACAAGCTGAAAACCCCCAGCCAGTTTAGAACACAGAGAGAACTCACAGAGAAGTGAGAGCTAAGCCGATCCGATAATACATCAGGATTAGAAAAGGCTGGGTACAAATAATCATCCAATAACCCAATAGCATACAGTAAATGCTAACATAAATGGGCAGTATTGTCTGAACATATTTTGTCGAGCCATTGGTTTAAAATGTAGTATTCTTTATAGCAGTAGACCAAGACATTTCCTCCATCATATGCTCTCTGCACAGTGGCTTCAGAGTCAGACCACTGTTCAGAGCCATTCACTTTCTTCACATGTTGTAGTTATTTACTTAATACATAGGCCTATTTGGTTGCGTTCATGTTTTGCCATCAAGCTACACGCAAAAGCCCATTACCACAAAATGAAAACATGTTTTTGACATTTCTGCCAATGTGTAAGTACATGTATTCAGACCCTTTGCCTTGACACAGGCAACTGAGCTCAGATCTTATGTTCTTAGATCATCTGTGGCTATTTCAGTTGATTAGACATGATATAGAAAACCACACACCTGACTTTATAAGGTCTGCCGACCTCAAAGATAAGACACTCAGGAACCATGATGGTTACCAAGAACCCAATGGCCACTCAGAAAAAGCATCAGGGTTTTTCTGCGTGAACCTGCCAGAAGGACAACCATCAGCCCTCAGGCCTCAATACTAGATTAGCTAGACACTCCTGTGTAAAACACATTTAACATGCCATCTGAAGGACTCTACGAACATAATGAATCTGGTCAAATAAGGCCAAAATGGAACTATTTGGCCTATTGGCTTATTTTAGTTAAAAAGTGAATTTTCAATATAAATAAAAGTGATACTCCCCTAGATTATGTTAATAGCATAATCCCCTACATTGCCTCTCCTAGTGTTTCCTTGTCAAACCAACCAATCGCTGTGTGATACAGGTGTCTGAAATATATAGACGTGTTCTTCCCGAAAATAAAAACAGTTTTGTACTATTGAAAGAATGTTTTTACAATTTAATATTTATACATTTTGACAATGTAAAATAGTATAATTTATAAAGAAAACAATGTGGAGGTCACCGAAATACTTTTACTAACCCTAACCCTTTGGAAAAGGTTTTTTGATGGGAGCGCTAACCCCTGGTAGCAAAATGGTTTACCTTAAAGTCAGGTGAGGTGCTGTTGAGAAGATGCATGTAGTGCAGGAGTTTATGGGAGACTGTCCTAATAGAACAAGCAACCATTTTCCTGACTCGTTTAAGATGTGCTCCAAGGTTTGATTATCAAAGGTTCAAGTGGGTTTTAGCAGTCTTTTCCAAACTGCACCTTGCCACAACATCACCGCACCCAGATCCTCTCCTGTAAGCATCGTTTTGTAAATGCATACATTAACGAGCCAAAACATTATGCCCACCTGCCTAATCAGCTGTTGGTCCAGTGCATGCTGCTGAAGTGGAATCGGACAACAGATGCTAAATCAGTTAGAGATCTGGGTGAATTTCGAGGCAAGGGCAACACCTTGCACTCTTTGCCATGGGGGTTCCCAGCAGAACATTGTCAAGATCACATGTGTCAAACTCAAGGCACCCGGGCCAAATACGGCCCGCTACGCTATTGTCTCAAAAGTCTATGCTCCGATATAGCATTACAATGACCATATGTTGTAGCTCCCACAATGCATAGGTTTCTAAACGTGATAAATGAATGGGATGTATGTTATAATAACAAAGAGCAATGTGCTTACGTATTATTTTAACATTTACGTAAATGCATGTACAATATTTGTACACTTGAATAAATAATAATCAAATGCAGAGACAGTTATTTAACAAAATGTTAAAGATTAGTTACATGTATACATGTACATGTTACAGTTACAACTGGCGAAAATTTGTTTGGCACGCCTGGCCTAGAGCATTACACTCCCTCGCCTTCCCACAATGCATTCTGGTGCCATCACTGTCCAAGGTAAACGGCGCACATGTACACGGCTGTCCACGTCATGTAAAAGTAAAATGAAACTCATCGGACCAGACCACTGCTCTGAGGTCCAATTCTGACGGCTGCGTGCTCACAGTAGGCACTTTCAACAGTAGACAGGGTTCATCATTGGCACTGATGGGTCGATGGCAACCTTTCTGTGACTGTTCTGTTGGTTCAGACCAGACGGGATAGCCTTTGTTGTTAAAATAGTAGGCAGGCCAGTGTATTAATGTGCAGAATGCCACAATGTGTGAGTGTACAAAATAAAATGAAGGACCATGTACGGATGGGCAATTGACATGGATAAGTAGATGTGCAGTTAAGCAGTTGAAAAATGTAATAAAACTGCAAATATGCAGAGGGCAGTACAAGCGGAATGCATTTGCGCAAACAGACAAGTAAAATGATTAAGGTAGCAGTGTGCAGAGTAAGAGAGAAGAGGTAAGGCTAGGATCGGATTTCAGAGTTCAGTAGGGTAACAGCAGCTAGGAAGAAACTGTTCCTAAGCCTTCTGTTGCGGGTGAGTTGAGATCTGTACTGCATGCCTAAAGGCAGGGGGTCAATTACTTCATGGTGTGAGGGGCTCTCTGCAGACAGCTCTTGTGCTAGAGACAAAAGCAAAATTACTAACCTGTCAGTGTAAATGAACAATGTTATATAGTTATAACTAGCAGCCACTACAGAACTCAAAGGAAAGCGGATGTATACAGTGAAGGAAAAAAGTATTTGACCCCCTGCTGATTTTGTACGTTGGCCCACTGACAAAGACATGATCAGTCTATAATTTTAATGGTAGGTTTATTTGAACCGTGAAAGACAGAATAACAACAACAAAGTCCAGAATAACACATTTCAAAGAAGTTATAAATTATTTTGCATGTAACTCAGTGAAATAAGTATTTGATCTCCTGTCAATCAGCAAGATTTCTGGCTCCAAGGGTGTCTTTTATACAGGTAGCAAGGTACGATTAGGAGCTTTCTCTTAAATGGAGTTCTCCTAATCTCATCTTGTTACCTGTATAAAAGACACCTGTCCACAGAAGCAATCAATCAGATTCCAAACTCTCCACCATGGCCAGCACCAAAGAGCTGTCCAAGGATGTCAGGGACAAGATTGTAGACCTACACAAGGCTAGAATAGGCTACAAGACCATCACCAAGCAGCTTGGTGAGAAGGTGACAACATTTGATGCGATTATTCACAAATGGAAGAAATATTAAATAACTGTCAATCTCCCTCGGTCTGGAGCTCCATGCAAGATCTCACCTCATGGAGTTTCAATGACCATGAAAACGAAGGAATCAGCCCAAGAAAACAATTGGTAACACGCTACGCCATGAAGGACTGAAATCCTGCAGCACCCGCAAGGTCCCTTTTGCTCATAAAAGCACATGTACAGGCCTGTCTGAAATTTCCCAATAAACATCTGAATGATTTAATGGAGAACTAGGTGAAAGTGTTATGGTCAGATGAGACCAAAACTACTATTTGGCATGAACTCAACTCGTAGTGTTTGGAGGAGGAAGAATTTTGCCATTGACCCAAAGAACACCATCCCCACCGTCAAAAATGAAAGTGGAAACATTATGCTTTGGGGGTGTTTTTCAGGACAACTTTACCGCATCGAAAAGACGATGGAAGTGGCCATGTGAATGGGTATTCCAGCATGACAATAACCCAAATAAGCAGCCAAGTCAACAAAGGAGTGGCTCACGAAGAAGCACATTAAGGTCCTGGTGTGGCCTTGCCAGTCTCCAGACCTTAATCCCATAGAAAATCTGTGGAGGGAGCTGAAATTTCGAGTTGCCAAACATCAGTCTGGAAACCTTAATGACTGGAAAAAGTAGTGGGACAAAATCCTTCCTGAGATGTGTACAAACCTGGTGGCCAACTAAAAGAAACATCTGACCTCTGTGATATACAACAAGGGTTTTACCACCAAGTACTAATTCACGTTTTGCGAAGAGGTCAAATACTTAGTAAAATGCAAATCAATTCATAACTTATTTGAAATGCGTTGTTCTAGATATTTTGTTGTTATTCTTTCTCACTGTTCAAATGAACCTACCATAAATTATAGACTGATTATGTCTTTGTCAGTAGAAAATGTATGTATCTATCTATGGTCACATTTGAGTTTCTCTGTTGGACCTTACTTGGGTCTTCCTTATGTCTGTATCCTCCATAATATAATCTGCACCTCTGAGTGTACTAACGAGACATTATCTATATGGTGAAACACACTCACACAAAAAAGCAACTGCACTTCAAACCCATTTGTCTTTCCCAAAAACTGCCTCCTTCTAATTCTTCGCAGGAACCCCGACATAATGCAACAGACGTGGGCATGTTTGAAATATCAACGAATGACGACTCGAGGGACCCATCGGCATGCATCTCTCCCTTGATTTGATATTTAAACAAAGACACTGGATGCGACAAGGAGGGGAGGAAGCACTAGATTCCTATTGGATCTGCAGAATACTAAGAGCTTAGCAAAGGGGAGGGGGGGTGCTGGCAGACTCAGGGGATTAAAAGTGTTTGTTTGGCATCTAATCCTTCGCCTGAACCCACATCACCACTGAGCGGTGGGTGAGACACAGACGGAGAGAAATACGGTCGGAGAGAACGAGGAATGAAGAGATGGGTGAAAGAGAGAGATGGAGGGAGAGAGATAGACGGAGGTAGAGATAAAACAACAACAACAAACGATTCCCTTGGATGTTCCGTGTCAATTGCCTTTTCCCTTTTACTCTATTCTTGAACTGGTTCTCTTAGATAACATCGGAGAGAGAAACAAGGCAATCCTTTTTCCTCTTTAAAAGTTATGTGAACGATATAGTCCCCTGCTGATATGAATGTTTGTTCCTTTACCCCCAGAGAGTATATGACAGATGTTTCAGACTTACATATGGCGTTTGCTGCTTGGGCAAAAGCAGTCTGAAGTCAATGTTTGCATACGTTTATATATTAGAAAACCTGACACCCAGCAGGGGGTTGTGTTCAGTAGGTACACAGTGGCAAACATTTGGCAAAAGACAACTAAAAAGGTATTTTTACAGGTGTTGTTTCCAGTCTCCCCAGTCTGTTTCAATCTGTTTTCTCCGGATTAATGTCTAATAAACCCAGTTGTGTGTAGACAGAGATAAATGTTTACGCAACACTGCAATAACATCAGGACCAACCAGGTCACGGTTTACACACGCTACTTTTTCATGTTTAACACCACAGCAAGTGGTGACATCTGGTAGCACAATGAGGCCAGGGGTTTATTTCTACCCGTTGTCTCTCAATCCTGTCCTAAGCTGACTCTAAGAGAATTTATGTAGTTGCCATTTAGGTTAATACAGAGACCAACATATGCGCGTGCCTAGAACAGTTTTAAGTCTTACTCTTCATCTAGACAGAGAAACAGAGATTCAGTGGTGCCATTTATCTACAATATTAGGAAAAGTGTTCGGGTACTGCTTTTTAACTGTAGCCTATATGAAGTTTGGAGGTTCGAGACATAATCACAAGATGTATGTTTCTTTTGGCAGCCCCGCTAAAAAACAACAGCGGGGAAAGACAACCTGAAAATGGGGTGAATATTATGGTTGAATGTGTAAAAGATTTACAACTGAGTCATTGTAGCCGTACCTACCCTATTGTAAACAGTCATTGATGAGCCAAGGGTGTGTTTAGAATATTTCTAATTTCTGAACACAACCAATGGTTAACAACCTTTTCTGAGAAAATTTCTGTCATTGCTCAAAAAACATGCTATTAACATTGAAGGCTTATCACCTGCCGTCTTCCGGATACAGACATTATACTTAATCATTATACTATTTTTATGATAATAATAATATCTAACATCATTACTTTATCTCACTCTTCTACATCACTCTGCACAATGGTAGATATCTTAACGAGCACTAATTAATTGAATGCACAGGGATAAAATTAGCTGCTAATCAACTAGGACTTTCATAGCAAAACATGCTATTGAGCGCTCCATCACTTCCTAAATAACCACTAATCAGGTAGCTGAAAACAGTAATCAAAACGGGAGGTGAGTGTTTAATTAAATCATACACTCAGTTAAAGTGGATAGAAAAGCTGCCAAATGAACAAATTAAATATTGATATCCTATTGACGTGAATCCTATTAGGTTGTGAATTATGCACAGTTTTCCCCCTGATCCAACCAGGAACCTTTTAAAAACAATTTGCTCTCTTCGTATAAGTCTTGTTCTGTGTCTTCATCCGGCCCTGTGTAGACATCATATCTGTTGACAATGCACAAACTTTGCAGCAAACATATAACGTCGGCCTGCACGTCTGCATTAACCAATTTTCCTTCTTTGTTTTACCAGTGGGCATGGATTCTATTGTCCAGAACTCTCTGTAGTCTGCCGTCACCACAACACAAAGCCTTTTCTCTCTCTCACCCTGCAGGTAGTCGACTGTGTCAAACAAATTATATTTCCACTGTAGGGCACTTCTTTTCAGTAGGATCCATATGGTCAAAAGAGGTGCCCTATTTGGGAATAGGGTGTCATTTGTTCGTCACACATTCAAGGCTTTTCATATTCGTCACTGCAGTGGGCCATCAAAAGAACCGGCAGTTTCAGGATATTCTATACATGTCTTTGGTAAACAGTGGCCGTGGAAACACAAGGCGTAGGTATAGTTTAAAGGTAACAATGACGTGGAACAAGTGACTCAGCTTGTGTGTGTGTGTGTGTGTGTGTGTGTGTGTGTGTGTGCGCGCACTCTGGTTAGCCGTCATGTGCTTGTGTGCATGCGCTCCAGTGTGTGTGCGTCTCTGTGCGCAAGTGTGTACAGGACGTGCAAAGACAACCATGATAGGAACCCATCCCTCACAGATAGATAGTGGAGATATGTAGAGACTTCCAGAGGCAGCGGGTGATGGGATGGTGTTTAGAGACCACCTCTGTGAACAGCGATACGGGGACTCAGGGTGTCCCGACTGTAGACCCACAGCTTCTCATTGTCTGGCCCATTCCACTGTAAGCTTACCCTTATGTAACATGAAAGGCACAGCTGGTGTGTGTAGTTTCGTGTTTGTGTGTGTGTGTGTGTATGCGCACCAACAGCATTATTACAACTAAGGATTCTTTTATGGCATGCTACTGGTGGATGTTCTCCTCCTTTTAGACTGTCTTCTTTTGACCAAGAAACGCATGAAAAGACATTTAAAAGTAAAAGAAAAAAGTTTACAGTGATGAGCCAAAACATGGCTGCCTAATATAGCTAATGAGACGTTGGTCCTCCGCTTGTCACCTAAACAAACTCTCACCTGCCAATGCATGGACTCTACAAGACCCCTGAAGGTGTCCTGTGGTATCTGGCACCAACACATTAGCAGCAGATCCTTATCAAGTTGCGAGGTGGAGCCGCTGTGTAATGGAGATGTCCTGGACCAACATATTCAATCTCGTTGGTCCCTAACATCTCAAGCACATTGAGATCTGGGGAATTTAGAAAAACCAGGGAATGCCATTTACCACAAAGGGTTAGGGTCAAGTTTGCAACAACGTAGAGATGTGGCACGTGTCAAATTGACGTCCACAAGAATGCCCGGACCCAAGGGTTCCCAGTAAATCATTACCCAGGGGGTCACACTCGCTCCACCAATTTGTCGTCTTCCAGCATTGCATCACTTCCCCAGGTAAGCAGCACACACGTACACGGCGGCCCACAGGATGTAAAAGAAAACGAGCCGTATCGGACCAAGCCACCCCATCCCCTGCTCCAAGGTCCAGTTCCAAAGCTCTACCCGTTAAAGGCGCTTTCGGCCCATTAATCAGCCCATTAATCGGACCTACCAACCTTTTATTTAACTGTCGTGTAAAGATCCAAGCATTTATTGGGTTTAAAAAGTTGACATGTGTCGTTCCTTTTTAACTTCACTAGGTTTCAGGAGGTGAATTAAAAGGATTTATAAATCTGAATTTGAAAGCGTGTAAACAGATCAAGTCTGTGAGGGTGCAGAGTTCAAGTACAGGTCCAATGTTTTAACAGCTAGGCTATTAGCTGCAGTTGCTATGTTCTGTCCTGCTACAATGACATTCTATATTGTATTGAATAGGCAGCTGGCTTAGTGGTGAAGGTGGTTGTGCGGGAAGCAAACGTTTGATCGTTTTAATTGCTGAGCTAACAAGGTAAAAACTAATAAGTTTTGCCCTTTCTTAACCATAATTGCTCATGTAAGTTGTTCTGGATTAGACCATCTGCAAAATGTATTCTATTTTTTAGCATAACTTCCTACTTATTAACCGCATTATTGGCGCGATTCGATTTATTTAGTCTTATTTTAGAAGGTAATTATGACTGACTCTGCGTTCTCATTTTCAGCAAGTCCAGCCAACCCTGCCCAGAGCACAGACTCATTCAGTCGTAATCAGAGTGACCGGTGGCGTCAACGGCCAGCCTTGGCATGTCAACTCTGGCCCGTCAGTCAGGAAAACAAATCGGACAGTCTGATAGCTTGCCAGCGTACCGACTGTCCCTGGCAAAATCAAAGCCCTGTTTCCTGCTCACATATTTAATTGGAATAATTCAACCTGAGCGCTAAGCCTTGCTACGGCATGTAAACCAATGAGGATTAGAATGAATGCTACTTTGGGTTTTTCACCAACATTTGGATATTTACAGTACATGCTCGATTGGATCACATGTATTCATTTGTATTTTGGTTCATTAGAAGGATATAGAAAAATCATATTGCTACACAGTGAGCACAGAGCTGGATCTGAGATTATTTTTATTTTAATGGAAAACTAAGCCAGATGTGCCAACAGGTAATTCAGATTTCTTTTATTGCGTTCAGTGTAAACAGTCCGTTGTGCCAAACTGCCACCTCTCTGAGATGACCGCGTCGGATATGATCCTCCTGGCTTATTTTCTTCATTTCTTCCATCATGTTTATTTACCGGTATGTATTGCTGGCCTTGGCCGCAGCAAAGTCTACGGCTTATACACCAAATAAAATATGTTATATCAATCCATCAATAGCTGTGTTGTTATCGGTCACTTGGGGAGCAAACTAAGGCAAGGTCAAAGCAGGTTGTGCTGAGATTCTCCTGGGAAATTGGAAAGAGAGGCACATGTCCAAACTGGCTCTGAAGTTGTCACGCTTCTATATAGTGAAAATCTACCTAAATGCTCAGCTCTGTAGTTTCAAAAGGGCAACATTATAACAGAGAACCAGGAGCTCAGAGAAATCTTGCGCGCCCTGGAGTTTAGAGGCTGTGAATATCAAGGAGCTTTCCTCTGGGTGGACGTTTTTTTTGGAGGCATGATTGGCAAATCAATAACTTTCTCCGAAACCTTAGCAATGTGGCGGGCTATTGACTCGGGAGGCTTTTACCTTCTTGTCTTTCTCATTCAAGCCCTTAAAACAAACAACAACGGCCGCACACTTGACCACAGACCCAGACGAAAAGAGAAGACTTATTCTGGGTCAAGGCTTCCATTCCGGTTCAATTAAACAGCAACAACCAATGCAGCGAAGCAAGTAAAAAATGAACAGGCCTTATTCCTCTTCATAACTACATTTAACGTAAATGCTGACATTTCTGTTTACTACTGATGACAGAGCACCCGCCACCAAACCAGGCACATGTTGCTGTTGTTGTTGTTTTCCTGTAACAACCTGGTGATTCGTCAACAATACAAACAGCTCCTTGGTCAAACATGCTGGCACCAAACCGTCTTTCCATCATTCTTGTTGTGCCAGTCCGGCTGGACGGGAATCTATCTGTACGCTCATGTCGTATAACTGACCAGATAGGGGAAAGACAAAAGCTGGTTTGGGTACATGTTTATTGGTTTGTAAACGTGCGTTAGTGGGAGGGTGTCATATGAGAGCCATCCGGCAGTGTAAGATGTGAGGTGTTACAGAGGCCAGTTGTTCAGGCAAATGAATGTATTGTCCTCGACCTCCCTTTACAGGAAGAGCTTTACGTAACCGTCTAACAAGGGTGTGTTTGCGTGCACTATGTGTGTGTATAGGGTGTGTTTGCGTGCACTATGTGTGTGTATAGGGTGTGTTTGCGTGCACTATGTGTGTGTATAGGGTGTGTTTGCGTGCACTATGTGTGTGTATAGGGTGTGTTTGCGTGCACTATGTGTGTGTGTGTATAGGGTGTGTTTCCGTGCACTATGTTTGTGTATACAGTGTGTTTCCGTGCACTATGTGTGTGTATCGGGTGTGTTTCCGTGCACTATGTGTGTGGGTATAGGGTGTGTTTCCGTGCACTATGTGTGTGTGTGTGTAATACAAGTGAAATTCTCCACTTTGTAACTAACCCACTAAACACAGTTAGGTTCTGTTGCACACTTTATTTGTTTCACCGGAGATCCGGATGCATGCGGATGTTGGCGACCAGAACTCGGTTGTGCAAACCCATGATCAGCATACAAAAAGATCGCCCAAGGCAGAGAACCAGCATGGGCTTGGAACCAACACTTTTAGACCGGTGCCAACACAACCAGTACAAAACACTCTCCATAAGCTTCAAGACCAGCATTAAAAATCAAACAAACAGATAGTAAAAAATATAACAAACTGACTAAGTCATCACCCTTGGAAGTAGTGATGTTCAGAAATTAAACAACCTTTAGGAGCAGTTTTACTATGTGTTTTTTTAAACAAAAATATCATCACATTATCTGTGTAAGCTGCATGGTAGTTTTGTAAAAACATCTTCAAAGTAACACTTTTTCAGTAAATAGATATACAATAAAATTTCAAAACAAAGTGTGTGTTTGTTTATTTGTGTGTGGTAAAAGAGTTGAAAGTTCAAGTACTACAAGCTTCCTGTAGCCATGAGTTGAGGAAGCACAAGGTTTCATCACAACCCATCTGACACACTCTGGCTTACAGAGCTGTCTGCTGATTCTTAATCTGATTAAATAAACTAACTAAAAAAGTCTTCACAAAGTTCAAAATGTGCAGGTATTGCAAATTTACCACCTAATAAAAATAAAGGAACTAATGAAAAAAAATTCAAATGCCATGACTTTAGCAGGAGAAAAGGAATGAAACGTTTTTTCACCCGGTATCAAAAGCTGTTGCCGTCGAGCCAAAACAGGTCATTTATGTACCGATGTAAGCCTCATGTCATAAAAACTATTTGCTTTCAAACGTAGAATTCAAAGTTATTGTATTTATAGATTATAGACGTATAAAATGCATGTCCCACTGCCTGCTTGCTCACTTTTGATTAATAGTTTGAAAGTCGTAGGGATGTATTGCTTTAGTAATTTTAATTAAACGTAAATTAAACGTATGCAGTACGATCTACATTTTTTATTTCTTTCACCTTTTTTAACCCTATAAGTCAACTGAGAAGCAAAGCTACCGGTAAACAGAGTTAGTGCCAACTGACAGGGGACTGAGGAGGGACAATCAGATACCACAGGACACCTTCAGTGATCTGCAGTTAATGTCTTGGTGCCAGATACCACAGGACCTTCATGGACTCCATGCCTAGACAACAACTTAGGCAGTATGTGTTGGTGTATCAGTGTAAGTGCTAAGCTAGTTTACTTTTTCCCACTCATTTACCTTGAGCTTTCTTCTGGACACGGATACATAAAATGTTATCCATAAGAGTTCATCTGCCAAAATAAAGAGCTGAACCACCCAAATCCCAGATGATCCCTTTAAGTGTATGACTCCAAAAGCAAAGTCCTTCAAATACCAGGGACAGTATAGTTCCAACCCCCCACTCTCCGGAGCATACGACCATACGTGCATACGACCATACAAGCACGGACGTGTGTGTCTGTGTGCTGAAAGGGAAGTCCATGGTTCCAGGCAACCCCGTTGACCCAACTGATTAACTGTTTCCAGGTTTAGCTCTTAACTTAAATAGCATGGCAGTCCTGGGAGAGCAGACTAAAAATAAACCCCTGGTAGGACGTCCAAGGAGGCAGAGAGAGAAACCCTATCTATAGATATCTATGGCCTCTCTCGCTCTCTTTCGACCTCAACTACACATCTCACAACTGACTAAAGGCTCACTGAAGGTCATTGGGTCATTGAGGCTGTGTTATTGAGGCTGTTATGGTTTACCTGCTTTTTCAGAATTGATGCATTTTTCTGTTGTTTTTTTTTAGATGAGGCTGTTTAGATTATCTGCTTTATTTTTGAACTATAGTTATGGTACCTTTATGTACAACTTGGAAGAGAAATACAAATTTAGTATGTGGGGAGGGTTAGACAATGAGTATTGTTTGTTGTCATTTCACCAATATGTTTATTATCTTTAAAATAATATAATTAAAAAACATTCAAAATGCTTTATCCCCAGTGCACGGTAGAGGCACTCCAGAGGACACTACAGATTCAACTTGGGAGGAAACAATCTAAATCCAAGAACACAGGAAAAATAGAGGTTGAGTTGTGAAGTGACCCACTCAAGACTGCTATAAATGAGGGGTTAGGTTGGCTGACAAGGCCCCAAGCAGTCGCGTGCGCTCAAACGTATGGACACACACACAAACACACGCACACAGTCCACAACCACAATCTGCAAGCACACTTACACACAAACAAACATAGACTGAGCAAAACACACACACACACACACACACACACACACACACACACACACATACACACACACACACACAGCAATGTTTACATCCACTGTCTGACCCCCTCTCCTTAGACCCATTTCACATTCCTCCAACAGCATTCTTTGCGTGGTGAGGTGGCCAAAACGGCCACTTCTCTCCCTCTCTTTCTCTCTCTCTTATTAACGCTCTCTTCGTTTTGTCTTGTAAGGCATTACAAACCTTCCTTTACCTCCTTTTCCCTTTCCTTCACAGTTCACTACAGTGCTCTCTAAGTCACGACCGCCTGGTCTCGCACACGCACCTTGACTATTTCTCTCTCTCACATAGTTGCCCCCCCCCCCGTTCTCTTTCCCTACCTCAGTGGTGGTAATTTGCGAGTAATGAGAGCTGGGGAGAGTTGGAGCCGAATGGACGAAGGGGGGTCGTGGCGATATAGAAGCGCTTATATTTACATCAGCCACCGTTCGGCTCTCCGCTTTCAATGCTGCCCTTTGGTCCAGTTTAAAGGAGCCCCAGACCAGGTCTTTGTCCTGCCACAGGGAGAGATCTGGGCATAATACCCCCCCCTCCCTCCCTCCTCTCTCCCTCTCTCTATATCTTTTTCCAACCCTCCCTCCTGCCAGAGAAAAGAAGGGGGAGCTGGTCTGCATGGGACCTAGAGGCAGTGTCGCCTCCATCTAAATCCACGGGAGTCCAAGTTAATACAAACCCCGCAGTGGGTGGGAGAGACACACACACACATACACACATATACACAGAGAGACAGAGAGAGAGACACAAAGAGAGGAGAGAGACGAAGACTGAGAAATAGAGAACAGATAAAGAGAGAGAAACGGAGTCCGACAGACAGACAGAGAGAGTGAGATGGAGAAATGGAGAGAGTAATAACAGAAAAGAAACTGACTGGTTGGGAAGCCATTATATGTTGTACAGCAGCTGGGGCGCTCCGGTTTGGAGTCTGAATGTGATTTTCCCCTCCGTGCCGAGGGAGAACACTCAGCCAGACGGTCCTGTGCAAATTACCAGCCGAGTGAAACGGTAAACAGGCAAGAAGAGACACACAAAATACGTCTAGCTTGCCAAGAGCCTCCTCTCTGGTAGTGTAGCATCAGTCTTGGCTAGAAAAGCGCTGGCTAATTGAAGTAAAACCACATCTTTTCAAGATAACTCTACATGGTTTCTTTCCCATGTGACATTTCGTTGTGACATGCTGTATCGTGCTGTCTGGTTGTGCTGTGTTGAGTTAAATTTTTTGGTTTTGCGTTAAGTTGAATGTGGTGTGCTGAGTTGTATTTTACTGTGTAGAACTGTGTTGTGTTTAGTAATATTTTTACTGTGTTGAGTTGTATTGTACTGTGTAGAACTGTGTTGTGTTTAGTAATATTTTTACTGTGTTGAGAATATTGTGATGTGCTGAAGTGTGTTGTGTTGAGTTGTATTGTGATCTGCTGAGGTGTGTTGTGCTGTGCTGAGGTGTTGTGTTGAGTTGTATTGTGATGTGCTGAGGTGTATTCTGTTGTGTGTGTGTATTGTGCATTAATTATTGTGTGTGTGTGTGTGTGTGTATTGTGCATTAATTATTGTGTGTGTGTGTGTATTGTGCATTGAGATTGATTCATAATTTAGGGAGATAAAGAAATACCACTACTGCTATTTAAGATGCCACTGTGTCTGTTAGTTAAGTTTCTCCCATGATTCTAGTGACCATTTTGGTACCAATATCACGTTCAGTCTAGTAAATGTTAGTATAAAAATGGCAGTAAGAGGTTCATTATGTGGGCAGAGAAGAGGAGGTGGGAAGGAGGAGAGGAGGATTAAGAGGGAGAGTCTCACAGTTATTGGTTTATCCCTTAATTATCTGCCTCTACCTCACTTCCTTTGATGTCTATGAGCATGAGAACACGGTGACATCTCTCTCCATCTCTCTTCATCACTCTTCATCTCTCTCCATCTCTCTCCATCTCTCTCCATCTCTCTCCATCTCTCTTCATCACTCTTCATCTCTCTTCATCTCTCTTTGTCTCTCTCCATCTCTTTTCATCACTCTTCACCTCTCTTTGTCTCTCTTCATCTCTCTTCATCTCTCTCCATCTCTTTTCATCTCTCTCCATCTCTTTTCATCACTCTTCATCTCTCTTTGTCTCTCTTCATCTCTCTCCATCTCTCTTCATCTCTCTCCATCTCTCTTCATCTCTCTTCATCTCTCTTCATCTCTCTTCATCTCTCTTTGTCTCTCTCCATCTCTCTTCATCACTCTTCATCTCTCTTCATCTCTCTCCATCTCTCTTCATCACTCTTCATCTCTCTCCATCTCTCTCCATCTCTCTTCATCACTCTTCATCTCTCTTCATCTCTCTTTGTCTCTCTCCATCTCATTTCATCACTCTTCATCTCTCTTTGTCTCTCTTCATCTCTCTTCATCTCTCTCCATCTCTTTTCATCACTCTTCATCTCTCTTTGTCTCTCTTCATCTCTCTTCATCTCTCTCCATCTCTCTTCATCTCTCTCCATCTCTCTTCATCTCTCTTCATCTCTCTTTGTCTCTCTCCATCTCTCTTCATCACTCTTCATCTCTCTTCATCTCTCTTCATCTCTCTTCGTCTCTCTTTGTCTCTCTCCATCTCTCTTCATCACTCTTCATCTCTCTTCATCTCTCTTTGTCTCTCTTCATCTCTCGTCATCTCTCTCCATCTCTCTTCATCTCTCTCCATCTCTCTTCATCTCTCTTCATCTCTCTTCATCTCTCTTTGTCTCTCTCCATCTCTCTTCATCTCTCTTCGTCTCTCTTTGTCTCTCTTCATCTCTCTCCATCTCTCTTCATCTCTCTTTGTCTCTCTTCATCTCTCTTTATCTCTCTCCATCTCTCTTCATCTCTCTTTGTCTCTCTTCATCTCTCTCCATCTCTCTTCATCTCTCTTTGTCTCTCTTCATCTCTCTTCATCTCTCTTTGTCTCTCTTCATCTCTCTTCATCTCTCTTTGTCTATCTCCATCTCTCTTCATCTCTCTTCATCTCTCTTTGTCTCTCTTCATCTCTCTCCATCTCTCTTCATCTCTCTCCATCTCTCTTCATCTCTCTTTGTCTCTCTCCATGTCTCTTCATCACTCTTCATCTCTCTTCATCTCTCTTTGTCTCTCTTCATCTCTCTTCATCTCTCTCCATCTCTCTTCATCTCTCTTTGTCTCTCTCCATCTCTCTTCATCTCTCTTTGTCTCTCTTCATCTCTCTCCATCTCTCTTCATCTCTCTTTGTCTCTCTTCATCTCTCTTTATCTCTCTCCATCTCTCTTCATCTCTCTTCATCTCTCTTTGTCTCTCTTCATCTCTCTCCATCTCTCTTCATCTCTCTCCATCTCTCTTCATCTCTCTCCATCTCTCTTCATCTCTCTTCATCTCTCTCCATCTCTCTTCATCTCTCTCCATCTCTCTTCATCTCTCTCCATCTCTCTTCGTCTCGCTTTGTCTCTCTTCATCTCTCTTTATCTCTCTCCATCTCTCTTCATCTCTCTTCATCTCTCTCCATCTCTCTTCATCTCTCTTCATCTCTCTCCATCTCTCTTCATCTCTCTTCATCTCTCTTCATCTCTCTTCATCTCTCTCCATCTCTCTTCATCTCTCTCCATCTCTCTTCATCTCTCTCCGTCTCTCTTCATCTCTCTTCATCTCTCTTCATCTCTCTTTGTCTCTCTTAATCTCTTTATCTCAGCAAATGTCTCTAAATCTTGCTTTCTGTCTTGCTGTGTATATTTGTCTTTATATCTATCTTTATCTCTTTCTCTTCTTCACTCTCTTTTGCTCTTTCCTCTCTATCTTCCTCTCTCCTCTCCCTTTTCCTTTGTTCTCTCATGAAACACATATTTGAACCAATGCACACACACACACAAACACATTATTCAATACGCATTAGAGGTAATTTACGCATTGGGTCACATGCGTAGGTTTTGAATGAGATATGTGTGAACACTAGTTAAAATGACATTGAAAAGGTGCATTGTGGGTCGTATGGGGCACAGCACTATAACTCACTTTGCATTAAATAGCAGCCATTGTGACGAACAGAAAACAAACATCTGTAAAAACAGGATCAAGCTCTTCCTGTAAAAGACTTACAGTGGAGCATTTGTTTATTTATCCAAGAGTACAACACATGTGTACGAATACGCTATTTATTAATTACAACTAATCGAGCATTACATGAAAACCTGACCATGGGTGGAGACCCTGTCCAAACACAAAAATTAACTTTGCTCTAGAATCGAGATTTGCATCCATTTTAAATATATAGGCACTGTCTATGACTGTCTGGAGAAATGTGTCCGCTAAAAGGATTTGATTCTTTGAGCCACTTCTGTCAGATATCTCAACAAGTCACAACTTTGCAATTTGATCAATGTCAAGCGTAACTACTTGGCTGAAAATACCAGGAAGGTGTGTAAATGGCACCACAATACCACAGCAACAAAACTCCTATACCTGTCATTTGAAACAGGAAACTAGCAAAGTGCTGTCATGCGCCTCAATTGAAATCCAATTTTGTGTACTGAAAAAAGTCCCAGAAAATAAATTGAGGGTTTCTTTAAAAACGCTTTCGGCTCCAGATAAAATTCCTGAGATTCCTCTTTGTCTGGACTGAATGTATCTAGTTTGTGGGATTGCTCCCGCTCAAGAACATCATGGCTACAGCAGGATACCAACAACACCTATCCCATGTTCCTCAACAGGACAATCTGGTTACCCCACTACTTTTTAAATACATTCATGGAGCTTTCTGTTCAGCCCTTGCTCCCAGAAACCCTATCCACAAACCGGACTGGGTGACATGAACCCTGTCCTGTGTTGTCAAGTGTCCGATTTCTTGTTTATATCCCAGACTGCCTTTTAAAGATTTACATCAGGTCTAATGTATATCCTATAATCACGAGACGAGAGTTTGTTACGGTGATCAGGGCCTCACTTTAGCTTCGTTTGGAGTAGCACGTGTGATAAGCACATCTAAGAAAGACTGATGATAAAGGGAGAAAAGTACATAAGCTGCTTCCGTGCTCTGGCATAGTATGCAGCATGTTTTGGGTTGGCAAAAGCCCTCAACGCTGTTTACTTTTTGTCTTTTGTTATCTTTTTATTGAAGGACTGAGACTTAGGGTGGTAATCTGGAGATAAAGATTAAACATAACACAGCTTGATTTTTACCCGTAAGTTTCTGTCCGGCGCCACTAGACTGGTACATGTATGTAATCGTTTTTGCCTCGGTGAAAGTCATTCCACGGACAGTTGACCAAAGTTTACTTTTAAATTCCTTCCTGTGCTCATTCTCGGCATATAATAAACAGGAATTCAATAAAAATATGGATTTTACAAATGTAAGTTGAACCATGACAAAGAGATTTGTGTTTTTTTTTACAAAGAATGGTTGGTTTGGAGATCTATATCAGATGAGTGTAGAAGGGTGGTTGGTTTAGAGAGCCAAACCAGGTGGGTGTAGGTGGGTGGTTGGTTTAGAGAGCCAAACCAGGTGGGTGTAGGTGGGTGGTTGGTTTAGAGAGCCAAACCAGGTGGGTGGGTGGTTTAGAGAGCCAAACCAGGTGGGTGGGTGGTTTAGAGAGCCAAACCAGGTGGGTGGGTGGTTTAGAGAGCTAAACCAGGTGGGTGGGTGGTTTAGAGAGCCAAACCAGGTGGGTGGGTGGTTTAGAGAGCCAAACCAGGTGGGTGGGTGGTTTAGAGAGCCAAACCAGGTGGGTGTAGGTGGGTGGTTGGTTTAGAGAGCCAAACCAGGTGGGTGGGTGGTTTAGAGAGCCAAACCAGGTGGGTGGGTGGTTTAGAGAGCCAAAGCAGGTGGGTGTAGGTGGGTGGTTGGTTTAGAGAGCCAAACCAGGTGGGTGTAGGTGGGTGGTTGGTTTAGAGAGCCAAACCAGGTGGGTGGGTGGTTTAGAGAGCCAAACCAGGTGGGTGGGTGGTTTAGAGAGCCAAACCAGGTGGGTGGGTGGTTTAGAGAGCCAAACCAGGTGGGTGTAGGTGGGTGGTTGGTTTAGACCCTGGACCTCTCTAGGCTGCTGCTACCTTGGGGCCTCTTCCCCCAGTCTGCCCCCCTCAGACCCAATGTCCCTGACTCCTATCTGTCCCTCTCCTCTCCACCTCTCTCATCTCTTCTCAATGTTCCTGGAATATCTGGGAACACCGCAGCCACTCCGCATTGAGCAACAGTGTCATCTATACCAGCAGACACCAGACACATAACAGTGTGACCTATACCAGCAGACACATAACAGTGTAATCTATACCAGCAGACACATAACAGTGTGACCTATACCAGCAGACACATAACAGTGTAATCTATACCAGCAGACACATAACAGTGTCATCTATACCAGCAGACACATAACAGTGTGACCTATACCAGCAGACACATAACAGTGTAATCTATACCAGCAGACACATAACAATGTGACCTATACCAGCAGACACATAACAGTGTAATCTATACCAGCAGACACATAACAATGTGACCTATACCAGCAGACACATAACAGTGTCACCTATACCAGCAGACACATAACAGTGTAATCTATACCAGCAGACACACAACACTGTCTTCTATACCAGCAGACACACAACCAAGTCAATTATACTAGCAGACGCATAAAAATGTCTTCTATACCAGCAGACGCACAAGAATCTCAACTATACCAGTAGACGCGCACTAACAAGCTAAAGGCAGCACCAGTGTTTTTCCGAGGCAGACATGTCATGTTGGTGAACTCTGCTCACCCTCTACTAGTGTGGCTTTTAGAGAACCAATCAAACACTGCAGCACATATGTGTGCCTATGGGAGTGTGTGTGTGTGTGTGTGTGTGTGTGTGTGTGTGTGTGTGTGTGTGTGTGTGTGTGTGTGTGTGTGTGTGTGTGTGTGTGTGTGTGTGTGTGTGTGTGTGTGTGTGTGTGTGTGTGTGTGTGTGTGTGTGTGTGCCTCAGGCCAGGTTTCTTGCCCATGGACTGACTTGACTGATTGTCTGAATTATTTAGCCCTATGTGTTTATGGGTGCTGGCCACTCTCAAATTAAACAGCTGTGACAGCTCACTTTGTGTGTGTATGGGCAGGGGTGTATTTGCGTACTCGAGTGTGTTTCAGATGTGTTGGTGAGAGTGTGTGTGCGTGTGTGTGGCATGAGAGAGGTAGACAACTACTGGCTCCGTGTGGGATTTAAACCCACAACACTGGCATTGCAAGCACCATGTGAGCTGCCGGCCCCCAACCTTCTGAACATGTGGTCCCTGTCAGACTTGAATTCAGCCGCTAATACAACTGAGCACCCATCCATTACACTAAATAGGCTGTATGTACAGTAGCAGCCTATAACGTGTTTAGTTAAGTGCCTTAATATGCCTACTGTAACACTCTGTATCCTCCGCTGGGACATGGCGTCCCCCATTGTTCGTTGGCTGTCAAAGACAGTTTCCCGCAGGGTGCACCCATGTGATTCTAGACAGGAAAAGTGAGAGGTCACTGCTGACATACAGACAGTCGCAGAGATAGACAGAGAGAGAGAGAGAAAGAGAGAGACATATATATATATATATATATATATATATATATAGAGAGAGAGAGAGAGAGACATATATATATATATATATATATATATATATATATATATATATAGAGAGAGAGAGAGAGAGAGAGAGAGAGAGAGAGAGATTGAGACAAAAGACAAATCACCCACTTGGAGGATTTTCATTTCAAAGAAAGCCTCGTCTTGTCTTAGTGCTAAGCAGCTTTCCTTGGTGACAAGTTGACACCCGGTGACATCTGTGTTTCTGTCTGTTTTTCGGAATGGCTGAGTTGTCTCTGAACAAAGCGTGGCCGTGTTTAGGGGCTGGCGAACTCGGAACGATTTCATTCGCCAAGGCAAGATAGCATTTATGTTGCTTCTTCCGTTCGATGCCACTTGAACACAAGCCAAATCTTTACCTCAGGTAGCGAGGGCAAGAGGAACTAGTTGTCGATTACGATGTTTAATTTCCAGTCATAGCTTTTACGATGCCCCCCCCGCCACCTGACCACCAATCATGTGTTTCTGCCCCCCCCACACACACACACAACAGCGTGAGACCAGACCCCACCCTTGGCCCTGAGAAACCTCTCCTCTTTCTCCCTCTGGTCAGCGCTGGATCAATGAGAGAAATCGATCAGGGTTCGTTTTTCAGCACTTTTCATTCTCTAACGTCCTCGCCAAGCGGCAAAGCTATCCAAGATTTTCTTTCTCCGTCTTTCGCTCTTTTTGTCTACGTATCTCTCTGCGCTGGTCTCTGAGGGGTCATTGAAAATTTTATAAAGGCTCTAATAGATCGAGTTGTGAAAGAGATCGGTTTCATTGTCCGTTACATCAGGAATACACACACACACACACACACACAGTGTCTCCATGTCACCTGCTACTAGTCAGTTGGCAAAACAACACACTGTGGCCCCAACCTGCGTTCTTCAACAGCAAATGTGCTAACAACTAGGGGACATAGACGATGTACAGTTGTTGATAATAGGCCGGCACACTGGGATCTAATATGGGCGGGTTAAAAAAAGCTCCGGTCAATCAAATCCTCTCTCCCTTGTGTCTCTGTATCTCTCCCTTTTCCGGTCTCAGTTTTTTTCCCCGTTTTCGCTCTTTTTAACGTCTCTCCTCCATTTCTCTCTCTTCTCGGCGGAGTCATCCATATTCCGGAGCCTTTGAGAACACTCCCACCCTCCCCTCCACTCCCTGGGTTGCCATGGGAACGGCAGGAGACAGGTTCACGTGTCATCTTCCTTCAGATTCCTCCTGGCTCTAGTGTGAATTTATATTCATGCACAGCGGCATCCACGTATACAACACACACACACATACACACACACACACACACACACACACACCCATACACACTCTCACAACACAATCTCTAGCACACAGATGTTCTCGCACAAAATCATTATCTTCACAGCTATGCACACATCATCTAACACGCACGGGCAGGCGAGCGCACGGATGAACACACACACACACACACACACACACAAACTGATTGTGGTGAGAAATATACATAGGCTCTTCCTAGCTTTACCAGTATATTGCTAATGCGCAGAGAAAACTGAAAGGGAAGATATAACCAGCCTTAAGTTAATCCCAGCTATATGATTAAGTAATGACTGTCTCCCCCTCCCTCTGTGTCTGTAGTCAACTCTAAATATAGGTGGGCGGGCAGGAACACCACTTCCTGGGTTCTTATTGCTCTCGCCTTGCCATAATTATGTTTAATTACCATCTCTGTTAATTTGATGTAACGATCTCTCACCGTCCCTCCGTGAATGTCCTCGACGGCACCCCAACCTCCCCCCCTCCCCTCTCGCTGATTTCTCTCCTGCTGTTTCTCTCGCTGCTTAACAGCCATTTCCTTGGATGAGACATTCGGGGGGGGGGTTCTTGTGTGTCCATTTTCAATGGGTGAGGAGGAGAGTTTCTGTGGACATGGTGAGACTGGGAGACGGTGAGGCGGTGAGACGATGAGACAGTGAGACGGTGAGTCTGTGAGACAGTGAAATGGTTAATCTGTGAGTCTGTGAGACGATGAGACAGTGAGACGGTGAGTCTGTGAGACAGTGAGACGGTGAGTCTGTGAGACGGTGAGTCTGTTAGACGGTGAGACAGTGAGACGGTGAGACGGTGAGACGGTGAGACGGTGACATTGCTCTCACGCTGTTGATGGCTCTTCTGAATACTAACCAGGCTCTCAGGGCTTAAAATAAGCAGCACATCGCCGGGGCGACGGAATTAGGAGCGAGATGGGTGCGAATAGAGAGGGAGCTGAAGCGTATTCAAGTCACCTATACCTACAGGGTTGTTGAATTAAGCTACACCCTGGAATTAAACTCTTTAGGCGGAAAGGCTGTTAAATGAAAGGTTGCTGGTTCTAATCCCTAAGTCGACTGGGTAAACAATATCTGTTGTGTGGCCTTGAGCAATGCACCTGAACCTGATTGCTCTTGTATAAAACAGCCTTAAAAATGTAAATATGTTTGTATTCGCCAACACTCATATAACATCATAATGTGCATGCACTCAGTCTCTATATGATCTCCCGGTGCAAACTCGTGCACATGTACAGAATAACACACACACACACACCAGCCCCCCGGGCGAGCGTTTTTGTCCGAATGTAGAGTGGGGCCCTGGACATCTCCCAGCCAAACACGGCATGCTGTCTCCCTCTCAACCCTCTTACCTCCCCGTAGGCCACTTCACCACAGCTGACCTACATCCGGAAGGGGTGGCTGGCTGACTCAGGACCCAGACTGGGTCCCCTCTCCCTGCCCGGCTCCCTGCTGCCACCACACAGCGGCCATACAAACTGCCCCGGGGGCCGTGGAGAGGCAGCGGCACTTCTGCTCTCCACATGGGGATGAAGGGGAGGAGGGGGAACGGGCTCTGAGACATGGAACCCATCTGGGATGGGCCTTGGACGTCGCCATGGTGACCTTCTGACACGGAGGGTCTCCTTCTGGGCAACAGACAGCAGCTTCCCAACCCTGATAGCGTCCGTGTCCGCTTGTCCATTCATCTCCATGACAATGGAAGCGCCGACTGGGGCCTGACGCATTTCTGAAACGCCTAATTACCATTCCGCCGGCTGTGCGACCGTGCGAGAGGAATACTGCGGCTGCGTGGACGCGAGTTCGGACACATTTCACGAAGGAACTACCGAGAACAATTGAATCTGAATTAGATGCGGAAGCAAATAATAGCTAACGTAGCCATCGGACATGCTTACGAAGGAACCTGGTGGTAAAGTGTGTCTGTGAAATAACACCGACATCTACTGAAGTGGAGTTGGAAACACCGCCGGAGCGGCTTGGCTTTGCAGGGGAGCGCAGAATGATCAGTGTGATTATGTGCTGCAGCATCAGTCAGGGCCCACAGATCGATGCTAAACAAGTACTGTCTCCACTAATGATCTATTTCACAAACATAATCGACTCATTGGGTCACACAGAGAACAATGCTGAGACGGAGCTAGTGTCTATTCACTCCAGGGCTGTGTTTATTAGGGTAGTGGTAGAAGTTTGAAAAGAAAAAAGTTTGGCAACAAATTGACGAAAGCGATTTGATGAAAACCGTGAGACTTGGTCAAGGTTGCCTTTAAAGCAGCCGGTTCAATATGGGGCAGGGGGGATAATAACTGCTTATCGTTTGAGCTGGAGACACACAGAAAACAGATGACACAGAGAGAGAGAGGAAGAGAGATAGAGAGAGGAAGGACAGCGCGGTAGAGGAATACAAATGGAGAGAAAGCGAGTCCAAGAGATTGATAGAGAGCAGTGAGAGAGAGAAGGAAAGTGTGGGAGAGAGAGAAGGACAGAGGGAAAGAGAGGGTGGAAAAGGCAAAAGGGATGAAGAATTGGAGAATGGGAGAGGGAAATAGAGTGTGAGACAGAGAGAGAGAGAAAGGGAGAGAGGGGGAGAGAGAGAAGCACGTACCCTGTGTGACGCCCTGTGCTGACAGTCCAATACTGGTGCAGCTCTGAGCGCCTTTTACCTACAGTCGAAACACTATTGATCATACTGCCATCCAGTACTGAAAAGCTTTCCAAAAATGCTTTGTCTTCCTTTATTTAGCTAGCTAGCTAGCTTGTCGCGTGTTCAGGGTGTGAGCGTTTGTGATTTCAAGCTTGTGTGTGTGTGTGTGTGTGTGTGTGTGTGTGTGTGTGTGTGTGTGTGTGTGTGTGTGTGTGTGTGTGTGTGTGTGTGTGTGTGTGTGTGTGTGTGTGTGTGTGTGTGAGAGAGAGACCTACTCGGAGAAGAATGAAACCTCAATAGAAATTATGCTAATGTAGCTAACAATGGATTGGGCGACAGGGGAGGTTTGGGAGGGGTAATAACACTAGGTTGAACACAGTGATGGGTCCAGGCTGAAAGGGCTCTCAAATACCACACTTTAGCATATCATGTACAATTTCCCTCATTTTGTTCAATCAAATTTAAACAACTGTTTCATTTACTTTAGCTACGTTTTCTTATCCTCAGAACACAAGCAGCACACCAGGGATATTATAACTCAGCACCAGTATAAATACCTAAAACTACATTTTAAATGGCTTGAAAAACATCTTGCTTATGTTTTGCCCTCATCCTTTAAAAAAAAATAGAAAAGCGATTCCTTTGAACGGTGTCCTGCTAGCTCTGGAAACATGGACAGGCCTCCCACACATCTCTCTAGCTCGAAAAGTCCGGGTCAAAACAACCAGTGAGATCTTCGCTTTGATCCATTCACCTTCTTTTAGAGCACAAACAGCAGGTAGAGACGAATTTCTACTGAAAATATTTTCATAGTCCAAAGTTCCATCACCTGTGTCCTGTCAGATGTAGTCAGTTCTTTACCCATGATTTGTTGCTTTGTTGAAAGTGTTTTTTCTGCATTTACTGTAGACGTTCTGAATGCACATTTTATTATTAAAGTATTGGAATTTGGAAGTCGCCCAAGAAGTGAGTTGATGTTTATTTACACATATTTGGATAGTGACATAGACAAAAACAGGACAAAGATCGCGAGCTACGCCAAAAGGCACGGTTCCACGAAGCCATGGACCACATAGAGCACAAAGTCGAATTGAGAAAAAAATCTATTGGGGTTTCAAGTCACACCCACAATGCATTGCACAAAGGTGGGGTGAGAGCCAGCTTGTACTGACTTACAGAACCAGAAGTAAGTGGGTTTGATGGGTCAACACCAGACATATTGCTCTGTGCTTTTGGCTGAGGGCTGCCACGGGGAAACCGTCTGACACGTCCTTGGTGGGGCCTCGAATCCTCGATTGAGTTAAAGAAAATCAGGCAGCCGTCTGAAACTCGGAAGTTGTGAAACGGGAGGAGGGAGAGAGTGGAACATTTAGACAACGGGAAATAGGCAGAGAGAGAGAAGGGAAAAAACGAAAAACAAGGAGCCAGACTGAGGAGACGCGGGTGAAGAAAGAGGGACGGAGAGGAAGTGAATAGGAGAGATTACCGGAGAAAGAGAGCGAAACGGGAAGACAGCAGGAGAAAGAAAGAGGGAGAGGGAAAGAGAGAGAGCACAGCTGCGCCCCGTTCCCTGCGCCCTCCGAGGAGCCGTCACCGGCGCAGCTGCTCTGGTGTGATCTGCTACGCCGAGCAGAAGCATGAACGGGTCGAACCACAGCACGCATACACAAACACCAGCATACATACACACACATACACAAACACACACAAACACACACATACACAAACACCAGCATACACGCATACACAAACACACACAAACACACGCATACACACATACACAAACACCAGCATACACACATACACAAACACACGCATACACACATACACAAACACATGCAAACACACACAAACACACGCATACACACATACACAAACACCAGCATACACACATACACAAACACACACATACACAAACACACGCATACACAAACACCAGCATACACACATACACAAACACACACAAAAACCAGCATACACACATACACAAACACATGCAAACACACACAAACACAAACACACACATACACACATACACAAACACCAACATACACGCATACACACATACACAAACACACACAAACACACACAAACACACGCATACACAAACACACCCATACACAAACACACACAAATACACGCATACACACATACACAAACACACACATACACACAAACACACACATACACAAACACACGCAAACACACATACACAAACACACACAAACACACGCATACACACATACACAAACACACACATACACAAACACACGCAAACACACACAAACACACACAAACACACGCATACACAAACACACCCATACACAAACACCAGCATACACACATACACACAAACACCAGCATACACGCATACACAAACACCAGCATACACACATACACAAACAGACACAAACACACGTATACACAAACACACGCATACACATACACACAAACACACCCATACACAAACACCAGCATACACACATACACAGATACACAAATACACAAACACCAGCATACACACAAACACACGCATACACAAACACCAGCATACACACATACACAGATACACGAATACACAAACACCAGCATACACACAAACACACGCATACACAAACACACACATACACAAACACACGCATACACAAACACACAAACACCAGCATACACACGCATACACAAACACAGAAACACACGCATACACAAACACACAAACAAATGCATACACAAACACACCCATACACAAACACACACAAATACACGCATACACAAACACACACATACACACATACACAAACACACGCATACACACACACACACAAACACACACAAACACACGCATACACACATTCACAAACACACGCATACACAAACACACGCATACACGAACAAACACAAACACACGCATACACACATACACAAACACACGCATACACACATACACAAACACACACATACACAAACACACGCAAACACACATAAATACACACAAACACACGCATACACAAACACACCCATACACAAACACCAGCATACACACATACACAAACACACACAAACACACATACACACAAACACGGATACATGCATGCACAAACACCAGCATACACACATACACAAACAGACACAAACACACGCATACACAAAAACATGCATACACATACACACAAACACACCCATACACAAACACCAGCATACACACATACACAGATACACGAATACACAAACACCAGCATACACACAAACACACGCATACACAAACACACACATACACAAACACACGCATACACACATACACAAACACACAAACACCAGCATACACACGCATACACAAACACACAAACACACGCATACACAAACACACAAACACCAGCATACACACGCATACACAAACACACAAACACATGCATACACAAACACACGCATACACAAACACACAGACGACCTGCACGTACAACACACAAACACACAGACACAGCAGTTCATTGCAACACGCCCACTCCAGACAGAGACAAACATTGCACGAGAACAGGGGACACTGGCGTAATATTGGAAGGTGCCTGACAGCTGTGGGCCTGACGTTCAACCGGAACCCTTAAGGGTAAATCCATATTGGATTGTTGTTGTGTATGTCTTTATGATTTGCATGCGAGTATAGGAACCTCGAGATGGGCTCGGAAAAGCACTTACCTCAATGCTTATCGTTCACGGCGGCAGAGGAATATGACAGTGTGGGTGGGGGAAAGCCATGGCATTCAAGACTGGTATTAGTCTCGTGGCGTGTGTGGCAAGACGACGCCTTTATTTGTGGAAACACCCGGAGCGGCTCGAGATGAGTATCCGCCTTCTGCGGAATAACACAGTAAAAGAATTGGAAGCGCAACTTTCGCCGTTATTTTATTCACTCAGTTTTTTGCTTTGAATGTATTGATGGTGGAGGTTAGGAGCGCTGAGGGCCGGGTGAAGAGGTGAAAATATGTGTAACGGGGGGAAATAATGCTAGCTGTGGTTTCTGCAGGACCAGAGGACAGGGCCGACAGTGGCTTCATTGCTCCTCGCTGAGAATATGAATTGGCCGTCGCTGCACAAAATGACTCTACCTGCTCTGTCACACACACACACACACATACACACACAAACACACACACTACCAGTGGCAGAGACGAATGCACCTGTTGCCATGGTAGTGGATGTTTGATTTTACGAGAGCTGTATACATTTGGAGAATGTCTGAAGGAGAAGCATTTGTCCTTGAAGTGGACTTGGCGGTCCAGTGAGTTGTGAGATTATTACATTATCATCCATGGCTATGCTGTGCGCGACGTTGCAGATCTCTGAGGGATCTTTTCACCCTCACAGTGAGCAGCATGTGCCGTCTAGGAATCTGTCTCCCTCTTCTTCCCCTCACACCTCCCCGTCCCCTATCTGGGTGCGCGCGCGTTCGTGTGTGACTCGGTGACAGTTGGTGAGAGTTGTTCATCAAAGATGGTTCCTTGCCATCCTCCTGCCGTACTCCCCCGGTAACACCCCCTTGTCCCCTTGTCGCTCATACACGGGAGAACAGTCATTAGCATGATTCCAGAAGCTTCCATGGGCCAATAAACACCACCCGTTAAGCGAGACTGCTTTGAATTCATCACAGCTCTCTCTCTCTCTCCCTCCTCCCTCTCTTCCTCCTCCCTCTCTCCCTCCTCCCTCTCTCCCTCCTCTCTCTCCCTCCTCTCTCTCCCTCCTCTCTCCCCTCTCTCTCCCTCTCTCTCTCCCTCCTCTTCCTCCTCTCTCTCCCTCTCTCTCTCCCTCCTCTCTCTCCCTCCTCTCCCTCCTCTCTCTCCCTCTCTCTCTCCCTCCTCCTCTCTCCCTCTCTCCCCTCCTCCTCTCTCCCCCTCCTCTCTCTCCCTCCTCTCTCCCCCTCTCCCCCTCCTCTCTCTCCCTCCTCTCTCCCCCTCCTCTCTCTCCCTCCACTCTCTCCCCCTCTCTCTCACTCTCTCTCTCCAGTTCTGTTTTGCTGCTTGTATTTGTGAGTGCTGTGCTTCCTGATGACTCACTCCCTGTCTGCCACAAAACCGGCCACCACCAACATGCTCAGCAAGTGTCCTGAGTGTTCAAGTTTTCCAAACCAAGAACCGGGCCTATATATTCGATTTCCAATACGTTGCTCATTAGGGACATTATTTTACAACTTGTTTTTTTTCTCTACCCTCACTCCTCTTCTCTTCCAATAACAGTGACTCTTCCCCCCCCGCTTTCAACCTCTCTTTTCACTTCTCTCAATATTAGCGTATCTCTGTCATTTTTCTCCCTCTTTCCTTACTCTCTCTCTGGCTCAGATTTCCTAAATCCGAAGCGTATCAAATTCTCCTGTGGCTGTGTACAGTGCGTGTGCATTAAAGAGAGAGGAATGTAATGGAGCAGTATAAAATCCCGGGGAAATGGGAACCAGACCCATCATGCAGGCACAGTAAATTATAAAAATAGAGAAATAAATGATCACAAAGGGGCAGGTATTATTTACATGTGACGAATCAGAGAACGTCTAGGAAAGAACCAGCAATGATATGTGTGTGTGTGTGTGTGTGTGTGTGTGTGTGTGTGTGTGTGTGTGTGTGTGTGTGTGTGTGTGTGTGTGTGTGTGTGTGTGTGTGTGTGTGTGTGTGTGTGTGTGTGTGTGTGTGTGTACCAACAACTCACATTAGATTTACATTTGTTTAAGTGGTTGGTAAAAAACATATTGGACTTTATTTATCAGTTTTAAATCAGCCATTAGAGGCAGTAATGCGCACAGTTAGAGCTACATTTCGGTTAGGATTAGACTGTTTGTAAAAGCACTTTGTGACAACTTTGTTGTAAAAGGGCTTTATAAAATAAATGTGATTGATTGATTGATAGTATATGGCTGATGGCAATATGCTGAGTTCCACAGTCCAGTACAGATGCCCTTAGCAGTGGAAAATTGGCCACACCCACTTGTGCCTTATGCTTAAATGTATAATGTAAAAGGGCTTTGTCGTTTGTGGGTTACAGAATTTTAGCATCGCCTGAAGGTAGGGGAGGCAGACTGGAAGCCAGTGGTTTATGGAAGAGTGGGGGGTGACTTGAAGACCAGGGGATTGGATTGCTGAGAGAAAGGAGGCCAACCAACAGTCATTTGCAATGGTGAAGATGTAAGAAAACTAAGGTCTGGATTAGTGCCTGTGCTGCTTCCTGTGCGAATAACGCTGTACTCTGCAAAGGTAGAGCATGAAACAGAAGGGAAGGGAAGAGGAGCGGACGTAGAACACAGCCCTGAGGGACATCTATTGTTAGCCTATGGGGTAGACGCTGGTCTTCTCCACTCACCTGCAACTGGATCCTATCAAAAGTATTAATTGTTATTTCCTACGTAGCTTAATTACCGCAATTTGATTACCACCTGTACCGGTATGAATGAATAGATGCCATCAGGGCAGAGTGGGGACACAAATCTACTTAACAAAATGGCAGCAATTCCAGGTCTGGAATCAGGTAACAATTGCTGGTCAATTTTGATATTGGCATATACAGTGACGCAAGGCAAACACAAAGCAAATACAAGGCAGACGCAGTGATTCTTCTGCCATTAAATGACAGTTGGTGTTACCGTGTTACAAAATGCAGTTACGCTGTATGTCTGATTAAGGAATACGTATATTATATTATTATATGAAAAGGGGTGAATAAGTCAGACATATATCTCTACCCCTAAACAATCTAAATCTAAAGTAGTTTGAAACGTCCACTGGTTGAAGCTAAAGTGCAGGTCAATGCAGATATCACGGAGTGCTAATGGCAAAACCAAATAGACCAGCATCAGCCTTTCACCAGAGAAGCATCATCATTACCTTCAACACTCAATATAACCTTGAAACTCCCATTTAACATTCCAGCTTCTGAACTACAGAGCCATTCCTAAATGTGTACCAATGTGTTCATGGAGAATGTGCTTAATTATTCTATTGTTTTCAGCTCTAGTAGTAAGCTGCAGAGAACTTATGATATATGCCGCTACTACTATGCTATACAGATGGTGTGTGGAATAAAACCAATATACCACTTTTACAGTTTTTCTCAATCGATTTGGTATGTTTCTCCAAACTCAGGTAACTGCTCTCAAAACAGTTAACACAGCAAACTAAACACACTCTTATGTTGGCAAAACAGTTAAACATTCACTGCACAATGAAACACAGCATTTTATTCTAGTAATGCATGTATTAAAATTCAATATTAACATCAAAACTAAAAGTGTGTTCTCTGTTGATTTGATAGCAAATTCAGCTGAAGACACACAAAGAAATAAATGAAAATACATGTTTTTCATTAAGTTCTTTAATGAGGAGTTCAGGTCTATAACAATGAGTTTTCACCCCACAAAGAAATATGCAAATACAATAAGTACATATTTAAATAAAAAGTTTACATGTAACATGTAAAAACAAATGCATTCATTGAATCAATTCATTTATTGATCATGCCTCTCAATTACATCTGGCCAGAGAATTTCATCAACATTTCATTTACAGTAGCATGGAATAGTTTATGGACACATACTTAAAATTCTGAGAAATTATAACTTTGTGTTGACAGTAAAAGTGCAGTAACTGGGTTGCACATACTTGAACAAACTGGAATCGCAACTCCTTCACTCTAACGGAGTTCCTCTCATGGGGCACTTTGTATACTTGCTTCATTCGGATTTAATTTCTCCTTAGAACACGATCAATTGTGGAAAGACTGCATTGGTGGATATTGTGGAACAGTTGATTGTCCTGTATTATTCTTTGCTGAAATTCTTTGAGGCGGAGGGTATTGTTCTGGACCACCATATCAACAATGGCATGCTCTTGTTCAATTGATAGAAGTCTTGTTCGTCCACATGAATGTTCTCTAACTTCAATTCTGTAAAATGTTTGGACAAGCAGGAACATTTACTGTAGAAATCTAGACCTGTGTCAAAAAAGACTACATGGACTCATTGTAGAATTAGAATGATATAGTTACTTACCGGTTTCCCTCTGAAATGTGTGGATAATTGAAGCCACTGTGGATCTGTTTATATTGGGCTGAACTCTCTGCCCAGCTTCTCTCAGTGAGAAACCAGGATTTATGACATGATCAATAAGTGTGGCTGTGATTTCATTTGAAACACGCATGTACCCTGTATCCTTCTACCTCTCCTCCCTCCTCCTACACCTTGCCCTCCTCTTACACCTTGCCCTCCTCTTACACCTTGCCCTCCTCTTACACCTTGCCCTCCTCTTAAACCTTGCCCTCCTCTTACACTTGCCCTCCTCTTACACCTTGCCCTCCTCTTACACCATGCCCTCCTCTTACACCTTGCCCTCCTATTACACCTTGCCCTCCTCTTACACCTTGCCCTCCACTTTTTCTGTGTTGAGTGGATTATTAACTCATCAGATATCAATTTTGGGTTAGTTGAGGACATAAGGTGTGCAACTGACTATTTTACAATTCATAGAGTTTTGTTTGTTCTGTGTTGAAAATGGTACAAAAATGCTTGTGATCTTTGTGAAGACCAAGGAAAAAGCTGCCAATGTTTTTCCTGATATATTAAAGATATGGTTGGCTGTATGAACTGCTGTGATAACATTAGGGAATTTTGTGCACAGTGTTTAGAGAAAATTATGCTTTTGATTTGTAATTTGTATGAACTGAAGGAGTATTTACTTTCTGTTTAGGACAATTACAAAGTGTACTGATCACTGTGTTAAATGTTTTGAGAGCCGTTACCTGAGTTTGGAGAAATGTACCAAATCGATTGAGAAAAACTGTAATAGCTTTTTTCTGGCATGAGGCAATGGGTTAGAGTTAGTTGCCTTATTGCCATGATAAACCAGTTGCCAACAGTCTCATTGATCAGCATTCAGTGTTTAAATTATTATATTGGTTGCCTGCAAGTGTTGTGACTAAATCTGTTGTATTACTGAGATGTGCCTTTTTTATCCTCTCTCGTATATTGTTATATACATTAAAGTAAACAGCAGAACCATGTTTTCAAATGATCGGTAATAGACAGCAAAAATTAGCATTTTTTATTGGACCAAGTCTTGTTTCCGTCTGTTTTCTTTAGTTTGGTGCCTAATTACATACAAGTCTGATGTGAGCACAGCAGGAGACCACAGAGCTGTGCTCTATCTTTGCAGAAATCCCAATCCTTGTCTCTCTTTCAAATGAGATTTTCCTCAACTGCCGGCATCTTGGCAGTGTGCAGACTAGTCGGGGACCTTGGATGATATGCACAATACAGGAGGAAACAAAGACACTTCACAACGGCTTAGGCAGCAGCACGGCTAATGCTATTGGCTAACGCTAACACGTGCTGTGATGTTCCTTGAGAGCACTTCTGTTAGGCCCACCCAGGTGTGCAAAATCCCTTGAACACATGCAGTGAATGCTAACACGTGCTGTGATGTTCCTCAAGAGCACTTCCGTCGGGCCCACCCATATGTGCAAAATCCCTTGAACATGAAGATGCTTTCCATGTCGTACTTGATGGAGATTAATTGAAGCTAAATAGGTTGACAGGTTTAATGAACTGGGTTGTGCTTGTGCTTAGCTTGCGCCTGTGATAGCACACTTGACGAAGGTAGCCTATAAACTCAAAGTAAAGCTCAAAATAGGTAGGCCCCCTGTCAATCGATAGTGGGCAAAGAGAAGGACATGGGCAGTTGGGTCCGAACATTAATGCAATATGGGACATGCTAAAGGTTTTCACAAGGGCATATCACTCATGTTAATTTCTTTTGTTGATATTGTTGTTTGCTTTAACAAATCCGCACCTGCCCATTCGATGTACACATTCTGATTGAACCCTTGTGGTTTTTCCTTCCCTGTGCAATTGGTTGCACGGCAGATGAAACCTCCTCAGGCATTTCTCACTGGCAGCACTTCAAGCAAGTTTATCTCTGTGATAGAAGCTTAGAAGGCATTTTTCCACAACAACAATCGTTGCGGCAATTTCATTTAAATAACATTTACACAATAAGTCCTCAACTGGCAGCTTCATTAAATAGTGCCCGCAAAAACCGGTCTTATCATCAACAGTGAAAAAGCAACTCCGGAGTGCTGGCCTTCTAATTGCAAAGAAAGACAATAAAATGAAACGATTAAGATGGCCCAAAGAACAGAAACACAGGACAGAGAAAGACTGGGAAAATAACTGTTATGGACCGGCGAATCTGCCTAATGTAGCTATTAGTTTCAAAAACATCTGTTTTAAGCAGAAATAGTCATTTACAATGTCTACAGATAGAGAGTTTGCAAGTTTAGCCTTTTACTTGACTATCTATTTAGTCACTTTCATTAACTGAAGAAAAATTTTAATTAAAAAAACGAATTCAAAACAATCAAGTAGCAAAGCAAATGTCAGCTACGCCCTAGAACATTCTACATTCTAGATGGCACAGTTTTGTTGTTTTGATTTAGATATTTGACGCATTAAATTAATTAGGGTATTGGATGAAGACCCAAAACAAATTGGCACTCCATATCGCTCCAGAGTTTTGCGGATTGACAGCTGTGGAAAGTAGCATGTTAGCTAACAATGTAACTGAGCCAGCAAGTCAAACTTAATATTAAATGCAAGAGAAAATAGTTCTCGATAACAAGTAAAGTACACATGACATTGACTATGGTTCACTGCAGCCCACATGATTCGATACGTTACACCTAATGCCAACTTTCTGAGGCTTCTGGTCTTTGCAGAGAGAACTCAGGGTGTGTAGGCCTCTGGTGTGTAGACCTCTGTCCTATCAACTCTGTGGAGCTGAGCAGTTGAACGAGTTTGTTCAGCAGCCGCCTCTGACGACTGGCTGGAACACATGGGAAAGTCATCAAGCAGAAATAGGCCAGGAAATAAACTGACCACAGAGTGAACTGATCTAGACACTTGCTTGGCTTACTCTGAGGAGAAACTAGTGCTGTAGAAAACTGTGGTAACCCTGTACATAATTCTCCAATTGACTCTGGAAGATAGACCCTTTTTTCTGTCTCTCTCCCTGTTTATCTTCGTCTGTGTCTCTGTCTGTCTCTCTTTCTGTCTGTTTCTGTCTCTCTTTCTGTCTGTATGTCTCTCTCTTTTACAGTTTTTCTCCATTGGTTTGGCTCATTTTTTGAAACAGAAATTACATTCTCAAAACAACATGGACAAACCTCCAAACCACTTGGCAATTGTTCAAAACAGAATTGAATTTCTCATTCATTTCATCAAATTGCAAATGTCTAAGTACATGTCTCAATGTCTCAGTACATCTTTGCAAATGATTAAGTACAGGTAGCCTTGATTTAACACAATTTCCAAGTGAATAGATCTTGTTGATCTAAACTGATTTTTGATTCTCAGTCTAATGGTTGTTCGCTCCAAAACGTGTCAGCGTCATTTCATTGTGTAAGTCATCACATGCACAATAGTCTGTTCAATTGTCTAAAGTAGTCAAGAACATAAAACCATGAATACCATGTATAAATCCCTTGGATAATTTGGTACATTTACATATTACAGCAATTGATTGATACTATAACTTGACTGCAGGAGGACTGTCACACATCTCAGATGACCAATCAAACATTATGTTTAGTTACCTGACTGGTTCTGTCCATGACTGTGAATGCTGCCAAACATGTATGTAAAGAGCTTGACCATGCAGGACCAGTACATCTTCTAAACATGGAGGCACCTGGCCAAGTAAATGAACAAGGGCAACGGCCTGCTCGAGTAAGAGGAAGAAGAAGAGGAGTAAGGGTGCGTGGTGGTGGAATAGGGGGAAGAGGCCGAGGAGCACGAAGACACCATGCTGTCCCGGATGAAATTCGGGCCTTTATTATAGACCATGTCATCAACCATGGCCTCACAGTGGCGGAGGCAGGTCGCCGAGTCCAGCCTAATGTGTCTCGCTCTACAGTCTGCTCCATCATCCAATCCGTTAACAGGGAAAACAGGCATTTAGTCAGTCAATGATGGAATTATATGTTTTATAGGACAGGACACTGTGCATAGAGCAAGAAATAGATTTATTTACACATTTACCTATTTATTTTGTGTGTGTGTGTGTGGAATAGTTTATTTTCCACAGTATTGATGAATCTGTGGCCAGAGAGACAGAAGCATGTGGATGGCCAGGAGGGTGAGGACAGTGACCAGTGAAGAACTGTTAGTTGTGAAACTCCAGCTTTTTGTTTGTGTGTTTATATTACAGTATATTATGCTGTATACATTTATTTTTACTCTGATGTATGGAAGTTACTTTATGTGTATGAATGATAAAGGTTATAATTTCCTTAGCAGTATGAGTGCAATGTGTGATGTCAAACCATGGGGGGGGGTACTTTTACCCTAAAATCCTATTTCATTTTTTTTTTCAGTTTTATACACAATTGTATTCTGTTAGCTAGACAAAAACAGTACAGTAACTATTATCAATGATGGGCTAAGACTGAAAGGTGGACATGAGGGATAATTCATTGGTCCTCTGCCATAGTGACATAACATCTAAACATTTTGACTTGCAGTGCTTACACAATGCCAAAGGGACGGAGCATTTTGGGGGCACTGACTGGTTAAATGAGAAGGAAATTTAGTTTTGACACATGAGTGAACTGTTTTCGGAGAGGTATGAGGTTTTGCAGGTGAACCATGGTGTTGTGCCGAACCATCCACGTTATTTTGGCAAAAGCACCAAGAGTGTTGAGAACGTCCGGTCTGTTTCAAGAAATGAGCCAAAGCAATTGAGAAGGACCTCTGCCATTTTGGTGGCACTGACTCTTTATCTGGGAAAGGAATTTAGTTTTAAAGCATGAGTGAACAGTTTTGGGAGAGATATGAGCTTTTGCAAGTGAGCTATAGTGTTGTGCTGAACTGTAACACTGTTTTGCCAAATGATCTTAGAGTTTTGAGAATGTAATTTCTGTTTCAAGAAATGAGCCAAACCAATGGAGAAAAACTGTAATATGCATGGAGAGGTGTTTGAGAGTATAGGGGATAGTTGATGGTGAAAGACCTTCTTTGACAACTTTGTTAAGGCCTTCATCGTGTCTTTGATTTTTATTTTCTGAAAACGCAGGTAGGTAGTTTTGGGAAGGAATGGTTTTTTTTGTTTGGGTTTGTGTGGTGTGGCAGAGACGAGGGTGATGAGATTTGGACATGGGTTCGGGTGTGTCCCGGTAGAAGAAATGGCAGAAGAAATGGGCAGGAGTAAAGACCTTAGTGACTTTGACAACTTGTCATGGCCAGACTGGGTCAGAGTATTTCAAGGCTCATGGGGAGCTCTTGTTAAACAGTGGTAAGTACCTACCAACAGTGGTCAGAGGAGGGACTAACCACAAGCCGGGTGTTGGAAACCCAAAGATCATCGATGAACAAGGGAAACAAAGGATATCCCCTCTGGTCTGAACTGACAGAAGGTCTACAATGGCTCAAGCCACAGAACATTTTAATGGTGGCTACAGAAGGAACGTTGATGAAATTGAGGATAGGAAACATGGCGTTGTACACCCTCTGTGGTATAATCAGGGGTTCTGGGGACTGACAGTATGGTTTGGGATTTGATGTGCCAGGATGATGCCGTTAATGTCCTTATTAGACCACTTTTGGGAGAAGTTGGTTGGTGTTTTTTAATCTGGAAATGTTTGTGATGGGACCCTGGTACCGCAGATAGGACAGGAGAACGTGTGTGTTCTTGAATTGTTAATTTCCCTAAGTTTTCCCCAACAGTCAGTTTGGTTAACTAGGAGGAAGCAGGTCAGTGGGATGGCAATAGACCCTCTGTGCATTTTTTTCTGGCTTAACGAGTTTCTAGATCAATTCCATATGTTGGCATAGAGGACATTTTGCATGTAGCAGAAAAACAAAATTACTTCAGGTGCAATAAGTGAACCAAAACTTGCATTGGTTTAATCACATCTGTACAGACGGGTGACAAATAAAAAAAATCTGAATACACGACTTAAGGAACATGACAAATGCAGAGGCTTTACAGGTGTGCTGCATAATAAAAATGAGCAAATACCACCCTTTATGTTCTGCTTCATGAATACAAATGTTGCCCAGTGCACGGTTTCTAGGAAGAAGCCTCCGCTGTCAAATAATAAAATGTACTTAAGAGTTCTCTGAGACCATCTGGAAAACAGTAAATCCATTGGATGGACAGAGGATTTTAAAATTCACCTTTTTGGTCACAAATAAATCTGCAATGTTTGGTAAAAACCCAACACGCCCAACCACCAAAAGAACCTTATCACAACAGTCAAACATTGTGGTGGAAATGTCTACATCTGGGGCTGCTTTTCCACTTCTGGGCCTGGTCGACTGCAAATCATTCAATGAACCATGAGTTCTGTGGTATACTACAGAATTCATAAACAAAATGTCAGGCCATCAGTCAAGAAGTTGAAGCTGGGCCAGAAATGTGTCTTCTAACGATACCATATGCCAATGCATTCAGGCGCCAAATAACTGGCCTAGTCGTAGGTCTGACCTTAATCCAATTGAGATGCTGTGGCAAGAACTAAAGCGGGAAGAACATGCCAGACACTCTCTAAACAAAGTTTAGAATGATTTCATGTTTTTTAAATATTTACTACATATAAGCCAACTCCTGTAAGATGCACATATTTTCAAACAACATTCTGTGTGATATACATGCAAAAAGATTATCACAAAAGGCCAAGAGAACAGACATTGGACAGCCACACTGGAACTCCTGGAGCATCCTGGAGTTGCCTCTTTACTCTTTACTGTTGACATTGAGACTGGTGTTTTACTAATACAATTTAATAAAGCTTCCAGTTGAGGACCTGTGAGGCGTCTGTTTCTTAAACTAGACACTCTACAGCCTACATTCTACCAGATGCTACGGCTAAGCTAGCGATGAAAGAGCTGCAGGCTGCTATTAGCATTCAACAGACTGCTCATCCCGATGCCTTTATAATTGTTGCAGGGGATTTGAACCACTCGAATCTGAAAACAGTTTTTCAAAATTCCACCAAAATGTCTCCTGCCCAGCAAGAGGAGACAATACACTCAACCAGGTGTACACTAACATTCCAGAAGCTTAGAAAGCCACCCCCCCTCCCCCACATGGGTCAGTCTCACCATCGCTCACTGCTATTGCTACTAAGGTACCTGTCATCAAGCACGTGAAACCTACAGTGAGGACAGTCAAAGTGTGGCCTGAGGGGAGTTTGTTTGCCACTCAGACTACCACTGACTCCCATATTAACATTGAATCATATGCATCCTCCATTCTGGATTACATCGACACCTGCACCAACAATGTCACCACTCATAAACAAATAAAGACTGGGGATGAAAAAGAGGTCAGGCTACAGCTGAAGTAGCACGTGATGCTGCTTTCAGATCCTGTGACAGGGATGCCTACAGCTCATCCCGGGCCAACCCGAAAAAGGGGCATCAAGATGGAAAAACACGTCCACAAACTGAGGATTGAGGAGCATTTCCACAACAACTCTGACCCTCGACGCATGAGGCTGGGCCTTCAAGCCATCACTGACTACCGACCAAAGCACCCAACACCACTGATGTCTCCATTACCAACGAGCTGAACACTTTTTATGTCCGCTTCGACAGAGACAACATAGACCCAGCCATTAAATAGGAGCTCTCCCCAGATGTCATCCCCTTCAGTCTGTCCATCACATAGGTATCTTCTGCACGCAAGGCGTCTAGTCCTGATGGTGTCCCCGGGCGTGTGCTTAGAGCGTGTGCTCAGGGTGTGTGCTTAGAGCTTGTGCTTAGAGTGTGGCTGGGGTCTTCGCGGTCATTTGCAACCTGTCACTGTCCCTGGCGGTTGTCCCCTTGTGCTTCAAGACCACAGCCATTGTGCCAGTGCCGAAGCAGTCGACTGGGTCATGCCTAAATTACTTTCAACCTGTTGCACTCACCCCTACAGTCATGACGTGCTTTCAAAGACTCTTATTGGCTCACCAGTCCTGCCTCCCTCCACTCCACATCAGTTTGCCTATCGCCAATAGGTCTACTGAGGACGCCATCTCCACTACTGTCCACTCTGCCCTGACACACCTGGTTCATACTTCAGCTCAACATTTATTACAGTCATCCCCTCTAGGCTGGTTACCAAACTCCAAGACCTTGGGATCAGCCACTCTTGTTGCAACTGGACTTTAGACTTCCTATCCAACAGACCTCAGCCTGTCTGGTTGGACAATCTCACCTCCTCCACCATGACTCTGAACACTGGTGTCCCACAGGGCTGTGTGCTTAGCCCACTCTTGTACACCCTCTTCACCTACAACTGCGCACCTCTGCACAGCTCTAATAACATTGTCAAGTTTGCAGATTATACCACAGTAGTTGGTCTTATAAAGGAAAATGACGAGGCAGCCTACAGAAAAGAGATCAAGCACCTAGTGGCTTGGTGTGCAGATAACAACCTGGCCATCAATGTCAAGAATACAAAAGAACTGATTGGCGATAACAGGAAGACAAATAGCTGTATACATGCCCCAGTTCTCATTGACGAGACCAGGGTGGAACGTCAGGACAAACCTATTCTGGTCCCTCAACACCACAACCCTGGTCAAAAAAGCATACAGCGCCTGTACTTTTTAAGGAATCTCAAGAAGGACCACTTATCTACTAACATCCTGGTAAATCTTCAGCAAGGTCTCCCACTCCTCTTTCTATTCTGGTTATAGCCAGTTTGCACTTTTCTGTAAACAGAGTAGAACTTGTTGTTTCTCGCATGGAATATCTTTCATTTCTCAGAACAATAAAAGATTATCGACTTTCAGAAGTTCTTGGTTTCTGGCAATTTAACCAAAACCACAACTGCAGAGGTTTAAACAACTCAAAAGAAAGACAGTTTTATTGCTTCTTTAATCAGCACAACAGTTTTCAGCTGTGCTAATATAAATAGGAAATGCACAGCATTAATACCACAGAACTTTATCAGCATTTCTGTGACCCAGCCTCAACAAAAACTGCATGTTGTTGAGCATCACATTCACATTCTGGAATTTATGGCAGCGCTGCCATTCAGAGACGCTTGTGTCCATGCCCAAAGCACATGAAGCATACCTTCTTTTTAGGAGCCCAAATCCTGGATCCCTGAGCAATGGAAAACAAGTAATACGTTCTGATGAGTCATCTCGGATGTTCGCTCAGCATGGTCGTATAATGGCCAAGGAATATGAGGCCATTTTACAGGACCAGGTGCACCCTGAAAACATTGTTCCCAGATGATGTTCCACTATTACAGGACGATAATGCTCTCATACACATTGCTAAACCATTTTGGACTGGACTTTGCACTGGAGCCTAATCCTGCTATGAAAGTGTTTTTGCACTGCACCCATTGACAATAAATGACATTCACCATGATGCATTTGACATATTTAGTGGACACACCAACTGCATGTTTTCACAAATGTTGTACTTTTTAAGTTATGCTTGTTGCTACCCCATAAACTCATAGCGGTGATTCAACTCGTGAGTACAGTTTTGCTAAATGAAAAATGAAAAAAGTGCTTATATTTTATAGTTATATTGCACAAATTGTACATGGATTCATTGAGTAAGTGTTATGTCAAAATACTGTATAACATTTTATTTAACAGTATTTAAGAACTTTATTTGTGGATTTGTAGAGGCTTATAACTTGAGAAAAGGGTAAACAAGTGTTTAGAGACTTCAATGTGTAACCCTCATTTGACTCTGAGCAGTTTGTTTATATTATCACCATTTAAATGTAAGGAAACACATTTGAATACTAGTTAAATTGGCAACATATATAGATAATATCAGCCAGCTGGACAACTTTCATGTGAACAACAAAATGTAAATTACATTGACAGAAAGTTAGCGGTGTTAGCTAACATTATCAAACATTGCAGCTTTCGCCAGCAGATAAGTGACCGCTAGCTAGCTAAACATCGTCTGTCAGTATTAAACTATATGCTAATAGCCAGTCCATCCAAAAACATGCAGAGTTTTTTGCGGGCAAAAATCTTTGATTATGCGGCACGTTTTCGTAAAAAATGCGATGGAATATGCGGGATATTTATGCAATTTAATGCGATACAATTGCGGGAAACTTGCAAAAACTGCGGTTTGATGAAAAAGAGAAAAAAGTGATTCCCCAACTCCCTGTTCTCACTACGCTACTACCTTAATGTAAAGAGTCATTTCTTATTACTTCCTATGATAAGACAGCATACTACATCACAGAAAGTGCTGGGAATAGTGGCAAATTGGTTGTCCAGCGTCGACTTCCGCCTGCGGTCCAACACACAGTTGCACGAAGTGCAAAATAATTTGCCCCCACTGTCATGTAACACACCGGGAAACTGCTTTGCGCGGTCTTTTGCGTTTATGTTCATTGGCAAATGAGATTTATTTGCAGGCTTCATCATGGCTTATTCGCGGGGTTTGCAGCTTTTCAATGATGTTCACGTCGCATAATTACGTCACTTCATAACGTTCCCATGGCAACAAGGGGGATGGCTGCTCTTGGGTGAAGTAAACGCAACATTTTCCAACTTTCTGCTAAGACGAAAATGCGGGGATTATGAAATTATGCGGCGAGATTGCGGAGTATTTGAAAAAATGCGACCCCCGCATAAATATGCGGACTTTGGCTGATTATGCATTGAATTCAGTGATCGCATAATCACGTTTTTCTGGAGGGACTGAATAGCAAAGGCTGACAGGTAATAGTAATTTTGAACGGGTCAACTATATCAAGAGCACTGCAAAACCCTGGTCCGTAGTGGAGGGTAGCAAGAAACTTCACTACTCAAAAAGTACCCACTGAAGGCACGTGAGCAAGCTGTGAAAGTATTCTAATGATTATCGTTTTTCTATGGGGGTGGCAGCATCAAGCTGTGGGGATACTTATCAGCAAGGACTTGGTGGCAAGTTAAAGATTAAGAAAAAATTTATGGAGCAAATTACTGCAAAATACTACGACTGACCCTGCTTCAGTCTTGTAAAAAAATAAAGCTTAGACAATAATCCCAAGCATAAGGTCAAAGCAACATTGGAGTGGCACAAGAAAATGTAGCATAGCCAACAGTAGCCAACCAGTGCATGTCCTAATCTCAATATCCTTGATAATCTTTAGCACTATTTGAACATTTTCATTCACAAGGGTTGTTCAACCAATAAGAAAAATGTGGAGCAAATTTGCCAAAACTCTCTGTCACTCTGTGTAAAACTAGCACAAAAAGACTTAAACGCTTTAATTTCAATGCAAAGTGCCTCTACTAAAGGTTATTGTGTTGAATATTTATATATGTTGAACATCTTCCACATTGTACTTACAAATATTGCGCAAAAAAAAAAAAAATACCTTGCAATAATTGATTTTGAATGTCCATGTTTTTAAATGAAATCTCAAAAAGAAGAACATTTGTGCTTTTAAGTGTTTGTATACTTTTGCACTATAATTATATTGTATATATCTGTCTCTCAACTCTCCAAATCTCTTTCATTTATCTCTCTCTCTCCTTTACCTTCTTTTTCTCTCTGTCTATTGTCTTTTTCCTAGCCCTGACAGAGTTGGGATCTCAGGCCAAATGTCTGATTGCTGTGTGCCCTGGCAGCAGAGCTCCTCTCTCCCCCACTGAACCACGTCCATTGATCCTACCATCAATTATCGGATCCTCTGCTCGTTTTTCCTTGAAATTGCTTAGCAATAGCAACGGCTAATTTGTCACCAGTTTGGGCAGAAATCCATGTCGATTACAGAGTCGGTTGATGGGGAGGATGGCCTCTGAGGCTAGCCTTTGCTGCAGGCCTTACACAAACACTTTATTTTTCCCATAAACCCCAAAGCAGGGCAAAAAAGTGGTGACTATGCGAAACAGAGTGTGTAATTGGTCCAAATATAACTGCGACCAGAATTGGCTTGGTCATTTAAGCAACAATGTCAGCGGTTGGGGATCATCTCTGTGCCATAGTCCCTACATAAGAATGCTCAGCGTGTTGTTTAATTGAATGCATGGTAATAACGCTAGGTGTAGATCTGTGTGTGTGTGTGTGTGTGTGTGTGTGTGTGTGTGTGTGTGTGTGTGTGTGTCAGAGCAGTGCAATTCAGACTCGTTTTAAAATCCTTTCTTCACCCCACCCCCAACTAGCTCTGAGCACACAGCCGTGATGGACACTTCCAAATGAACCTTTGTAGCTTCACCATTTCACTCAAGTCAAGTCCATAGTCCACATTCTCTTTCCAGAGTTATTTCCGCTGACCAGAGAATTCGTTAAGAAACCCAGCGACATAATGAAACTATAAGATGCATTTATTCTCACATTCTCGCATTAACTTAACTGTCATCGTACTAAACGCCTTTTTATGTTTGCAGTGGATTATTAACTGTTGCTGTTACGAAGGCATAATTTATGCATTAGATATTTGACAGCTATGAAGAATAAACCCATTTGTTCCGTACACTCCCAAGTGAACTGTCAATTTCAATGATAGAATTTCCTGGTTTTAGGAAACGAGAAGGCATTTAATCATTGTGCCTTTTCTTCATTTTCCTAATTGCTCACTCTGCTGTTTTCCTGATTCTACTAAAGAATTATAATTAAGTTCAATGTTATTTCCCCTTTTTGTAGAGAAATAAGCTTATTACCTGAGTTGCATTGTTGAGGTCATATGCAAATTCATAATACGTTGCCAAGTCTGCCTTTCTGAATGACAAAAATTGCTTACAGTGCTTTCTCTTAACTGCTCAAAAACATTTAGCCTTTACTAACGCAATAACTAAATAGAAATGCTATCAGTTTGACGACACAAAATGTGTCCATCTTAGAGTGGGACAAGTATATTAACAATCCAAATGACCCTTTAGTGTAGGTTATTTTAGTATAGCACAGAGATTTGTATATCCAGTAAAATAGAGAAGTTCACCCCAGCTTTATGTGTCAAAGTTTGCACCTCCCATCTGGCTTCTTTTGATTGACGCGACGGGTTGCAAATCAAAGCCAATGGTTTGAGGTCCGACAGTCATACAGTGAAGAAGTTCTCACCAAGTGGCGTGGCATTTGATAGAGTAGCACATTTAGTACCCATTAACATAAGTGAGGTAAGATTTGAACTGCAGTCAACGTTAATTAGAAGACCCATTTTTCAGTATGTTAAAATTTTTTATGTATTGGTTTAGTCAACTTTAAGTGAACTTTGCTTTCAATAACTCAGCGTGAATGTTAATCCCCAAACTATTAACTTTGATGTCTGACAGCCCAGACATGGCTGTTGTGGAATCTCTAGAGTAAATGTCTTTTCTCTTCCATTCCCAAATCCTCTCGTCTATTTTGATCCGCTGGCATTAGAAAATGACAACTTTTTGGTTGAGAGGATTTAATTTTCCTCAGAATACGAATATGCAAAGAGCAAAAGCCATATAAAACAATTGAGGCGAACATCTTGTAGAGATAAAGACAAAAATGTTTATCTTACACAAACATGCTCACATCTTGAAATATTTTGTACACAGTTTAATCCCAGCTGAAACCATGCATATTGTCCAACTAATTATCCCTTGTTCACCTAATGAATAGTGTGTTGTGTGTAAACAAAGTGAATACGACGATCGTACAAGCATTAACTTCCCAAACTGCCACTGTGCATCTGCCTACAAAACACTGGGATGGAGCGCAATGAAATCTCAAGCTATAGCGGAGCTGTGTCAAAACATCCTACCAGGAATAAGATAAGAGAAATTAGAACCAAAAATAACAGGAGGCATCATCCATAACTACTGGTCTTGTGAATTCTGCCCACTACATCCACACGCTTGCTGGGTTGGATAGACAGAGCCTCCCACCCCCACACTCCCCCAGGGCCAGATAGGTCCACCCACTCCCCCACTATTGTATTCAGTCACAACCACAAGTGACAAAAGCTGACACGGAGAGGGCGGTCTCATTGTCTCACCCCGGTCTCACACATAGGGACACAGGAGATCTCAGACTATTCTTCCTTCCTTCTAACACTCTGACCCGCTCGCCCACAGTTACTATCTGTCTGTCCTTCTCAGACACAGAGTCACACTATCATGATAGAGTCACATTGATAAATATGTGTATGTACACACTCCGCTATTTGAGCATGCTCTACCATACAGCGCGGCGCGTTTAATTTCTTCTCATTAAACAATCCCCCATGTTCACTCTCTTGTTAAAACATCCAGATTTGCGCTGGGAGTGGACGTGGGGAAACGTTGACAACATGCGTTTCAGTGACTTGCCAACTCTAGCCTTAGAAGCCCCGCAAAACCATCCCCTGCAAAATACAACAACCAAAAGCTTGCAGAAACAGAGAGGCAACTTACCAATCAGCATGTGGAACTGCTCCTCTCCTCCTCCTCTCTAGCTCTCTCTTCCCCTCACTTCCCCACTGACACGGACACAAAACATCTAGAGGAGCGCTTTGGTTTTATCATTTGTTTTCAGTTTTTTCCCTCTTTCCTTCTTACTCCCCTCCCTTTGTCCTGGCCGGTAAAAAAAGTGCACACATCCACACAAAGACCTCTTCAGCCTCGCTAGCCCTGGTCCCCTCCAGCATCCAGACACTAGGACAACATCAAAGCAACTTGGGGGGAACACTTCAGGGGCCTATTGTCTCCGTGCAGCTCTGTTTTTCTTTTCGCTCCCCCCTCATGACTCGCCCACACTTGGTACGGTCCGGGCATTCACGCCAAGTAGCTTTCACACATGGAGAGGAAGCTTGTCTCCGGCAATTGCTGACAAGCTACAAACAAGACAGCCCCCACCCCCCCGCACGCATTCGCCCGCAGGCGTCCACCCTAACAAACACCCCCTTTTCACCCGCTGTCTAGGCAGCTTTCTCCGTCACCCGCTCTTTATCCACTGACCACTATTCAGATTGCTCCTCCTGTCCTTCTCCGACTCTCTCGTTCGGACTGTGTGAGCCTCCTCTGACCTGCTGTCTCTCTTTTTCGCACACACACGCACACACACGAACACACACAGAGAATTGGGTTGTGCCAGCGCCGACCGCCCCCCACTTTGCCAGGTGAAACACCACACACCAGGGGGTGTCGATAAAACACGGACGACTGGCGACTGTGGGAGTAGAGGAGACGCGTGTAAAATGTGGATGCTGAAGAGTTAGGAAACGAGAGTAAGGTACGGGGGTTGGGTAGGACGAGGTTCTTCCTAATGCCTGGGCTCAAAGGCTGAGAATCACAGCAACACACGGGGGCAGGGAAGGAGGCAGGGGCAGTCCAGAGGAGAGATGGGGATGTGTTGAAACAATGAACCATGATCACCCAACTTGTAAGTCATCACCAACCGACACAAAATCAGCACGTCTTCTCGAACAGAACCAACTCTGACAGGACACACGGGAAGGTGATGGCAGCCAGGCAGAATGATGAAGAAACCCTTCTGGTGGCACATGTTAATCAATAAACAAATATGTTTTGTGTGGTTACGACTGGGACACCTGCATTGTCCAATAGCTTTTCCTGCATGCGGTGTACTCCATTCCCCCCTCACATTTCATATGAGCTCACTGGCATTGACCATGGTGCTTCACAGCTTCTTCTTCTTCTGATCCTTGTAGATAGTCTCTATTCATCCCAAATATCATACTACTCTCAAGTACACTACATGCCACTAGAGGTGACATATAGGGAATTTTAGCGTCTCATTACGAAGGCGCGAGTCTGGGATGTGACACCTTGTAATACTTTAATGGACTGCGTCACCATTCCTTAGCACTCACATTCTAACCCCTTCATTACTTGGCAAAGAGGTTGGACCATATACCCTTAGACATAATTGCAGATAGGTTCAATTGGCATTGCATGTAAGCAATAAAGCACAGGGTTATGGTATATGGCCCATATACAATGGCTAAGCGTTGTTCTTACGCATGATGCCTTGCAGAGTGCCTGTTTACAGTACTTAGCCTTAATCTAATGACAACCTACCACACACTCTAAATAATGTGAACCAATATACCAGATTCCTAATTAGTATTATAAAGTGGCACCAGAGCAATTACAGCAGTGAAAAGGTATGCAATATCATGCACAGTTTATACTGTCTAAAAATATAGCTCACCCAAAGCCACTTATGTCATTAAAGGTTAACACACATACTCTTATCATTTGTACAATGGGATGTTTAGAGGCCATAGAGTCACGACTGTCATTTAACACATCCCATTCAGAAAGATGGTAACCTACTGGAACACTGTCCCAGACCAGAGAGATGTGTACCTCCTGCCGACCCACAACACCACTTCCATCAGCATCTTTTCACTGATCCAGGACCGACCCGGGCTGACACTTCATAACTTAATTCTATCTATCCTGTAAATAGAGAACTCACACAGTTTATTGTCAAATACATGTACATCTAGACTAGGTTTACGATCAATCGGGTTGACTGGCATGAAACATAGCTTCGACCTTTACTTAAGGAGCTATTAGCAAACTTTCAATTGCGAAATGTCAGAAAGCCTCACAGGAAATGTGATTGTATGGAGACCCATAAAAGCTTGCTTTGTTTCTCGTCAACAAATGCATAATGACTCTAGACTCTACGTACCATCCGGAGGTTTACATTTGTTTCTCCATATAAACAGTTCATTTTACCAGGTAGTGCCTGTAAGGCACAGTTGTCCTTTTTATCTGTTTCATGTCGGAATTTGTACTTACCAAGATTTATTAAAGACAGGCTTTGTTTTCGCTATTGTCGACAAGAAATTGTTATTAAAGAGATCAAACATCCTTGCTTGACTTTTATTTGAATTTTGAATACTACTCTCTCCATTGACAGCTTACTTTACCTGTCTTTGTTTAATTCTCAGCCTGCTATTAGTCAACATGCTCTGAACAAGGTAAAAGAAAACATAGTTTACACATTGTAATGTTTTGAATTCAAGTGTAAATTAACTTCCTTTCACTGTTGTCATCCACCCTTCCTGTACGGGGGTTTGACTACATCCTTTAACATAAGAAAGGGAAACTGTTTGCTGTAATTTACATGCATATACAGACAGCAAATAGCAGTGAATAGAATAGCCGATGCCTGAGTGAGGCTTTTGCTACCAGACACCTCCATTATAGAATAAGAACTAATAGCTGGGCAAGCAAAGGGGTTAAAAATCACAGCAACTCCCTAAACACGGGGAGGGGGTTGGGCCAGGAACAGGATCCCTTTGAGAATTGGGGGTACGGCGATGCCTGAGATTGGGTGAAACCAATGTGAGAACTCGTGGGAGGGGCTTATAGCTCCCACGATGCCTGAGATTGGGTGAAACCAATGTGAGAACTCGTGGGAGGGGTCTTTCAGTAACGCAAATGAGATAATATCACTGTCGCGTTAGATATTTCTTATTGTCACAAAACATGTATCGCCTCCTTATAGTGTGTGGTGCAGATTAATACCATGAACTATTAAAAATAACGTTATGGAGACATTATAGCAGCGCCCTGGTAAATGAATGCGTGTGATATAATAATAATAATGTATATTTATGGCACATTAGTATTAAGTGGGAGGAGTTTATTCGCCTAGGACACGTGACGTAATGGTATGTTGTAGTAGAAATGCCATTGGTTTTATTGCTGCTCCCGTGTTAATCATTATTGCTGTGTGACTGTAATTTGTCTCCTGGTCTTCCACCCTCATTAGAGGGGGTTTACAAATGATACACCCAGTCCATTATGTGTGACTGGAAATGCTGGCCACACGTGACCATTTCTGTGACTTTGAAAAACATTCCCTGATAATGTTGGCACCTGATAATTACAAATGGGTTTATTATTTGAAAAGGAGGATTCAATGAGGATTCAATTGTATGCTCTCAGTTTAAACTCAGCATGGTTCTCAATTGGTCTCACAGCCATCTGTGAGACTCCACCTGGTCCATCTCCTAGCATTACATCTTGTAATCAATAAAAACCCTGTGAATGCGTGGGGCTATGTTCAGAGGTGGGCGGGGACCCTGAGAGAATTAAAAAAAGAGCCAACTGCCAGCAAATGCTGGTTATGTCATCCAACTGGCCGGAGCGATTTGATAACGTGCAGCCTGGAGACAGTGGTCAGAGGGTGTGCTGGCAATGTGAGTGATGTAGTAGCTCATTCGCAGAAAGAAGAAAGGCGTCACAAAAAAGAATCGACTCACAACACAACACCCTTGTACCTCAATCATGTATGGTGGAGATTATATGATGTAAAAACATACAGGTGTCCGATTTTAGAAGGTTCTACATGTTCCTCTAATTTTCTCTAAGGATATCAGTGTGTGTTCTACTGCATTGAATACTCAGCCTCCAATTCATAGTGGATCTGTGTGTACGCTTGATTTGAATGTTGCAAAAAAGCTTCACCTCTGACCTGATCACACAGGATCAAATAATCTCTTGGAGCTCTGAAGAACACATCCCTCCCAGCACAAACAGCAGACTAGGTCCATTCATAGAAATAGTATTCGTTTATTTCTACAGGCCCTCTTCCGAGTAGATGGCATTGTTTGTTACGCGGTGGTATAGAATTACAAAGTTTTGATCTGACGCTGGATGTTATGCAACCTCAGCACTCGGGGACTCCAACTGTAACATAAGCAGAAGAGACAGAAATAGACCAGAAACTGCAGGGAGGCAGAGTAGTAGCTTGTTGTCTCCTCATTACAGAACAGGCACAGCCACTGTCCGTCCATTGGCTAGCTGACAAACCACCATGCTGAGTTCTGCCTAACTTGGCCCCGAAGATGGCTGACATTGATGATGTCAGATTGGCTTTGAGCATGTGGGAATAGCCAAGGAAAACATTTGTATTTAGCAATAGACTGCTGAAAGCAGATAGGTATCTATGGGACTGCTTCATTAGCCTGGGAGCTTTAAAGATAAAGCTAGAACAGACACACATTCCTAATAGAATCTTTTTTTGCAGCAGCAGGTCAGACAACTTGTGTCAGTTTAGCCACATTTTAATAAAAACATATCATACTTAGTTCATATAGCATGATAAAAACCAACATCTAAGATAAAAAAACATGTCATAATTTGTTTTTAGAAAACATTAGTTTTTCTTATGATAGAATACATATGTACTGTATTTTCTCAACAGGGCACTGTAGTTCTTCAGACAGCAAGAATCCAACAATCAATACCTTTAGTTGAGTCTGCCATCTAGTGGATATTCCATGTACTGACGGTATATCAATGAACATTGAACCGACTTTAGCATTATTGTTTACTTCAGGAATAATGTCTAGTTTTTCTCAAATCTTTTCTTTGGTATTTCCATTAAATGTAATTACGCAATGTAATGGTTTTACACATATAATATCATGCCAAACACAACAATACATCAACGACCTTGGACCTCTTCATAGTATTTTCTGTATTTGTATGACTATTGTCACATCAGTAGCAGAAGAAAGATATCCACATATCTAAAAGCACAAACCGGCATAAGGTGCAATTTCCTTTTTTTTACGATTCAAGTTGACAACCTGAGAGCAATTTGGGTTGACTTAGGGATTTCATTTAACAACTACTTGTTTGCTTTTCAGTTGCTTTAAACATTGGGATATCCGCAAACTTCAACATTTTACAGTTTTTTTCGATTGCTAAACGACAGTGGGCACAACTGAAGTCACATGTGCAAAACTCTAGTTAGCAGCAGTTCATGTGGACCAAACTCTAGTTCGTTTTTCATTGCTTGAACACAGTTTTCAAAACTCTACATACTTATCCCATTACCTTAACCACAACCTGCACAACACTATGGATTCACAGCACTTTGTTCAAATGCTAACACACTGTTGTCAAAACTGCTAACACACTGTTGTCAAAACCACATATTCAAAACAGAATGGATTTCATCTTGGCGCATTTCAAACACTGCTTATTTCAATTTCAGCTCAAAGCCAAAGCAGGTGTTTTGTTTTAGACTGGTTAGTAAACACATGTATATATATATATATAGGTAGAACTCAACACACCACTCATTGGCCCATACAACACAGAAAGGCGTATAGCTTTCCTAGAACAGCTCTATGCTCAGCAAGTGCAAGCAGAACTGGGGGAGCCAGTAAGAAACACCCACGTTTTTGTCATAGTTTGCGATAATGTTGCTTTTCACCACTCTGCAGCTGTCACAGATTGGTTTGCAGCACATTGCAGATTTATGGTTTTGTACCTGCCTCCATATTCACCCTTCCTCAACCCAATAGAGGAGTTTTTCTTGGGTCGAATCAAACCAAGATTGACCTCTTTTGCCTAAATGCAAGGCGTCACATTGTAGGGAAACCAGGCCCTGCTCATCATGCTGCAGCGGCAGCATCATGCTATGGGGATTTATTTTGGCTTCTGGGTATGGGAAGCAAGTCAAGATAAATGGAAGAATTAACAGTGCAAAATAAAAAAATTACCTTGAATAAAACCATGCTCACAGCCAAGACAATAAAAGTTCTTGAATGTTCTTGAGTTGCCCAGCTAGAGCACGGGCTGGAAGACGAAGATTATATGATGTAAAAACATACAGGTGTCCGATTTTAGAAGGTTCTACATGTTCCTCTAATTTTCTCTAAGGATATCAGTGTGTGTTCTACTGCATTGAATACTCAGCCTCCAATTCATAGTGGATCTGTGTGTAGAAATGTTGCAAAAAGCTTCACCTCTGAAAATCAAATAATCTCTTGGTCTGAAGAACACATCCCTCCCAGCACAAACAGCAGACGAACGTCTCAGTGAAAATGGTAATGATGTTCCACATCCAACCTGACAAAGCTTTAGAAGATGTGTAGAGGTGAATGGGATAACTTAATCATGCATGCTAATGTTGTGGCAGCATATCTAAGAAAATCAAAGACTGCAGTCACTGCCAAAAATGCTTTAACACAGTTCTGAGTGAAGGGGTCTGAGTACTTATGTAAATCTCATCTACTTGTATATGTTTATTTTTATAAATGACATTTGCCATAGTTTATGTTTAAAGTATTTGTTTTTACTACTATATTGTTGGGGTATTGTGTGTAGATTTATTCATGACGAGACAGATCCAACGGTATTTGTAGCACAGTCACCTGTTTGTTTTTATTAGCCTAACCTGTGTTCTTGAGCACTGTCCCTATGTAAGGTCCTCTGTTCCTAGGGTACCTTCTGGGTCGATATGTGGATTCAATGCCATTGTAACGTTCTTGTTTTCATGTCTTAATTTATGTGCCTGTTCTCTCTGTGCTTGAGTCCTTCCTCTGTATCTGCATCATTGCACAGCCTAGCTTATATGTTGCTGTTGGTTAGGAGAGTAGAGGGTGAATAGCTAGCTTGCGTCGTACCTATGACTAATAGAAACATTGGACCAGATAAAAATACAAATACACATTTGTGAGAACTGAGGGGTGGGTTCAATGTTCCTATTAACATAGACACTAAGGTTTTTATGCACGTTCTGGGTCTTTATAAGCCAGCAAAATTTGGGTCGTCATGGGACTTGTTTGTTTTTCTCAGACAATTTCTAAATGCACAGACATAGCTAATTTAATTTCACGGGCACCGGCATCACAGTCAATTCACTCAAAAAATAATCTGCGAAGGCACAAAACAATCACATTTTTTCTTAAGTAAATGCATAGATTATATTTTTACTTTCTCATTTAATCAAGCAAGAAAACATTCAATCGAAACTTGATTTTTTAATTTTTGGGCAAAATACTGCCTGCCTAATACAAGCAGCAGAACCTCACTTTATGCTCATGTCTTTGCTAAGACACTGGATTACAGGTGCTTTTGATCAGAATTCTTTGCTGGTTCTTCCAAGGAGCAGTCACAATGACAAAATGACAACGGAAAACCTGGAATGAGAGAGAAGCAGAGAGTGTCTAAACTATTGCCACTGTATAGCAGAGAGTGTCTAGACTATTGCCACTGTATAGCAGACATCCTGTTCTAGGGAGGCACCGATGCATCGATATCGGCCGTGTATGCCTTGTTTACTGACATTGATTGAATTTAATGTGTGATGAAAGTGCAACGAAGGGCTGAATAACTTCTGTTCAATTACTTTTTGTAATTAAGATTTCTTTGTGTCCAGGAAACATAAGAGGGAATAAATAACAACAAAAGCAAAAAAAATATTATTATAAAAACATCTGCATCGGTTTCGGCATCGGCCAAATTGTTATTGTAAACATCTGTATTGGCCCAGAATATCACAATCGGTGCATCCCTAATACGTCCTTATATACACCCTAAAACATCCCTAATACGTCCTTATATACGCCCTAAAACATCCCTAATACGTCCTTATATACGCCCTAATACATCCCTAATACGTCCTTATATACGCCCAAATACGTCCTTATATACACCCTAAAACATCCCTAATACGTCCTTATATACGCCCTAATACATCCCTAATACGTCCTTATATACGCCCTAATACATCCCTAATGCGTCCTTACATACACCCTAATACATCCCTAATAAGTCCTTATATACGCCCTAATACGTCCTTATATACGCCCTAATACATCCCTAATACGTCCTTATATACGCCCTAATACATCCCTAATACATCCTTATATACGCCCTAATACATCCCTAATACGTCCTTATATACGCCCTAATACATCCCTAATACGTCCTTATATACGCCCTAATACATCCCTAATACGTCCTTATATACGCCCTAATACATCCCTAATACGTCCTTATATACGCCCTAATACATCCCTAATACGTCCTTATATACGCCCTAATACATCCCTAATACGTCCTTATATACGCCCTAATACATCCCTAATACGTCCTTATATACGCCCTAATACATCCCTAATACGTCCTTATATACGCCCTAATACATCCCTAATACGTCCTTATATACGCCCTAATACATCCCTAATACGCCCTAATACATCCCTAATACATCCTTATATACGCCCTTAACCCTAATACGTCCTTATATACGCCCTAATACATCCCTAATACCCTTATATACGCCCTAATACATCCCTAATACGTCCTTATATACGCCTAATACATCCCTAATACGCCCTAATACATCCCTAATACGTCCTATACCCTAATACAAATACATCCCTAATACGTCCTTATATACGCCCTAATACATCCTAATACTTCCTTATATACCTAATACATAATACCCCCTAATAAGTCCTTATATACGCCCTAATACGTCCTTATATACGCCCTAATACATCCCTAATACGTCCTTATATACACCCTAAAACATCCCTAATACGTCCTTATATACGCCCTAATACATCCCTAATACGTCCTTATATACGCCCTAATACATCCCTAATACGTCCTTATATATGCCCTAATAAATCCCTAATACGTCCTTACATACACCCTAATACATCCCTAATACGTCCTTATATACGCCCTAATACATCCCTAATACGTCCTTATATACGCCCTAATACATCCCTAATACGTCCTTACATACACCCTAATACATCCCTAATATGTCCTGATTTACAAATTTTGTAAAGAACAACCTTTACCAACCCTGCACTTTGCAGAGATAAGATTTCAAGAATACATATTGCTACTCTTTGAAGGAAGTTGATGCCCTCAAAAGAAGGTGCACATATAAGGTGTTGTTGAAGTTGCGACATACCTGGTTGTTGCTGGAGTCTGAAGAACCAATCACCTCCACATCAATGTCATACTGACCTCCACCCACCTCCTGAAAGGTAAACACCTCAGGTGAGCGTCATGTGCGCAGTAAAAGGCGTTTTGAGCAAGTCGTCAGACCCTGAGCAAACACCAGCTATTGCAAGATTAGCCTTTTATTTACAATGCAAATTGAACAAAGCTTACTAGATAACTATACATTAAAAGACACTGATTTAAAATGCCAAACATGTATAAAAAGTGTAAAATATCTGCTAAGTGAAACTTATTGATGCGCTGTATATGTGGAGGTGAAGCTAGCTAACATTTTCATCCTATTTGCTAATGTAACGCATTATGCACCTAATGTGGCATTAGCTAGATTAGACTACGGCAAAATTGTCCGAATCAGGGAATATATGTGACAAATTTATCGTAACACTAAACTATTTAGGTTAACACTAGTAGAGACAGTATGTTAAAATGCTCATATAAGAAGATAATGCATTCACTAAAACATATGTGAAAAATTGCATTAGATACAAACATATACAGCTCATATTCATAAAGTCATTGCTCACCTCTCTGGTGACAGAGTGGAACTTGCTTATGGTGTGGAGCTTTTGAGTCGAGCTGTTGAAGTTTAGGCTCTCAATTCCAAAGGCAACACACGCCAGAACCTCCGGATCACCTGGGTCCACCTTTTGCTCAATTGGTATGGCACTGGACATGGTTAAGGCAATGGCTGACAGGAACAAGAGGGTGTCAAGTGAATACCTGAAGTATAACATTATCCGTTGTGCAATGTTTTGCTAGGACTTATTACTGGGAGAGACTTGAAGAGGCTGGCACCCTACACGGCGTCACAAGAGTATATGCTGCATGCACTCTGATGCTCACACACACACTGGCACACAGTAGCCTAATCTGATTAATGACTTGTGTTTATGTGAGTCTGTGAGACTTTCATTTTGCGAAGGGCTTGAATAGGTATCAGGTTTAGTGAGTTAGGTTTTCATTTTTCAGTAATGATATGTTTGTTTTGGGTCTAAAAGCTTTTTTAAAATCTGTAGCCAATAAGCACACTGCTTATTATGTAGAGAAGATAAGGTGATACTATTCCCCTTCTTTTACCAGTTCTCTCCTGCCAAATACTTTTTTCGTGCCCCATTTACCAGTGTAAACAGATAATCATTTGAACTGGGTTAAGTTTGTTAACTAGGTGTGTGGCACTTTAGACAAAAGGAAAAGGACAGTTTGTATTTGCTGCAATCTACAGTAGATGGGTCATTATACGAAAATGTGCAATTTCTCATACGTAATGTTTGATTTTTAAAGTATAGTTTTAAAAGACTAAGTACATCATTGAGCAGGCCCTCGTCTCCTGCATTGATTACCCCGGATGTTCAAGTAAACTCTCTGTCTTGAGAAAAGGTACATTAATGAGATAACCAATGCTCAGTTTATCCCATCTCACCAACAATATGTGCCGAGTCAGTGGATGAACTCCTAGATTGTATTGGCAGAATATTGAATGTCATGAATCGTGTTGCACCAGTAAAGGTAATGAAAACTCAAAGAAAACCATAAGCACCATGGGGAAACACCATGATGGTAAACACCCTTAAAAGAGAATTTAGGAGAGCTGAATATGTGGAGAAAAGCTAAGCTTCAAATACACTAAACACAGGTGTCAAACCGGTTCCATGGAGGGCCGAGTGTCTGCAGGTCTTTGCTCTCACCTTGTTCTTGATTGATTAATTAGATCACTAATTGGTAAGGTTCTACCCTCTACTGGTTGTTTAGGTATGAACTGGGAACTAATTTAAATGAAAACCCAAAAACCTGCATACAATAGGCCCCCCGTGGAACCGGTTTGACATCCCTGCGACTAAGACATCTATAAACGTGTTTAAAGTGTTGTAACTTCAATCTTGTTATGCAGGGTTAGACAGCAACATTTATCGGGAATGATCAACTAGAACATTAACAATACACCCGGTTTTCGAGAGTTATAAATACATTGTTTCCGATATTCCCCTTGTAGATGTGTAACAAAAGGGGCAGGTGACCTCTAGGCACCTTTATTGTGACCTAGAGGTACCTTTATGGATATGGGGGTTGTCTGTTGTTCTTTATGTTTGGGTTGGTGGCTCCCAGTTAGAGACAGCTGCATTGTGTTATCTCTAATTGGGAGCCAGATGTAAGTGCACAGTTTAAGAGCAGATTTCACAGGGTTTTTGAGAATGTCAAGATGCTCGTCTGGTAAATTGTTGGTAGCTTTAAAAGTAAGTTCCTTTTGTGTTCTGTGGTCCTTCAGGTTGGAAGTTTTTCCCCCACCAGCTGCTTTGTTGTGCTTGTGTTTTTGTGTGTGGTCTTATATATATATATATATATATATATGTGTATATATTTCCTCTGCCTCACCCATGTCCTTGTGGCGTTGTTAGTCTGTAGCTTGTGTCTGCTCTAGTTCATTATGCTAGCTTCAAATGCTATACACATTTAACTTGATTTCTTGGCTTCGCTGTGCCTTGTATATTAGTTTCCTGGTTTAATGGAGAAATAAACCTATTTTTGCATTAATGTCTGTGCTTGGCTGTGTATTTATAGAAGGCCATTGCAGAATATCACACCTCTACCATGGAGTCCGCAGGAGCGGAGTGCATGCAAGGCGAAGTAAAGCATTTCCAGAAGCATTCGACGATGCTTGCCAACTTGGTTGACAGAGACCTCCAGGTCATTCAACGCCTGGAGAGAGGAACCGAGCTAGTCACCCCAGCGGCTCCTCCAGGCCCATCTATCGTCCAGGCCACAGCCCGCAGGCTCCAAGCACTCCTGCAACGTTTTGATGGGACTGCTGCTCAGTGCCAGGGGTTTCTGTTCCAGCTGGAGGTGTATTTCGACACTATCAGCCCGGCTCCATCTGATCGGGAGAAGGTGTCCGTCCTCATCTCCTACCTCTCGGGAAAGCCCTGGAGTGGGCCACCGCCATCTGGTCAGCAGGAGACTTGTTGGATGACTACAAGCAGTTCACTTGCCTCTTTAGGGCAGTCTTCGATTATCCACGGGAGGAAAGAGGCCAGCGACTATTGTGTCTGAGGCAGGGCATTAGGTCTGTACAGGACTTCGCTCTGGAATTCCGTATCCTGGCGGCGGGGTCCGGGTGGAACGAACGTGCCCTGATGGACTACTTCAGATGCAGCCTGCGAGAGGACATCCAACTGGAGCTTGCCTGCAGAGACCCCATCCTCTCTTTAGACCAGCTTGTGAACATGGCCATCCGGCTGGATAAACTGCAGGCTGGCAGACGATGTCCTGGACGGGGTCTACCTGTTCCACCTCCCTCTGCAGCAGCTCACCTACCTATGGAGGTAGGTTGGGAGACTGCTAGGCGGCAGGTTAAGCATCCAAAGGGGACTCTCGGCTGCAAAATGTCGTCTGGGGCGAATGCCGGCAGACGAAGGCACTCTGCGTCACCACAGGTAGAAAAACTCCACACTCGCTCAGGGCCTTCTCCTGTGCATGTCACCATTCCTGTAACGTTCTCTGACTACCCCAACATCTTCCATTTTTAAGGTGCTTGTAGATTCTGGTGCAGCTGGGAGCTTTATTGGTAAGTGATGGTGGTTTGGGCTATGTACCCTGGTCTCCCTGCCCTGTTCTTACTACCCAATATAATCAGGCATTAACGGGTTAGATTCCCCCTGATTATCATATTAACCCCTCGTTTCATGTCTCTCCTCAGGCTGAGGTGCAGTCTGACGTGCAGGAGGCCCCCCCACCCCCTCTGTTCATGGGGCCCGGCCTACTCAATTAATTTCATTGTGGATTGAAGGTGTCGGAGAGAGGGCCTTCAGTATCATTGGGAGGGGTACAACCAGGAGGTGTGGAGCCAGATTCTAGTGAAGGACATCCTCGATCCCTCCCAGCTATAGGACCTCCACCGTCGTCATCCAGATCGTCCTGTGTTGTGTTCTTCGGGTCAACCCCGGGGCCACTGACGACGGGTTACTACTCTCCCCGAGGCTGCCGGCCTTCCAGTAACCCCACTCCATTATTCATAATTCGGCTCGACTACCTACACCTGGTTCTTGTGCTCTCACTAGTACATGTGTACGTTTCCTCTGCTTGCTCACTGTCTTTATGTGGGATTGTTTGTCTTTAGCTTGTCGGCTCTAGTTCATTATGCTATAGGCCTTTACTTTGGTTTGTTGCCTTCACTGCCTTGTATTTTTGTTTCCTGGTTGATTCCAGTTTGTTGGGAAAATAAATGCATTTCTGCATTCAATCCTGTGCCTTGTTCTGTATTTTTAGTTACAACGTCTGGTTCTCACTACTTAGAAACATGTCACAGATCAGTGGACCAGGGCATTAGCCTTCATCCAAAACATGTTGTGTGCCTGCTTGCAAACACTAGCTTAACAGTGATAAGATGCTTGAGAGCTGTACATTTAGGTTCTGAAGACTGTGCAGGCTAACTGAACTTAACATCACTGTCACTGGAGCCACTTCAGAGATATGTTTTTGTTACTGTGCATTAACCTGGTAGAAATCTATCAAACATGTAGCTTGTGTCACCGGTTAACTGTTTGAATCCCGATCTCTGCTTACCCAAATAATTAAATGGCACCAAACAGTCTGGTTTGTTTGGTGTTTAGCTGGGCCCACATGTGCAACGCAATACACATCTATATGCAATATTGACTGCAGTGATTATTTATGAACAAAGGTAACACTACTTTTTGCCTCCATGAATGCAGAAGGACTTACTCCACGCAAGCAGTATCTGGTCAGAGCTAAAGTACAAGGTAGTAAGATTGTGAAATACATTGAAGAGAGGATGGTTGACAGGTAGCAGGTTTGATAGACCCAGATTGAAAACAGTGTTTTTGGACAGTTTTTCTCCATGCTTTCACCCACATTGTCATGTCGTTGGTTGCTTTGGGGGAAAATCAATTACCATGAGGATTTAAATAATCTTAGCTTAACCAAAGCTACCAAAAGAATTACCAGCAACCAATAACAATCAACCACACCAGTGATTGGCTAAATGTGGGACAGTTGCCTCTAGAGGGCTCCATAATGTCAGAGGGTGACACAGATGAAGTAGTAGGACACGTTGAGGAAATTGAAATAACCTCAAAAAAGACCACGGTTCTATGAGTAGATTCCTGAATTCCAAAAAGTCCCAAACTCATAACCCTACGGAGATTGACGCTGCTAATTATGTCAACAATTGCTAGGGAGAAACTACGCAAAAAATGTCTAGTGAAACAAATTTTAGGTTTAAACATATTCACAATCTCACAAACTAGATAACTTATCACAGGAACATTCAGTGCTTTCTGGGCAAGCAAACGCTTGGGTTAATGAATGCAAGAACCTAGATATCACAACTCAGGTCAACGAATCTGCTTCCAATTCCAACCAAAACACACAGCTACACAGCCTTAGAAGTAGCAGCAGACGAACTCTTTCCCCATGTAGTGAGAAGGAAAACTACAGTAGTGGGCTTGTAGGCTCTGAGGATTCTGTTAGTCCACAGGAGGAAACAAGATAACGTGTGGCCAAGCCCAGTCATGCAAGGGTTTATGGGAGGGATTTAAGTGCTCTCCTTATTGGAAACTGGTTCAATGTTGCCAGAGGCAGCTTTGAGGGAATGTGGATTGTTGACTTTTGAGGTGTTAAACGCTTTTTAATGCCCTGCCTTGGTTAAATGCAGATTGAGGCTTTGGGCAAGGTGCTTCCATATTGAGGTGTTTTGTTTGTTAAAGATCATGGTGAGCTTGTCCCATGCTTAGTTAGTGTAAATATAATACATTGTTTTAGTCATTTAACCCAAACAAGCTGTTATTTTCTGGAATGAAAGGTCCTCAGGAAGTAGTATCAGTTTTCATGTTGTAATCCATTATCACTAGGGTTAGGTACCTTCAGCAAACGTTTGATAGCTACTAAATCAGTTGCCTCTGTTCCTGCCTGGTTCCAGGCCCAGCAGATGCAGCTTCAGACCCTGCAGCCCTGTCTGCCCATCCCCATACCCAGTGGTGGCTGGTGGTGATGCCCAGTGGCGGCTGGTGGTGATGCCCAGTGGCGGCTAGTGGTGATGCCCAGTGGCGGCTGGTGGTGATGGTGGCTGGGCTAAGTGAGATACAATCAGATAATTTCAGCACTAATTCACGCCCTGTTAGGCCATTTATACCAGCCGATCCTGCCCATACACCTGAAACTGCCCTTCCAACAGAAGGGGGTTGGGTCAGTTCTCATAATTGCAGGGCGTATGGGGGAATTATTTTTGATAATGAATGGACAATGATATTATTTTTCTACATAATTATCATTACCTGAAAGAAAACATCCTATATTCTGAATGGGACGTTGGACATTATGACGCATTGAGGGTCACTCAGCCTATGCTATGGTATCCAACGTGGTTTTAGCCGATAAGAGTAAAACCTGGCGAAGGTGTCTGCGGTAACAGGCCATCGGTGACAAGGATCAACCCATCTCTAGATGCAGTTCTGCACAATACTGTTGTACAGCTCCATAACTATTGTTATGTAGACGGTTTGTGAATCACTGGCACAAATTTGACAGAAACAAGCTATTTTTACCCACAGGGTCACCCACAGGACTGTTTTGGCACAGAATATATTGGTAAACCACCAAGTATATCCTAGAAACAGTTAAGTGTGAAAAGCCTGAGGGCAGCCATTTGAGATACAGATGTGCCTCTATGCCCGCTGTCCGCTTTATACAGCAGGCAGAGGATGCATCATTTTCCTCGGTGAAAGACGTCCATTATTGAACATGGTGGTGTGCCCAATAAAGTGGCTAACGATTATATATTTCACACAACTTAGTTGGCACAATGAGTTTGTACACTATGCAATTTTTCAAACCAAGAAATGCCAGGGTTAATTATACATGTTGAATATTTATTAGTTCACAAAAACAAGACAAACTTGTTTGAAAATGAAAAAGAAATCATTAAATGACATTACATTCTGACTAAATGACTGGATTTCTCCAGAAATAAGTCATGATACATAACAGCTTTGTAATATAAAAAAAAGAGATAGGTTTGATTGGTTTTGTAATACCGAATTTAAAACCTGACCTTCACAAATGTACCTTTGGTATTGTCTGGCAACATGTATATAATGAATACCAAAAAGAACCGAATAGTGAAACTCTGAATACCACTCCAGAATACACAATCTAGAAGCAAATATTCACCATGGTTGGACCTCCTTGTCGGACACAAACTGCCCGTGAGGCTCCTCTGCTCCTGCTGGAAGCAGAGCCAGGTAGACAGGGGTGATGGCGCCCTCGTCTGGTGACTTGGTGGCATTCGGTCCAGCCATGTCTGTCCGAACCCAGCCGGGGCAGCATGCGTTCAGGAGGATTCGATCGGCTGGTCTCTCCTGCCTCAGCTTGCGGGCATAGATCCTTGAGAGCACAGTGACCCCGGTTTTTGATATCCCGTAGGCTGTGTCGGGCCAGCCCCCTTGAGAGTGTTTCCCACCCTGGGCTTCTGTGACGAACCTCTCCATTAGCCCCACCAGCTCCTCCTGTGTAATGTCACTGCTGCGGAAGCGGGCCTGCAGTTCAGGGGAGCAGCGGTTCAGCGCTATAGAGCCCATCATGCTTGAAACATTCACCACTCTCCCTGAGGACATAGAGACATGGATGGCACGAAAATGAGTCAAAAGAGTCAAGATATCTAATTTACTGTCAGATGGAGAAAACCTATATGTTTGCATCAGTAGTAATGCAATGTGGCAGCAGGCTTGTTTTGGCAGACTTACCTCCTGATTTGATGATAGGGAGAAACTCATCACAGATGTCTCTTGTGGCAAAAAAGTTTGTTTTCAGAGTCACCTCAGCTTGAGTTCCAAACGGTGTCGTATCAGAAACTGTGAAGGAAAAAACAAACATTTGTCAATGTCAACTGTCTGATCTAAGTGACATCATATGGCATCATTACAGCCAATTAAATAAGAATCTAGTAGATTTAGTGAACAAATGTCCATACCTTTAAAGGCAATCCCAGCGTTGTTGATGAGCACATCTACGCCACCATATTTCTCTTTAAAGAAGTCTCGGGCCGCACGAACACTTTCCAAATGATTGATATCAAGCTGGCGGAAGAAGGCTTTCAGCCCTTCTGACTTGAGTTTCTCAACAGCTGCTGTTCCACGGCCAACATCCCGGGAACTGAGGTAAACATCTCCATCATACTGCTTGCAAAGCGACTGCACAACTGCAAATCCAATACCCTTATTGGAACCAGTCACAAGTGCAACTTTCTGCATTGCTGAAATGAGAAGTATTTGATAGGTAAGATTACATCAGGCAAAGACCACGTTTCTGGGACTTTTCCCCCCTGTAATTTAGCAGTTCTTAGTCTAGTATATATGAGTATGTCATGTATCCTATGGAATTAGCAACTCTCTGCACACAGTCCTGTATTGCCATAGTTAACTCCCCCCGCCCCCTACAGCTGATCAGTGAAGCATCATTGATCAATCGAACTTGGGCAAATGTCTGTGATCCAGAAATACACAAAACATGAAAGTAAGCGTCTTTTAAATCAAGCGAAGTGAACCAATCCCCTGGCCTGGGGTTATGTTTTGGAGAATGCTGACCATCTGCAAAATACAGCCAAATATGCAAAATATTAACCTTTTTACCGACCAAGTAATAATAATAATACATAGGATTTATGTAGCGCTTTTCTGGGACTCTAAGACGCTTTACAATGAGTACAACAAACAACAGCAAAAGGAGTGGACTTCGACAACAGAGACAATTGAAAGTGAACAAGTAATATGACACACTAGGCTAGGGGTAGTCTTGTTAGAACAGATGAGTTTTTAGGAGGTGGATGAAGATGTTAACAGTTTCAGAGTCCCGGATGGATAGTGGAAGGGCATTCCAAAGCCTGGGAGCCGCCCTTGAAAACGCCCTGTCTCCAAATCTCTGAAGCTTGGACCGGGGGGTAATGAGATGACCAGCTGTGGCAGAGCGGAGACTGAGAGGGTTAGTATTGGGGAATGAGGTCCAGGAGGTATGGTGGAGCAAGCTGGTGGAGCAAGCTGGTGGAGCAAGCTGGTGGAGCAAGCTGGTGGAGCAAGCTGGTGGAGGGCTTTATAGGTGAGCAGGATCATTTTGTGGAGTGGAAGATTTGTACATTAGAGTTCCCGTAGGATAGAAGTGATATTCTGGGAGGACCTGGTGTGGGTAAGAAGTCTGGCTGCTGAGTTTTGGACCATTTGTAGCTTATGGAGAGATGAAGAGTTGATGACAAAAAGAAGAGCGTTGCAGTAGTCAAGGCAGGAGGAGATGAATGCGCGTATTAAGGTTGCAGCAGCAGTATGGGATAGGAATGACTTTAGCTTGGCAATATTGCAATGGTGAAAGAATGAGGATTTGACTGTCTGTTTTGTGTTGTTCAAATTTGAGGGTGGAGTCCAGAATGACACCAAGGTTTCGTGCATGAAGAGGAGGAGAGACAATGGTATCAACAACGGTCAGAGTGAAGGAGATAGTTTTGGTGAGGGTGGATTTAGTGCCAAAGTATTTCGACGCCATTATTAGATCCTGACTAGTACGCACTACGCAGGCTATACGATGGGAAAGTATGGAAGGACCGGGTAAGGGAGGAGGAAATGTGTAAATAATACAATTATCAAATACGTTTTTTAACAGTAATTAAAAAAAATATTAATTTAAATACATTTTTTAAAAGCATAGCATTAAAATAGAAATAAATCGAATTTTGCTGTCCTCGTTAATGCTCATATATTGTCGCCCCTAGTTGTCGTCCATCCGTATAATACTTATACTAATTGTCTGTGGTTAAGCCTTAAATAAAAGTATTGTAACAACAAAAACATGAGGGGGCAGAAGTTAAACGTACTGTCATAGCAATCAAGCGGTAGATAGAACCACTTGGTTCGCTTGATTGTGATGGATGAAGGGTTGAGTCCCACCCCTCATTACAAGGAAATACAGAAAGTGAACATTTAACTTTCAGGTTAGTTATCAAATAAATACATTTTAGTGAAAACATTTAGCAATCATAATATCTACATGTAATAATTGTAATGAATAGGTCATTTTAAGATTTATGCTATACTATTGTGCCGGGGACTAGGGTGTCTAACCTTTCCCTGTGTCTTGTTTCCACTTCCATTTAGGAGGATCCGTGCCTGCTGGCTACGCTTTGGGACCAATCAGCCCTGGAAACATGTGTTGGATCCATCCTGGGGCCCCCTGATTGTGTTGCAGGCTGACCAGGTGATGCTACCAGACAGTTTTGGTATCCAATCTGCCAAACCCTCAACCCTCCCGGTTGTCTCTTTCGGATTAAATTTGACCTGGACTATTTTATTTTTTAAGAATATTTGAATATTATTAAAAATAATTATTATACTAAACTATCATAAGTTCACCCAGCACAGCCAGAAGATTACTGGCCAACCCTCAGAGCCTAAGGTTCTTCGACCCATCAGGGAGTTTTTCCTAGCTGATGTGAATAAATTTGTTCAATGTGTCGATTTGTGCTCTGTCGGATTCAGGCTGGATATTTGTTAAGGCATTTTGTGACAACTTTGTTGTAAAATGGGCTTTATAAAATAAATGTCATTGATTAATGGTCTATTTTCGTCTGCACCATATGATCTTAACATTCCTTGCACCAGGCCAGTATCGTTGCCATGGTATCTTTTACGATTGTTCTTACGGTTCGTTATGGTCCCGCCTTCCGAAAATGACTGACAGGTTGGTTGAACATGGAAATGCGATCCCAGACTGCAAACTGCATATTGCATAAGAGAGCATGACCATGCAAATGCAAAGTGTGGCGCTGTTAATCGCTTTTTACATTTGCATTAACATTATATCTACCAACACACGTTTCATTTTAATATTGTCCACTAAAAAGCGGGGCATTCTATAAAAACAAATGTAAATGCTATTTGGGATTGCATTTTCATTTGAATTTAGTCCACCACTATATATGCTTCCATACCGCTGTTCCGCATTTGTAGGTGCTCACCAAAAATACGACATTTCGGTTAAATTCAACGAACTACAGACAGCGACCTTTCTATTGTGTAAATACATGGTTGAAATGTACTTAGCAATAGCTACTTACTTCTCTGTGCAGCGTAAACTCCAGCTATGTCGAAAAAGGTGCAGTACTAAAACCGTTGAAAACGTCAGCGTTTTAAAGTTCAGAACAAAACAAACCTTACAGGTAACCACATTTGCGCAGAAAGGCTGCGCAGACCCGGAAACACAAACTGGATCCGCCTTGCTGCTGCATCGGGTGAGCGTGCACACGAACAGTCACATTTTCAACACATTTATATTTGATAACGATTTCCTAGTTATATGAACGTCATGCACACAAATATAATATATATATATATATAGTAAATATACATTACATTTAATTGCTGAGTTAGTGTACAAATATGCGAATTCATTATCTGGAATACTTGTGTAACGCTGAGTTTTAGACCCAGGCTTGTATTGACTGAGGAGAGTGGAATGGTGTGGCCATCTAAAACAGGGTAGATGCACAATGAGTTGGTGTTCTGCAGTGGTGTGCTGCAGTGGTGTGCCATTGTTCATCCATCATTGTTTTGATCTTATAGTTGCTGTTTTTTTAAACGTTTGTGTCTGAGATTTTACCTCATCCCGAAATTAGACTAAGTTTACAGAATGTATGTGGTCTCTGGCTTAGTTTTAATGTACACATGCATCACTGGTTCCTGGCAAGATTTGAATACTGCTGCTCTACTCCAATCGCAAAGTAGACAGCCCCAAGATTTTGAGTGAAGTAAAACACTGTCACATCTGAGGGTTCTTACAAGTGAATATGCCCACGGGATAGTGATAATCAAACTGCATTTGGTTTCAAATGATATTCCCCAGAGGAAAGTGTCTAGATGAGGGCTTACAGGATAACAAATGTTTTTGGATTGCAGTCTTTTGAAAAAAATTATCAGGTTGAGTTTGAGAAAAATATCCACTTTCAATTAGTGATGTCCACCAATTTAAAATTTAGGAATAGTGGGAACATATCAGCTTACTGTGCCACTGTATGAACAAACATTGTAGGGTGGAGTGTTGAGGATCTGTTCAATATATTGAGTGTCTATCAATAAACCGACAAGGAGTTTCCTAGTTAGCTACACTGACGAGCCAAGACATTATGGCTACTATGCTTTGCTTAAAGATTCCACTGCCACCAGAGAATACCTTTGGTTTGATCGAGTGTACATAGTCTTCAACAATGTTAAGATAGGTGCCACATGTCAAATTGACTTGTGGCACATTCCTCTCGTAACATTACTGAATTGTTTTGTGCCACTGTGGACGGTCGGTTCAGACCAGATGGGATAGCCTATATTGCTCTCGTGCATCACTGAGCCTTGGGCCTCCCAACACAGCTGTCGCCGGTTGGTTGTTTGTCTGTTAATAAGTACTTACCACTGCTGACCGGAAGCACCCCACAAGCCTAGCCATTTCTGAGATGCTCTAACCCACACAACTGGCTGTAACAATTTGGCCCATGCTAGAGTCACTCCGGTCATTACTCATGCCCATTTCTCCTGCATCACACACACTGACTACGAGAACTGATTGTTTGCTTTCCATCCATCCATGTCCTTGACATGTGCCCTTGTTAGGAGATTATCAATGTTATTTGCATCGTCTTTGTGTGGAAAATTTGTTTTGGCTCATCAGTGTATATTGGATTCTGCTTCAAACTCAGACTAGCCTCCTGAAACTTTAATGCTACAAATGTATTATTGTGCCGTTACGATTAATATGATTAATATCAAAACAGAGATAATTGTTGCCACTTGATACTAATGTCGATGGACCTGATTTACCGCAGTCCCACATCATGAGGAAGAATAATGGAAGAAGGGCAAGGATGAAGAAGAGAAAGCTGTTCAGAAATACCATTGTTCAGTCAGGTGCAAATCATTACGGTAAAAATCTCATTGTTTTTATAAGTTGCCGCTTTTTGTCCACGTGTACTGCTGCAACATGGGTTCAAATTTGTGCCACAGCTCTTTTAGCAGATACATTTGAATCTGTTTCTCAAGCTAAATCAATAATATAAGCATAGGAAAAAATACATGTAAAAATCTCAATTGCCAAACTTTTTTTTGTTACCTCTAGTGACACTGTCCCACGAACCACAGTTTGTGGCGCTCAGAAAATGGCTGCAACGACGAGGCTTCAGCTCCAAGCTTCTGGTACCAGCACACTTCTCAGGTAGAGTGAAGCCCATATAGATGCAAAAAATGGTCATAGTTCTCAGAAAATGTGTGGCCTTCCCATCATACATTTTATGACCAATCACTGTCATTTCCATTTATTTAGACACAGGACGTGGACTGATGACACTAAAGCCTATCAAGGTATTGAGAATATCTGGTAATTTTCACATAAAAAACAAACATTTTGTGGTTGTGTGCCAAAAATGTTTTTCTGATTTATTTATTTTTCAGGCTGGTGCTTTGATGATTTCCTTACCTGAGCAATGCCTTTTAACAACCTCTGCTGTTCTGAGCAGCTACATTGGTGAATACATAGAAAGGTAGCAATGATGGCTATTTTTAGCTATTCTGTACTTGGACTCGCTGTACAGTGTGAAGTAAAAGCCGTAGAGTTCTGTTTCACTGTTGGATGTAAGTTGTAGATCTCTGTTTGAAATTGTAGCTTTTCCTTCATTAAGCTACTTAAGAAAATTAACTATAACCTCATTTTAAAAACAAACTCAACAGCTGTCACCTCACATTTGAGGATTTAGAGTGTATATTTTTTTTCTAAACTCTTCCAGATGGAAACCACCTATCGCTCCTCTTCTTGCCCTTTGTGCCTTTCTCATCTCTGAGAGGCACCTCGGCCAACTTGCAGAATGGAAGCCTTACATAGACGTCCTGCCCCAAAAATACACATGCCCAGCTTACTTCTCTGATGAGGTCATCAATGTGCTGCCGAGGAATATGAGGGAGAAGGCGCTGGAGCAGAGAGCCAAGGTTCAGGAGCTGCACACCTCTTCATTGGGATTCTTCAGCTCCCTCCAGCCTCTCTTTAGCCAACCTGTGGATGGTGTGTTCACGTATGATGCGCTGTGCTGGGCCTTTTGCAGCGTCAACACACGGACTGTGTATATGAAGCAACCGCCCAGCCCTTACTTGTCTATGGAGAGAAATGTGTATGCTTTAGCCCCTTACCTGGACCTGCTCAACCACTGTCCAGCTGTACAGGTGACAGCCCTGAAACTACCATGTCTGACCAAAATTAGAGTGGAATACACACTAAACACTGATAGGCTTCACAAGTAAAACCATAGTTGCATGAATAATATTCTGTTTAGATCCCTGACAAATTGGTTACTCTATGCTACTGTCACAGATTGGAACTTGGCAGTATGTTTTTAAATGTACTGTGTTCTCAGGTAGAGGCAGGCTTAAGACAAGCGAGCTACGAGATACGTAGCGTCCAGGGCTGCAATCGATTCCAGCAGACTTTTATCTGCTATGGTCCCCATGACAACCAACGTCTCTTGCTGGAGTATGGGTTTGTTGCTGCCGGAAACCCTCACAGTGTGGTTTATGTAGACCAAGGTAAGAAACACGTGAGATAAAACTATCTTTGTTTTCTAGTTGGCAATAAATACATGTTTATCGGCCCAATTTAAAATTGCACGCTCTTGGTTTCAATGCACACTGTATGCAATATTTACAGCCTGCACATCATTTAGTTCATGAAAGAACCGTTCATCAACATGTTTGTTTCTATAAGCTGATTTTATTGCAATATCCAAGTAAGATAACTGTCTCAGTCAGTTAGGGTTCGTAGTCTAGGACTAAAAACATATTAGCTTAATGGAGGTCTATATTGACAGTTTTTTTAAGTCCTTGATTAGGTTTAACCAGTGTCTGGAAACTGGAGATTATGAATGTGGTTGTTCATGTTTTTTTCCAGGTGTATTCCAGCAATACATCACAATTACAGACAGAAACCAGCTGGCACAGAAACTACTCTTCCTTAAGAACAATGATTTTTTAGCGTAAGTGTTTGCAGCATTAAACCTCAACCCCATCTCAGACAGAAGCCAGTGTTCAGAGTTGCATCAGTGTAATTGCTCTGTCTCTCTGTAAAACAGAAATCTGACCTTTAGTTTGGACGGGCCCTCCTGGAGACTGATGACTGCTCTCAAGTTGCTGTCACTTAAGCCAGAACAATAGTAAGAATATACCCTTTTAACTTTTTTTGTGATAAAAAAATATTGAAGCTAAAAAGACTTGAGGTAATTTAATAAAATGTAATTGTGACTGTTTGGCTAAACATCTGAGAACTGAGGGCTGAAATATTTAATCACTCATCAATATGAATACAAGGACATATTACCCATCGAAAACATCCATCAAAATGGTAAATTTTAAGCAAACTGAATTACATTTCTAAAAACAATTCCATATTGTCAGTGTGTATTTTATATATAAGGCTGATGAACTATGCTCATGAGATAATTTTTTTTCAAGCATCACAGGTATAATATTTATTTAAATGTCTTCTACAAACTGTCCAATTAATTATGTTTTTAAGAATCTGTGATTGTCTTTCAGCCCTTTATGGAAGAGTGTCCTCCTGGGGGCAGCGGTGAGCCAGGACAGAGAAGAGTGGTGTGTCAATGCAGCTTTACTGATTTGTCACAACCTCATAGACAAAAATGAAAGAGCTGTGGATAAGGTACCGTAGAAAAGGAAGACTGAATATAGGAGCAATATATTAGCAAAATCCAATGTTGAAGAAGGCCTAAATGATAGTGGCTTACAGAGAATGTGTTGTGAAAGTATTGAGTGATTGAAAGCAAGGAGATTAGGTCAGTCTGTAAAGAGTGAGAGTGACCAAACACTTGATGTGCAATCAAACAGATGTTGAATTGTTTTAACTGCAGTACAGTTCTGGAAGGCAATTCCTTCTGGAGCACATTAACTGATGGTGGCACTGTAATAAGCCTCCAATGTGGCCAATACTGCTAGATCACCACACCCACGCCATGTTTCCTAGATTTATAAAATGTGTGCCTTATCTCGTCAAGACAACATTTTTGCAAATGGAACACAATGTCCGCCATATTGGTTTTGTGAAAAACTGTTAAAACAACACTCCTATGGCACCAATGATCTTGACATATTTGGCATCTGGAGACCATTGTCTGTACAAGTCAAGCCAGTATGTCAAAACATGTGAAAGCAATAAACCAATAACCTAAGAGCAGGTGTGGTTTTGTACTTGTAATAATGTTTGTGAGACAACATTAATTGTATTATAATACAACTTGGCACACATATTCAGAACCTTGACAGAACATACTGTGTGCAAGCTTTATCTGATTGACCACACAGGGTCGATGTTGAGCCAGACATGTTTGCAAGCTCAGGGCACTTACCCAGTTGGTAAAAGTGTTGGGTAATTCCATGTCCTTACACATGAAATATATTTACTTTTGGGACCCATCAGCTCTACCTTGATGGAATTTTGGCCGTGTTGAATATGTGAAAAACATTTTAAGAGCTACTCCTATAGCACCAAATGTCAGATCTTTACAAAATGCAAAAATATTTTTCCTCAAGTTGGCACTGTCGCAAGCATTAAGTTGAACTGAAATGGGTACATGTGTGTATCCTCACTATGAAAATGTTTGCCAATAGTCTGCCATTACGGGTTTTCACCTATTTTTGGTTTATTGGAAAAAGTACTTCTATGGCAAATGACTGTACTTTTCACATTTTCAATTTTTTTATAGCCTCTCTCATGGCACTTATTGGCTTACCTTCATATTTTGCATCTATAGACAGATGTCTTCAGATCAGTATGTCAAAAAGCATGGCCACTCACCAATGAACACATGCATGGTTTTCCATATAGATGCACAACATTCTGATGCATATTTTGACCACCACAATAAGACGAAAACCAGTTCAAGCTATTTTCTATAGAGGCTACCGAATTTGCAAGCACATGTCAGTCACACAATGTGTTAAAATCTTGAAAATGTTTTAAAGGTCAAAACATATTTGCAATTAATATATTAAGTCCACCATTGTGGTTTTTCAGAAATGTAATTTGTGAACGATTTAATCACTACTTCTATAGTTTCAAATATAGAACTTCATTTGGATTACTTTTGGTACACATGATCAGGTTTGTGACTTTAGTTTATATGATTTATCTTTCAACTTGGCTACAGATGAAAAGGAAATACCTTGCATGCCATATTGTATGGACAAGAGTTCAAAACTTTAATTTATTTTCTTGCTTTGTTGTGTTTGTGTTTGTCTAGATATCCCGACTTACAGCGACGGCAGACACGTCTATGACAGAGCAGCTAGCTGTGATAGGACGTCTAAGAGGAGAGGAGCAAGAGATTCTACGTTTTAACCTGGAATTGCTGCAGAGACTACAAAAACAAATGTTGACATGTAAACAGAGCTTCATAGCAAACTTTGCTATATGAAGTGCCATAACTGTTTATTGCCAGAAGCCACAGTCCTATGAGGAGATCCATGCCTGTTATCAGTGGAATGGAAGTGACCAACCGAGGGGAACTGTCACAGATCGGTGAATGACCTTAACATCATTTGTTAAGTCTGTCCAATCACAGTCCGAGTCAAGAGGCCAGAGTGTGGACTGATAGGACAAACAATTAGGGAGTGGACCATCTCAACACTTCAGATACCATCTGAAAGAGTACAATCAGATAATGGCATTTGTCTGAAGACACCTCATGGAGCAGGACTTCAAGCTAGGTCATGTTCAGTAAGGGACCGAACCGAAGGTGCTACTCAGCTGTTTGCTACTGCAAGACAGTTTACCCTACTAAACATTTGCAAATTTTAGCATAGTTTGAATCAGTGTTTTTTTAATAAAAGGCTGTAGAATCAATAGAAAATGCTGCTTGTTTGAGGATAAGCCACTCAAAATTTGTATTTTTATTTTAAAAGACATGCCCTTCATGTGCTGAATCAAATCATTTATGTACAGCAAACAGTAGAATATAAATTATTTGAATTGTTTTAATCATATCAAAAATGAACACTTAGCACATATTTACATTATACAGGAACTACAGGCCACATATATATAAGAAGCAAACTTCTGAACAAGTGAGAGGCCACATTTTTTTTGCCTTCTGTAGAATACACTTGGAGTAGTGTGTCTGTCAGTCCTCAGAGTTGAATCACCAATCTCTTCCTGATTTGTTTCTTTTGCACCATTTCCATGGATATGGTGGCTTCATACAAAGGCACAGGGTCCTGTAGCTGGGGCCTATAAAGGAAGAGGGTGCAGTCTGTCAACCAGAAAGAAAAAACTAAGCCACACTCAAAGAACAAATTTGCTTATACATGAGTCTGGACACACGCACACTTTATGCTGTACCTTAAGGTTCCAGTGGAAAGCTTATCTACTATATCCTTCAGAATGTCTGAAAAAAAGCATGTAAGGTCCTATAATGGTAATAACAGTTGCGTTATCTCGAAGAGTTGAAATTTTAAAATGTCAAAACAAACTGGAGAAGTGTGTAATGCAACATCTACAGTAAATGTAGCCACATACTTAGTTACCCACGTTTTAACATTTCAATACATATATGTCATATCCTATTACAAAGGTGGGTAAACAACTGTTTGTTTCCATCCTATTCTACAAAATATATTTTCAAATGCATTGAAATGATATTTATTCCACAACCTGTGAACAGCTTGGCTAAAGGATACGGAGGTACCTTCCCTGGTGGGCACGTGACGCCCCCCACACCTCCTCGTTGAGGAAGGACACAGAGGCTGCCTTTAGAAAGAGGCTGTGGCTATCAGGAGGGTCCAGCTTATGAAGAGATGGGAGAAGAGGCCATATTAAAACCAAACAAAAGACTGTGTGTATAAACCTGGGCCAAATCCCACTGAAGGTCAATGACAAGACTTAGATAATTATTATTACAGTTGGGGCCCATGCCCCCTGCCCCCTCCCATGCCCCCCTCTGTTGGGGCCCATCTGTTGGGGCCCATGCCCCCCCTCTGTTGGGCCCATGCCCCCCCCCTCTCTGTTGGGGCCCATGCCCCCCCCCTCTCTGTTGGGGCCCATGCCCCCCCTCTGTTGGGCCCATGCCCCCCTCTGTTGGGGCCCATCTGTTGGGCCCATGCCCCCCCCTCTCTGTTGGGGCCCATGCCCCCCCATGCCCCCTGTTGGGGCCCATGCCCCCCTCTCTGTTGGGGCCCATGCCCCCCTTGTTGGGGCCCATGCCCCCCTCTCTGTTGGGGCCCATGCCCCCCCTCTCTGTTGGGGCCCATGCCCCCTCTCTGTTGGGGCCCATGCCCCCCCTCTGTTGGGGCCCATGCCCCCCTCTCTGTTGGGGCCCATGCCCCCTCTCTGTTGGGGCCCATGCCCCCCTCTCTGTTGGGGCCCATGCCCCCCTCTCTGTTGGGGCCCATGCCCCCTCTGTTTGGGGCCCATGCCCCCCCTCTGTTGGGGCCCATGCCCCCCCTCTGTTGGGGCCCATGCCCCCCTGTTGGGGCCCATGCCCCCCTCTCTGTTGGGGCCCATGCCCCCTCTTTGGGGCCCATGCCCCCCTCTGTTGGGGCCCATGCCCCCCTCTGTTGGGGCCCATGCCCCCCTCTGTTGGGGCCCATGCCCCCCTCTGTTGGGGCCCATGCCCCCTCTGTTGGGGCCCATGCCCCCCTCTGTTGGGGCCCATGCCCCCCCCTCTGTTGGGGCCCATGCCCCCTGTTGGGGCCCATGCCCCCTTGTTGGGCCCATGCCCCCCCATGCCCCCTCTGTTGGGGCCCATGCCCCCCTCTGTTGGGGCCCATGCCCCCTCTGTTGGGGCCCATGCCCCCTCTGTTGGGGCCCATGCCCCCCCCTCTGTTGGGGCCCATGCCCCCCTCTGTTGGGGCCCATGCCCCCTCTGTTGGGGCCCATCTGTTGGGGCCCATGCCCCCCCTCTGTTGGGGCCCATGCCCCCTGTTGGGGCCCATGCCCCCTCTGTTGGGGCCCATGCCCCCCCCCTCTGTTGGGGCCCATGCCCCCTGTTGGGGCCCATGCCCCCCTTTGGGGCCCATTTACCTGTAGGTTGTTCTCTGTTGTAACCCAGTGACCTCCAATCCCGAGCAGGGTGATGATGTCATGTTTGTAAGGCAGATGACGCCTGTCTTCTTGCTCCTCATGCAGTCTCACTATAGAGAGACAAACAAACCGTGCTCTTTTCTGAAGGACACCGCTAAACCCCATGCAAACGGTTTAAAAACAGGGGCACAACATTTAATCAGACTTTTACTATTCCTGTCACCAACCTTTACTGTTTTGAGTTTCAACAAAATCCTCACACTTTCAAAGTTATCAGATAAAGCCATTTGGTATTATGGCTAATAACATCAAATAAATCCATTTGGTATTGTGGCTAATAACATCGAATAAAGCCATTTGGTATTGTGGCTAATAACATCAGCCTACCGTCCTTCATGCGCTTCTTACCTCCAGAGTCCATGACAATGTCGACCCCTAGACCTCCCGTCTCTTCTAGACATGAATCTACCAGGTCAACCTTGGCGTCCCAAATGCCTATAACTCTGGCTAGACACAGGATATGGGAAGACCTTGATAAAGGCGGCGCACCAAACAGTGTTTCAAAAATAAATAATTATTTTTAGAAGTTTCTTTTGTCATCAAACTATGGTGAAACTTCTTACATGCTCCACAATTGGTAGTCAGTTTTGGGAATACACCCGTAGTAATGAAAAATATTGGCATATTGTATCTCCTCCCTTAGCTATGTAATTATTACATTTTGTTTAATGGAGTATAAAGTCAAAAAATATAAATAAATGTTTCCATCATGGATGCAAATAACCATGACCTGAACTGTTCTTCTGGCAGATATTTTTGTGTATCGAGACCCATGTTCCAAATGTCCTGATTTTTTTCAAATTATTTCTTTTCATTCATTTTATGTAAAACTGGACAGGAAATTGGGATTCAAGGATTTTGTTCAAAAAGCAGTGAAATGTTTTAAAAACCCATGTTTCTCCATACATGTGATTCACTAGCATTTTCAATTACTTCTTTCATGACCGCACCTAGCTATTCAATGCAATTGTGTATATGCCAAAACACTACGATAAGACATAATTCATTAGGGCCAGTCGTATTTGACATAAAGAGACCGAACCACAGTCACACAAAGTCAATCAATCAAATGTATTTTATGAAGAACGCTTCTACAACTGAAGTTGTCACAAAGTGCTTTTACAAACACTCATCCTGTCAGAAGAAACCCAGACGTTAGACCAGAGGAGGACAAACTTATCAGTTCAGGGGCCACATTTGTTTTGTAATTTATTAATTATTAATGATTTGTGGGCGAGGAAAGGGCACAACATGTATAATGTAGGTCTTATTATTATTACTAAATCATTTTAATTCAGATACATAACAGGTGGACTGACAAGTTATTTTGTAATTCCCCTCAAAACTGTTTTAATACCGTCTGTGGATAAGAATTTCTGTCCAAGACAAGAATGTGTTTGTCTGAAAAAGTACCATACTTGCACTGAAAGTGTAAGCTATTGTATTCAGTATCTAGTAATCAGAAGCAGCTTTTATTGCCAAGTAGGTTTACACATACAAGGAACATAAATAACCATAGAAGTAGAAGTGAAACGCAAGTCAGTCATCCAGAGTAGTGCACTAATGTAACTTAACACATTGTGGTGGGGGAAGTGGAGGGGGCTACTGGGAGTGTTAAGGTTTGCAGTGTAGTATGTTTTAGGCCCCACCCTGCTCTGCTGGTAGGCATCCAACTGACAACATTTGCATACGTTTCTACATGCTTGTGTTCGGTTTGCTAATAATGGCCAGTGCGAAGTTCCCTCTGCCGAAAGATGCTACCTTCATGTCTGTGTCACATCCACACACACACACACACACACACTAGCACCCCTATTCTCTGTACTCACCTATGCTGGGCCGCAGCTGCTCCAGGAACTTCTGGTCCTCCGGGGACAAGGCTGATGCCAGTACTTTAACCCCATGGTGGTGGGCCAGCTGTATGGCCAGCACTCCGAAAGGCTGAAAGGAATTTTGAAAAGCAACATTTTTTGTTTTCGCTATTGCTCTCTTAAAGATAATGCATCTGCTACGATCACCATGCTTTTACTGAAATATTTTGGTCATGTCAAAAATAGATGTAATCACTAATCCATGAAATGCTCAGATAAGGGGCCACTAGAGGGAGACACCTACACTGGCTCCATCTAACACTAGCAGTGTGTGCCCGGCTGCCATGCGGGCTAGTGTGTGGAGGGCTGTGTATGCCCGGAGTCCATCCCGAATGGTCCCCGCTGCTTCCAACCAGCTCAACTTTACTGGTTTTTGCACTGGTTGGCAAACACAAATGGCACCCATTCATTGCACAAAGAAAACCATGACTTACTGTCAACCCACAAATCATAAGGTGGTAATTGGGATGTGGGCAACATACCAAGATGATGTTCGTCAATGACGACGGTATCGCATAGACCAGACATCTCTGTATCCAAGGGCAGAATTCCTGTCATACAGAATAGATGAAATCAGAGCATCAGCAGTTGTCACAAAGCACTTTTAAAGGTATGCAGTCTAAAGTTGTCCACTTTAGGGTCAGAGATCAGGAAGAAACTGGTTGGGCCGTGTGAAGATTATAAAGACAACATTACTTTTTTGAGCACATGAATATTTGCCCATGCTCAGATGACCAGCTATCAATAAATACAGATGAGCTGTATCTATAATCTACAACATAAGGTTATTCAAAATAATATTGGGAACATGGCTGTGGAAATTGTCAGAACCATCTAAATAAAAGGCATTGTTGTAGCTCTTAAGAGGACTCCCATCCCACCAATTACATTTACCTACAACTTCATCATCAGGTTGGAAAAATGTCACTTTAGGCCCAACTGTAAAAAAAAAACATAAAAACAGACAGAAACATAACAAATGATAAGTGATTTCCATTTCTCCGGAGTACAGTTATATAATTAAAAGACTGAAGACCAAGTAGTCAATACAGTTCTACAATCCATAAAGATATTGATCTTACCTTGGAGGACAATTCCAGCAATCTCTCTCCCTACTGGCACCAGGTCCCGTTGAAACTTTAGGTCCTCATCAAGCTAACCAGAGGAGATTGAGCAATAGAATGTAACAGGTAACTCTCCCACCATACATTGGGCAATAGAATGTAACAGGTAACTCTCCAACCATACATTGGGCAATAGAATGTAACAGGTAACTCTCCCACCATACATTGGGCAATAGAATGTAACAGGTAACTCTCCCACCATACATTGGGCAATAGAATGTAACAGGTAACTCTCCAACCATACATTGGGCAATAGAATGTAACAGGTAACTCTCCCACCATACATTGGGCAATATAATGTAACAGGTTACTCTCCCACCATACATTGGGCAATATAATGTAACAGGTAACTCTCCCACCATACATTGGGCAATAGAATGTAACAGGTAACTCTCCCACCATACATTGGGCAATAGAATGTAACAGGTAACTCTCCCACCATACATTGGGCAATGGAATGTAACAGGTTACTCTCCCACCATACATTGGGCAATGGAATGTAACAGGTTACTCTCCCACCATACATTGGGCAATGGAATGTAACAGGTTACTCTCCCACCATACATTGGGCAATAGAATGTAACAGGTAACTCTCCCACCATACATTGGGCAATAGAATGTAACAGGTAACTCTCCTACCATACATTGTGTCATAATGCATGCCAAGCAAAACGTCCCCATACCATTATAACACCAGACTATACTTTTGGCACAAGGCAGAACGGATCCATGTCTTAAATGGTTTACACCAATTTCTTGTTTACTAATTTTTTAGCAAAAATCTGTTTTTTCGTCAGACCAGGAGATGTTTTTTCTAACAATAAATGATCCAAATGTGTTGATTATGTGCCCAGTGTAGACTCATCTTCCTGTTCTTAGTTGACAGGATTAGAACCCAGCATGGTCCGTTGCTGTAGCCCCTTCAACGTACAACGGGTGGTGCGGTCAGAGAGGCCTTTGTACGCCATAATGTGTGGCCTTTCCATAAGCTGACCAGTCTTCTCTGGTCTTTCTCATTAACAAGGTGTTCTAGCTCACTGCTTCAGTAAAGCATGGTGATCGTAGCAGGTGCATTATCTTCACTGCTTCCTGCTTGTTTATGTTGATCCCCCATTCTCTGTATAGTGTGTGAAATTTAGTGTGTGAAAATACCAGGAGGTCAGCTAGTTCTGAGAAGCTGAAACCACATCTCGCGTAAACAGTCATACTAGAATAAAAAACTCTTACATTCCCTGACTCCTCCATTCTTATATTGGGTCAAATGAAAACTAGGTTTAAACCTCTCGACCAAGTTTGCATGCTTTACTGAGTGGGAGCCATGTAATTTGCCTTTTGGATGCCTGCACTAACGAGCAGGTGTGCTTAAATATCTGGCCAGAGTGTATACATTAAAGATTGTGTGCATAACACACATCAAACTTACCTGTATATCCAATGGACTTAGGGCACATGTCTTTACTTGCACTTTGACTTGGTGGTTACCCTGGGCACTGGAAACTTGCTAAAAATGTTGGAAAGACGCGTTAGTCATAGATTCTGAGCCTTCCTTGAGTTAACAGTTGTTGTGCTAGACAAATATTATGGCAAACAAATAGTATCCCGGCCACTTACCGTTTCCTGGATGACAAATTTACCCTCTGCACCATTTTCAGCCAATTTGTAGTAAAGTCCTTTCATAGTGGTGGAATGGGCCTTTTAAAAGTCACGCGCAATAAGAACAATACTGTTTTGACCTGTGCATACAGTTAGGCAGAAATAAAACTAAAATATAAATTAAAATTGTGTCAATGAGTGTGCAGATCGCTTACAAAACAAATCTATGTGTATCATATTGGACATGTACAATGAACTGTAACATCGAATGAAATACAACGGATAAGATACAGCGCAGCTACGCTAGCAAATATTTGTATGTTTTTCTTCCTGACTTCGCTTAAAATCTTGCTACCGCGAGATGTCTTAAAGTTGCCCATTGGTCTATTCTGCTTTCGTTTTGCATCCCTATTTGTCAATAAACGATTATAATATTACCCATTTAGCCAATGGAACACTTTCCAGTTTGTAATTTGGCAAAAATGCTGTCAATATTTCATTCGCTTGCTGATTGGTTCGACATTCCCTATACTCACAAAACTCCACTTCTCGCGGTAGTTATCCATTTTCCAACTCGCGTAGCCTCACGGCGGGCCCTTGGTGGAAGGGAGATTGGAATTACTGGGAAAATACCTCGGCAATTCAACCGTTGTTGGGGCATATATTGAATTGTATTTTATAAGTACCACACATTGGCGTATACATTATTTAGGAATGGAGAACGAACGATGAGGTAAGGAAAATGTGTTAATCAATCAGGATACATTTGGAAAAATTTCTGTCTCGCACTAGCCCGCTAGCTATTAGGTGGTATGGGGGGCAGACACTAGCCCGCTAACTAGTAGGTGGTATGGGGGGCAGACACACTAGCCCGCTAACTAGTAGGTGGTATGGGGGGCAGACACACTAGCCCGCTAACTAGTAGGTGGTATGGGGGGCAGACACACTAGCCCGCTAACTAGTAGGTGGTATGGGGGGCAGACACACTAGCCCGCTAACTAGTAGGTGGTATGGGGGGCAGACACACTAGCCCGCTAGCTATTAGGTGGTATGGGGGGCAGACACTAGCCCGCTAACTAGTAGGTGGTATGGGGGGCAGACACACTAGCCCGCTAACTAGTAGGTGGTATGGGGGGCAGACACACTAGCCCGCTAGCTAGTAGGTGGTATGGGGGGCAGACGCTAGTAAGACACTAGCCCGTCGCTATGAAATCACTGCTGCTGCTGCTGCACTAGTACTGTATATCCCGTGTTAGCTAGGTAGCTAACCATTCAGATGCCATTGTTGTATTTTGGATGATACTATGGCACAGGTTACCGACCTATGTAACTAACTTACCTGGTAACGAACATCAAGCTCCTGTTATTTCTGTTGAATGTGATGTTGTTTGGCAACTATTTGGCAATTATTCATGTTTTACTGTAATTGTTAACTGATGTAGCTCGCAACGAATAATAATGTAACCCAGCCGGCTTGCAGACGAAGCTACTTTGACAGATCGGTAACTGGTCATGCTTGGTTTTGTGCGACAGATATACAGGCTCGTCCGTTCCTTAGTTTTATTGGGAATGACCTGGTTAATGTTCTGTGTTTGTGTAGAGATCTCCAGACCTGGCTACCGACTGAGTTGATGTAAACTGTGTTTTGCCTTTACTTACAGCTGATTGTCATTAGTACTCTTGTGTTGATTGGTATTAATATTACTGGTGTTTTTGTGTTGGCAGTTAGCTAATGTACAAGTACACAATATCATTCAGAAACGTTTCTAGCGTACACTCTGACACATCACCCTGGGTAACCTGCTGCTACGTAGCTCAAAGTAATTTAAATATAGTTGTGTCGTTATTATTTGGCTCTAATTGGCTATTGGTGAGGAATCGGATATAAGCATACTGGTATGGTACAGTAGAAATGCACCCACAGAAAGCATGGTTTTTGACAGCATTTCCTTGCCTCGCCCTGTGCCCCAACCGAGCTCCACTTTCTGAGATGTGTAATTTCAAACCACTCCAGCCTGCCTGTCAATAACTAACATAACTATTCATGTATTTTGCACCCCGAAAGTGTATTGGCCTTTGGCATTGATTACCCACACCAAATTATATTATTGATGGGTCATGGCTTAAATATGATACAAAGCTCAGGTGCCTCAGCAATTTCATCCGTTTGATCTGTTTTCAGGTTGCCTGAATGATACATAATTATTTGAATTGTACCACACTTTTCTAACAAACATTCTTGAACATACTTTGATTTGCATTTGCAACGGTTTAATCAGTGATGAATGAGTCGCTTAACTCCTTGAATACTCTCGTTCCCCGACATTTAAAGGCCCAAGGCGCAGACATTCTTGTGAATATATGTCTAGCTTGGCCGTAGTTAGTCACTAAGAAAGGTGTTAGAAACTCCTGACGCGAGAGGCATTGGCTTAATCTGCTTAATCTAGGAACCAATCGACCCCACAATACTCTACCATAGGTGTAGTGCACATAAGCACCAGTAGCCTATGTAATTAGAGTTGTGGGGGAGTAGCACCAACCTGAGTAAACTCGGCACTGAATTGACTCAGTCCAGAACAGGCAGTTGTTGATATTTTGCACATGTGTGTTGCAGTAATAATGTTACTACAATAGCTAGCTAGCTATCTTATCGAAGTCCCTTTGCACTTAGTGTTGTAGATGGGAAATTTCACTTTAGTGTGAAATGTGTAAGGGTCAAAGTAAAAGAATGACCAGTGAGGCGTTGGTGCCAACTTTTGTTCTTCATTGTATTATGGTAAAACAGTCCAACTTAAATCTTTGGTTATTCTTTTTTAATGTACATGTTTAATGTAAGTGTTATAGACAGTAGGGTTGGTCGAGTAGACGATGGCATTGTCCATCGCTGATGGCTAACAGCCATCACAACGTTAGGCAGGCATTGTTATTGAACTCTGCTATCTTACACAAGAACATTTTAGTTTATTACACTATATACTTTTGTAACGCCTGGTGTAATTTCCATACAAACAGTAATTACTATGATTCATTTATTTAAATACAGACAACCTTTTGCCTCAGAAAATTTGTACATGGAGCTGAGGCTAATTACCGGCCCAGACCTTAGCGACCTCAAATAATGAATTACTTTTTCTGATTCTGCGATTTTCCCAAGCACAAAACTTTTACAGGCAAAAATTAAGAACACCCTTATAAGATAACACTTAGGATTTTAATTGTTTTTTATTTAAATCGCCTTTTTCAGAATCAAAACGAATTATACAAAAACAACAAAATAATTAAAATGTGACTGTTTAAATTGGATTAAATAGACAAGACCAATGATTTTAGATAGGACTACTTGTGTCATAGTTTTACGATGACAGACAGTGTTTAAAACTCAAAACAATTTTTTCTGGACAGAACTACTGACATGTTCACCTTTTTTGCCTTTAATTGGCTGCTGAGTGGTAAAACACCTTACCCGCGGTGCTGAACACGGGTTTAGATGGAGTACTGGTAACAAATATGCACAAATATTTAAGTGGGAAGCTGGGCATCTTTTGTGCAAATTACATGAGCACACATCCTGCACACCATTTTAGAAGGTAAAATGGTGTGCAGGATGCAACATGGTACCTTTTTTCCGACTAAGTTTGTCAACGCTATTATTAGATCCTGACTAGTACGCAGGCTATATGGAGGAAAGGTATAGAAAGACAGTGTAGGGTTGAAATATGCAAATAATATAATTAATTAATATGTTTCTGAACAGTAATTATAAACTATGTATCGTAAGAAATTTTATTAAAAAGTTCTCCTTGAAATATACATTTAAATATAAATGAAAAATTCAAATTTCACTCTCCTTGTTAGTTGGTGCTAGATATTGTTGCAGCTAACTGTCGTTCGTCCGTCCATCCGCATCCCAGCCCCCCGGATGATACCATTGTCCATCGCGATATTTCACTGTAGACATCATACAATACCAATTTGGTAGACATCGCCCAACCCTACTAGACAGACACATTTATGTTTGAGGTGTTCAGATCACAAAGAAGATGAGTAGGGTTGGGTACCATTCGCATTAGTAATTTTTAGTTTTAGTACAGCATTTTTTATTGTACTGTAATTTTGTAAAACATAAATCTAAACTTCTCAATTTTAAAGTTATTATTTATTTAGGACATTTTCTAAACATAAATATAAATGAATAAAACAAACAACTTTTTCAAAGAACAAACTTCTCTAGAAATACACAGTAATTTAGTGTAAGCAGGCTTTCTTACTATAAAAAACTATACACGCTTCAGCTTCAGGAAATATTTTATTTAGGGGGGTGAGGTAGTCGCGCCACTCGTAGTCCGGTTAAAAAAAAGTAGGGCGTGTACATTGTCTTTTGAGACATATCGAACAAGACCCAAACTGCATTTTAAATTATTATATATTTTTTTTAAGTAAACCTAAAGATAGGGCTGAACTGATTAGTCGACAAGGTCGGCAATAAAAAATTGTCAACAAATATGTTTTTGTCGACAAGTCGATTGATATCATAGGACCCATTTTAAGTGCCTGCTATAACATGAAGAGGTGCTGTAGCTCTAGACTGTAATGCAGCTCTCGTATGCAATCCATTTGAAGAAAACGTGTATTGCTAAAATGTCTATAATGTGTTTAAATGTCAGCTTGCAAACAGAGAAAATAAGATTGGCCTGTTCAGTTGGCTCGAAGTGCAATACAATGTTTATTGCATCAGCTGAAGTGATTTCATTGTTTTATTTAAAATTTAGAATAAGCATAACTTAATGTTTTAACAAATTGCAAAAGTCCAATGATCGTTCAAAGCCTACTGATTAATCATTGGCAAGGTAGATGATTAGTCGACAAATCACTCAAATAATCAATAGATTAGTCGATGCAATGTTGAAAGGTCCCTAGGCAGCTTTTTGTATTGTAGCCTGTCCAAAATATAGGTATTTCAAGTTCAGGGTCCTAGCTTGAAAAAAGTTAATGGGTAATTCCTTTACAATATGTACCAAGATCATCTCAGTTCTGAATGTGATATCATATGACACAGTTTTTTAGTGATTTTACAAACATTGTTCTATGCAATGTTTGCTGTTTTGATAAAACATGGACAAATTAAAATGCTGAAAACAAATTGGCGAATGGTGCTATTACCGGTACAATGAACACTTGCCAAAGTAATATATATTTTATTGTCATGACACTTCTGGTAGAACATTATTTAGATCCACATGGTATTGACTTTTCATCCTGTTAGCAATAAATATTGATAAGATGTATGATGTATGATTTTTGAATTGGCTGAACATTTTGAGCTTATAGCAGAGATCGATCACTTTGACTCTGGGCCATACTTATAATCAACCAGTACTGTGAAAACAGCTCACCAAACCAAATCTGTTATCCATTTTGACATGAACGTTTGAATGAATCGCCCCACATCAGAGGCTTATTGGCTGGCTGACAGACAGTGGTCATATTGGTATGTCCATAAGTCTGTGGAGCGAGCGGCTTTGACTGTGTAGTGGCAGATACTGCAGTGCATCCCCCCTCTGGGCTGTTCATCTACCACAGAAAGATGCAGCCACCTTCAGTTGACATTGACCGGAGCTGGGTGTTCCAGCTCTGGTAACTGAATAGTGTCACATTAAATCTACCTACTGACCATCTACGTGGCATGGTACATTTTACTCCTCATTTAGTTGTTCTGCTAAGGTACAGTTTTATTTAGGTTTGGGAGTTGGTTATAGTTGGCTGGGATTACAGTCTAGAGCTCAGCTCTGCATTACAGTCTAGAGCCGGGCTATTCAATTGGCGGCCCCCGGGCCGGGTCCGGCCCCTGAGGGATTTTGAACCGGCCCTTTAGGCGTAATTTGCGGGTGGGAATTGTCCCCACCACTTTTGAAACATCTCGCGGCACGAATGTACCAATACAAATAAATAAATAAATCCCCAGTGAACTAGCAGAGCATTCATTCATTCGTTTCGTTTGTTAAATAAGAGGCTATCTAGTGCTGAAATGTGTGGCTTTATAAATCAAGTGATCAAAGTGCTCGTTGCAGCCGTGATCAGTGGCGCTCTTAGAAACGGAGGTTTGTCCTCCTCTATGCCAGCTTTGACAGCTCCCCGATCTCCGGAGAGAGGGGAGATCAGCCCCGATCAGAATCACCTGAGTTATAGGCACACCTGCCAGTAATTAGTTGGGGTAAAAAAGTAGCACTTGGTCTTTCGATCAGTACGAGGTATTTGTTCGTTCCTGACTTACTGAGCGCTTATGAATACGATTGATCAGATTACCAGTGTACCAGTTATTAGCTTGTCCCGTTCTCCCAGTCTGCCTAATCCTGTCTTGTGTCTACCAGTGATTCCTGTTCCCCACCATCAGCCTGCCTTACCGACCTTGTCCTTGTCCGATCCCTGGTACCGTCTTCAAACTCTGATCTGCCGAGACAGAACCCAGTCTGCCTGACTATTCCTCTGCCTTTCTACACATCTGTCAATAAATATATTGCGTTCCGCGATTGGAACCACAACCTTGTTTCTAAGCGTATTCCTGACAGGCACGGATACTGTGTTCTCTTGTGGCTCGCGCACACGCCGCACTGTTTTCACTCGGACATGCGCGTCAATCCGTTGTGGTGACTCTATTCGTTACGGTGAAATTACAAAACAAAATGCACACAAACATGTCCCTGCCTGATATTCATCCACTGATAAACATCGGTTTTGATGAGAAAAAAAATCTATTCGAGTGCGGACTAGAACCCAGAACCTCTGACACGCTTGGCAAAAATTCTGCCACTGGACCATTTAAGTACACACTTAAACTACAAATTAAACCCAATGTACTATTTAGATCGATTGCTGGACATCGTAAGGTTATTGTACATACATCTGATTTATGAATTAGCATTGTGTTAGCAATGTCCCACACACTTTTTAAAAAACAGTATCGCCACTGTGTATAGTTATTACATATGGGTAGTTTCATACACCGCATGACTATTGTTAATTGTAAATTATTTCGTGCAATATGAGGCGATATGCACTTCTTTAAGCCATGGTGGCAAAACAGGTACATGACCAATCAAAATCGCCCATTCGCAGTGCGCTCTAGTGCCGAGCTCTGACCGAAACGCTCTGACTTTCTTTCAAGCCAAGCACGAAGTAATTTCGATATAAACACAAAGTTTAAAATGTCAATATCTACCTTAAAAAAAAGAAAAGTTGACTCGGACAACAGGCAGTTCAACAATGAATGGACAGATAAATACGCGTTTATTGCCATTGATGCGAATCCTGTGTGCTTAATCTGCAACGAGTGCCTCGCCGTGTGCAAGGAGTATAATTTGAGAAGGCATTTTAAGACAACTCATGCTAACTTTGATATATTGATTCCTTCAGTATGTTGTTGTAATTTCTCTATTTGTTACCATAATTACTCATATTCTCCGGCCCCTTATTTTGCTTCAGTTTCATGAACTGGCCCCAATTCCAAATTAATTGAATAGCCCTGGTCTAGAGATACAGCGCTGCATTACAGTCTAGAGCTACAGCGCTGCATTACAGTCTAGAGCTCAGCTCTGCATTACAGTCTAGAGCTACAGCGCTGCATTACAGTCTAGAGCTCAGCTCTGCATTACAGTCTAGAGCTACAGCGCTGCATTACAGTCTAGAGCTCAGCTCTGCATTACAGTCTATAGCTACAGCGCTGCATTACAGTCTAGAGCTACAGCGCTGCATTACAGTCTAGAGCTACAGCGCTGCATCACAGTCTAGAGCTACAGCGCAGCACTGGTCAAATCACAATATTGCAGCCACTTAATAAATGTCGTATTATGTCCTAGTGTGTACCAGAGATGCGGTGGATAACCCGGTGCCTTAATGTCTATTTTAAGCATGGATCAGGAACCTGACGTGAGCTTTGGTCATCTCACAGGATGCACAGCTTTCTCTGGGTTGATTGGTTAGATCAACGCTACGATTCATAGTTGCTACATGGTTTCAGCAAATATACATTTAGAAAGATGTTCTTTGCATCATGGCTGGTCAGTTTTCACATGCTTTTCGTTTTACGTTTTCAAAGTGTGCAAACAGTTCGCGTCTACGTTATGCATGATCTTCGAAATCCATCTGCCACAATAGAAACGATCACACAGGGTGGACAGTTTTGTTCCATGTTGTTACCAGACCCAAGGGCAGATGTTCACTGGGATCTTAATGCCAGACATGTAGGTCGGTCGCATTTTTTATATAATTAAACATCAGCATCTTCTCTGGTTGATCTACTTCTGGCAAAGCAGCTCACAAGTAGGAACTATCCAACCAGGCGACACAGTCCATGACACCTTTTTGTTCCAGATGGGCCTGTGTCTTGTGTTTGTAATGCTTGGCTTCTGTACTTAATTAATTCTTCACAATGTTCAGTTTGAGTTTTATTATCATTCCTTCAAGCTACTTGAGGGTGTGTTTTTGGATCCCTATCAGCTGGTGCTAAAAGCAGAAAATCCAAACTCATTTTTTGTGTTTACGTTCTTTTTGTGTGTGTTTGTGTGTGTGTTACTGTCAAACAAAGATCAACACCACATTGTCGCCTAGCTCCAGTCGGAATTTTGTTGCCTGTCGTAATTTCCTCTTCCAGTTGAATGAAGATGAAATAATTAGACCAAAGTGCAATACCCACAAATGCCTGGTTTGTCTGGTGGGTCTGTTTGCTCTATTCAAGTAAACACATTCTGTTCAGACCGACAGAACAGCCTTAAGCCTGACCGGTGTACTGAGAGCTTAGTGGACACACATCTGCTCCAGCAGGCCCAGTGAAAGGGGTCTCGACCCCTTGTCATCCTACATCTGCTGTGTCTTCTTTCTACCGCATCAATGGCACGCCTTCATTAACCTGTGTAACCCACATGGGTTTGGGATTCAGTATCAGGTCTCACACTAACCATCATGTCCTCTGCCAGACCACAGTATTTACATTCTGTTTCTCTCTTTTTTTATCTGATCTCCGTCCTTGTCTTTGTCTGTTTTTTGTTCCAGTCAGTCAGACACTTCCTCCTTCCCCACCTCCCTGTCCCTGAAATACTTAGAGACAGAGGTAGTATGTGTTGTCCAATCAGCAAGCGGTATGCTGTCATGCACCTTTGTCCGGTCCTTGCGCCCCTTATGTGTTGCGTGACACTGCAGTACACAGGGCCGAACAATACCCACTCCCATGGTTGGGCCGCTCATAAAGTGGGAACTGGTGCATGAAATAGCAGGACGCTTTGAGGCACTTGCCCGAGGCCGTAGGAGAGACATTTCAGTCTATTGACCATAAAACCGCTTAGAGAGAGAGGAGGCTTTCTGTGTTTGACGCTGAGGCTGAGTAGTAGAACACCCTCTTGAGCAAAGTCATGACTCAACACTTCCATTAGTTAGTGTGTCAGTATGAAACGCTTTTCAACAAGGGTGTGTGTGGCTAGTCCATTAAAAAATGGAACAGTAACGTGATAAAGTCAAATTAGTCTCATTTTCATGGACTTCGCGTAATGTGTTTCATCAAAACAGTCTGACTTTGTATGATGTCCTTCAAGCAGACGCGATATTGAACACGCCTAGCTGTTCTGCTGTGGAACACACTGCACTAACTGTCAACATGTTTTCAGTATGACCCCACCTCCCCCGTTCACCTTCCTGGCTGCATTCCCTATCGGCTCGCCTGCCTTCCTTCGCTGCCTGCTTGTGGCGATGCTAGCCTGCGTTATTGACGTGTCATGGCGGTAGAATGTTATCACGGCAGTAGTGCGCGTCTCGGCACACACCCTCCCTTAGGCCACATACCTTTGTGATGACATCACGGTACACATGTCTGACAGCCCAGCTGTGTAGCTTGCCTGCCTTGTTAGGGCCTCGCCCCACCCCACCACCAGAGCTTACTGAGATTATGCAGACAAATGCACCTTTTCTACCTGTGGCTAAAGAGCCCTGGTCCTGGTCTGGGAAAGCTAACAGGCTAACCTGTAATTCAATTGGATCTTGTTGTAAACAGTTGGTTCCTGGCTGTTTGGATATGTTGGACACGCTGATGAAACAATACCAACGTTGTTAACTATTATTTTGACTAATGTTGACAAACCCATATGGAAATATAATTTGTCTTTATCTGACAAGTGTAATGAAGTACGCCAGCAAAATGTCTATGATAAGTGTTCACTGTGGTTGGAGACTACAGAGTACCTGAGTTAAAAGCACAGGAAGTCAAGGACTGGAATACATAGAGCGTCTGGCATTTCCTCTGTTCGCTTTTTGAAAGCCTTTGAAATTATTGTAGCTGTGTTTTTCAGATCCCCTCTTTTATTATACTGAACCAAAGATTAAGCCAACAGTAATTTTGTTACGTACTGTTCTTGTTTTTTGTCTCGTTTTTTTCTTACCTATATTGTTGTGTAACATACGAATGTATTATATGATATAAAAACATCCAATGTAGTGCTTAAGACTATATAAAAGTGCTTGATATCGTCCCTTGAATAACCTTGGGATTTTTTTTGGTTTATCGTCCCAGCACATCTAAATTCCATTTAGCAACCTGGGCCAAAGGGGAATGCTCACTCTCAATCAGTGAATGAGAGAATGTAGGTCAGAGGGACAAACACCCAAGCCCCCCTCATCCACCCACAGCCCCCCTCATCCACCCACAGCCCCCCTCATCCACCCAAGCCCCCTCATCCACCCAAGCCCCCTCATCCACCCAAGCCCCCTCATCCACCCACAGCCCCCTCATCCACCCAAGCCCCCTCATCCACCCACAGCCCCCTCATCCACCCAAGCCCCCTCATCCACCCACAGCCCCCTCATCCACCCAAGCCCCCTCATCCACCCAAGCCCCCTCATCCACCCAAGCCCCCTCATCCACCCAAGCCCCCTCATCCACCCACAGCCCCCTCATCCACCCACAGCCCCCTCATCCACCCACAGCCCCCTCATCCACCCACAGCCCCCTCATCCATCCACCCAAGCCCCCTCATCCATCCACCCAAGCCCCCTCATCCATCCAGCCCCCTCCCATCCACCAAGCCCCCTCATCCATCCACCCAAGCCCCCTCATCCATCCACCCAAGCCCCCTCATCCATCCACCCAAGCCCCCTCCCATCCCCCCCTCAAGCCCCACCCAAGCCCCCTCATCCATCCACCCAAGCCCCCTCATCCATCCAAGCCCCCTCATCCATCCACCAAGCCCCCTCATCCATCCACCCAAGCCCCCTCATCCATCCACCCAAGCCCCCTCATCCATCCACCCAAGCCCCCTCATCCATCCACCCAAGCCCCCTCATCCATCCACCCAAGCCCCCTCATCCATCCACCCAAGCCCCCATCCATCCACCCAAGCCCAAGCCCCCTCATCCATCCACCCAAGCCCCCTCATCCATCCACCCAAGCCCCCTCATCCATCCACCCAAGCCCCCTCATCCATCCACCCAAGCCCCCTCATCCATCCACCCAAGCCCCATCCATCATCCATCCATCCATCCACCCAAGCCCCCTCATCCATCCCACCCCACCCAAGCCCCCTCATCCATCCACCCAAGCCCCCTCATCCATCCACCCAAGCCCCCTCATCCATCCACCCAAGCCCCCTCATCCATCCACCCAAGCCCCCTCATCCATCCACCCAAGCCCCCTCATCCATCCACCCAAGCCCCCTCATCCATCCACCCAAGCCCCATCCATCATCCCATCCACCCAAGCCCCCTCATCCATCCACCCAAGCCCCCATCCATCCACCCAAGCCCCCCCACCATCCATCCACCCAAGCCCCCTCATCCATCCACCCAAGCCCCCTCATCCATCCACCCAAGCCCCCTCATCCATCCACCCAAGCCCCCTCATCCATCCACCCAAGCCCCCTCATCCATCCACCCAAGCCCCCTCATCCATCCACCATCCACCCAAGCCCCCTCATCCATCCACCCAAGCCCCCTCATCCATCCACCCAAGCCCCCTCCCATCCACCCAAGCCCCCTCCATCCATCCACCACCCAAGCCCCCTCATCCATCCACCCAAGCCCCCTCATCCATCCACCCAAGCCCCCTCATCCATCCACCCAAGCCCCCTCATCCATCCACCCAAGCCCCCTCATCCATCCACCCAAGCCCCCCTCATCCATCCACCCAAGCCCCCTCATCCATCCACCCAAGCCCCCTCATCCATCCACCCAAGCCCCCTCATCCATCCACCCAAGCCCCCTCATCCATCCACCCAAGCCCCCTCATCCATCCACCCAAGCCCCCTCATCCATCCACCCAAGCCCCCTCATCCATCCACCCAAGCCCCCTCATCCATCCACCCAAGCCCCCTCATCCATCCACCCAAGCCCCCTCATCCATCCACCCAAGCCCCCTCATCCATCCACCCAAGCCCCCTCATCCATCCACCCAAGCCCCCTCATCCATCCACCCAAGCCCCCCTCATCCATCCACCCAAGCCCCCTCATCCATCCACCCAAGCCCCCTCATCCATCCACCCAAGCCCCCCTCATCCATCCACCCAAGCCCCCCTCATCCATCCACCCAAGCCCCCCTCATCCATCCACCCAAGCCCCCTCATCCATCCACCCAAGCCCCCTCATCCATCCACCCAAGCCCCCTCATCCATCCACCCAAGCCCCCTCATCCATCCACCCAAGCCCCCTCATCCATCCCACCCCCAGCCCCCTCATCCATCCACCCACAGCCCCCTCATCCACCCAAGCCCCATCCCCCCTCCATTTGTTTTGTGATTTGATTTGAAGTGTTATAGTGTATTTTTAGGGCTTACGGTCAGGTTTGGATGAGGAATAGTACTGCAGTTAGTGGTCAGGAGTTATAGGTTTAGATTTAGGCCTAGGTTAATGGGTTAACCCTTAAGGTTAAGGGAAAATAGGTAAACAATTTGGTCCTGAAAAAGACCCCACAAGTATACTACAAATGTGTGAGGTGGAGCCGGGCTCATTGACACAGTGTGTCAGAACTCTTTGTGTGCATCACCAGGGAGATGTGATATGAATGAAGGTGAATCACCGGATCAGCATGGTGCTCTCTGTCTTGGCCTTGTTTACGCAGGCCTTTATGCCTGAAGGAGAGACAGAAGTACGAAGGCAGCAAATGTGTGTGTCTGTCTGTGTCCGTGTCTGACTGTCCGTGTCTGTGTCCGTCTGTGTCCATGTCTGTCTGTGTGTGTCTTTCCATGTCTGTGTCCGCTCTGGTGAAATGTGTCCTCCTGCCTGCTGCTCCCACCATGAGGGCTGTATAGGAGGGGTTGCCTGGCTCTGATTAAAACACACCCTTCCCCCACGTCTTTGTCTTTATTATAGCCGTCCTCTCTTTCTCACCACCACGTTTACACAGCTGGGTGATAACCTTGCCTTGCTTCCTCCCCCCTCTGCATCTCAGCACCTTATAATAACAAGACGCTCCAGAGTTACCCACCCCATACCCACCCCAGGATTTAGCTATCCGGGTAGAACGTTTAAGACCCCAATGCTCTGTAACCTGAACCAGATGACCATCAACTGGTGCTCCAATGGCTGGCAGTCGGTTTCCTTTAACGTGCTCTCTCTCTTTTGCCAGTAAATGAGTGTCGTGTTTAGGCCATACGTCAGAAGGCAAGCGAGGGTGTTGGGATCTCCCTGCCATGACTGAACCATTTGTCTCACGAGGCAACTCCATCTAACTGGCTCTGCGTGGCCCCTCGTACGTGGCCCCTCGTACGTGGCCCCTCGTACGTGGCCCCTCGTACGTGGCCCCTCGTACGTGGCCCCTCGTACGTGGCCCCTCGTACGTGGCCCCTCGTACGTGGCCCCTCGTACGTGGCCCCTCGTACGTGGCCCCTCGTACGTGGCCCCTCGTACGTGGCCCCTCGTACGTGGCCCCTCGTACGTGGCCCCTCGTACGTGGCCCCTCGTACGTGGCCCCTCGTACGTGGCCCCTCGTACGTGGCCCCTCGTACGTGGCCCCTCGTACGTGGCCCCTCGTACGTGGCCCCTCGTACGTGGCCCCTCGTACGTGGCCCCTCGTACGTGGCCCCTCGTACGTGGCCCCTCGTACGTGGCCCCTCGTACGTGGCCCCTCGTACGCGGCCCCTCATACGTGGTAGGGTTGCAGGATATTGACAAAATGTGATATTGCTATATTTATAATTAATATTAACGATATAAACGTATGTTAAAAAACAAATCCCTCCTATAATTAGGTGCTGGATGGCATTTGATATAATTTGTCCAGTTCATTCGGAAGCTTCCCAAAGCCTTTTTTTCTCTCCACTGGTTAAATGGGCATCATATATTTGTCCAAACAGTATGTGATAGCATTAGTCATTTCTTTATGTCTTTTTGAGATCTTATCATACTTGGTACCACTAGCAAAAGCACTCGCTAGCACTCATCCTATAGTAAGGGCTTGTGGTGGTTTTTAAGATGGAAAATAGGTTGGTTGTATTTCCTCTTCCCTGTATATCACCATACCGCAGGTTTTGCACAACAGCCTGAGCGACATTAGTTGGCTTAAACTTTTCTTTAGCTTCTCTAACTTGCTTTTTCCGACTGTATTTATTTCTCTTCACTGACGTTGTCGGAGTTAACACATACGTCACGGGTAATGTGGGTCTGTTCGTTTAGTGGACCCGTGCGCTCACACTTGCATGTGACAGGGCAACTGACCAATCAAACATGATCATTATATATAGTTTTCAAGCGTGCTCTTAAATCAAACACAACTACGCCGCAAAGCCAAACGACGCGTCTCTCCACAAAATAAATGTACAAATAAATATTGCATTTCTTGCGAAATTTTCTATATATATATATATTGCGCAACTTGATATCGCAATAAAGGTATTAAGTCGATATATCGTGCACCCCTAATACGTGGCGGCGTGTTTCTGATTTCCACGGGTTATCAACAGTCCATGTTGCAAAGTAATGTCTGCGTTGACAAACGACACCATATGCCTGAGGAATGGGCGAAATGGATAGGAACCGCTTCAATTCTCTAGTTTTCCACGGAGCGTTGGTCCAACGGCGAGGAGAGAAGTGAGGATCTAGACCTGTTCGGCTGACCGCTGTGCGTCTTCTTGTTTTTCAGGCGTTTGCGGTGCCGCTGCAGTTGACCGACCCTTGGAACCATGGCTCAGTTTCCCACGACCTTCGCAGGTTAGTGCCCCGTCCGCCCGCCACGAGCCAGCCAATCAGATCCACAGCCCCCTGAGCCAGAAGTGAGAGTCACTGCTCACAGGACTGTTCCCTACGTTTGACCCGACCACCATGGGTCCCCTGTAGTGCAGTCTGGCAGACCCACGGTGGTGTTTAGTATGTGGGCCGCTGTATGGTTGACATTACCAAGCCCCAGTTCAGTTACTTTCCCCTGTGAACCCTAATGTGCTACGGTGGTGTTTAGTATGTGGGCCGCTGTATGGTTGACATTACCAAGTCCCAGTTCAGTTACTTTCCCCGTTGAACCCTAATGTGCTACGGTGGTGTTTAGTATGTGGGCCGCTGTATGGTTGACATTACCAAGTCCCAGTTCAGTTACTTTCCCCGTTGAACCCTAATGTGCTACGGTGGTGTTTAGTATGTGGGCCGCTGTATGGTTGACATTACCATGCCCCAGTTCAGTTACTTTCCCCTGTGAACCCTAATGTGCTACGCTGCCTCGTTACCAGATACAGACTTAAATGAGCCTCTGGGATGTAAGAGGAGCATGTGATGAATGGCTCACCTGTCAATATACTGGATAATTAATGAACCTATAATGAATGTAAAGAGTAGGATGCATTTACGTTTACATGCTCACTCGTTTATGTTCATACAGGCCAGATGAGTGTCTTCTGATATTTCTCTGTCTGTATTTCTGTCTGGATGTTTGTGTTTGGTTCGTTTGTGTGTCTATCTGTCTGTGTTTCTGTCTGGTTGTGTCTGTGTCTGTCTCAATCTAAGGGGGTCTGGATGCCTGGGTGATCTCTCCGGATGAACGAGCCAAACATGACCAGCAGTTTGTCAGCCTGACTCCAACACAGGCCGGTCTCATCACAGGTCAGCCTCTCTCACTGCAGTGTTCTGATAAGGGAATGGGCTGGCGGTTTAGTAAGTTATGCAGCGTCATATTGGACACAACTGCTTTGCAGAATATCACTTGGTAAGGACCACTGAGGAACACTGGCACACAACATCCACATGTTAGCTAAATCTAGCTATTGCTGTCCTCCTCTGTTGATTGAGAGTAGCACTTCAAATGTTAGAGGAGCTGGGTGAATTGAGGACGGCTCATTAAGCATAATATTACCTTGCAGCCATACAATCAAGAGAGGGTGTTTCACTGATATAATTGCCTCTGTGCCGAGGCTTTCAACATACCGTTGCACAACTGCCTTTTTAGAGAACGGAAATGGTGGGCTTTACTCTGCTGTCTCAGCAGGATCTTGCACAATCCCCAGTTGTTACATATTTAAAATTTATGATTGGGTTCAAATTCAAATTATTCATATGCACGTTATGTGTTGAACGAGAAACCACATTTTTTGAGACGATACGGCTCCCAGACACGTAGGCTATTTGTCTTTTTTTAAACATTTAAGGTTAGAGCTCAACAATCTGTAGGGCGTCAGATCGATTCAAGGATTTGATTCAAGCATGATGGATTTTCAAACTTTATTTTTGTCTCCCAAAAATACCTCATATTTTTTGCCAAATGATATCACCCACACGTAGAACTAGGCATGTTACTGCTGTTACCGTTATTCGTCTACAAGTCATTTAACCTGCCCAACAACCAGTCAATATCAGTCAGTGTGCAATGTTTTGCAAGCCTAACATATAGTTTTCTGTAGATTGTTTTGGACCAACAATGTATTACTGGAGACACAACTCCAACCTCGTCCTATTCTACTGTCTAAGGTGTTTCATTATGGTTATTAAAGTTGACAATTAGCAGTAGCTTTAGGAGTCGTGCTTTATTTCGAGGGGTTAAGGAGATCATTTCACAATCAGGATAGCAATTTTTTTTGAGCTTCCTGTCACATCTCTTCTGTACTAAGTATTATTTTATGGGGGAAAACACTCACATTTGGAAACCATGTTATTAATTATTCAGTGACCATGTCGTAGGTCGTCTTTTGCTGGTCATATTAATTGACTGCTTAGTCACTTAAAGGCAGATGGCAAATGGCAGATGCCTATTCATCCAAATGTATGATTTACACACACTCACAAAACGCTCTGACAAATGCACTACAGAGGCTCATGAGCCCAAACACCACCAGGAGTTACTAAATGATTAAAAATAAAATCTACATCCGGTTAGTGTGCTTTTCAATTTGTTTCTATGAATGTGTTTACTAAAATAACGTCCTTAATTTTGATGTTGTCTGTAGGTGACCAGGCCAGGAATTTCTTCCTGCAGTCAGGCTTGCCCGCTCCAATCCTGGCACAGATTTGGTAAGCACTATTGTTTTTTGATCTCGCTTGCTCCTATACAATCATTCACTAAATGACCCCTCCCCTAGAGCACTGACTGACACAAATAACCATAATAATTACAGTCATTAACTAAATGACCCCTCCCCTAGAGCACTGACTGACACAAATAACCATAATAATTACAGTCATTAACTAAATGACCCCTCCCCTAGAGCACTGACTGACACAAATAACCATAATAATTACAGTCATTAACTAAATGACCCCTCCCTTAGAGCACTGACTGACACAAATAACCATAATAATTACAGTCATTAACTAAATGACCCCTCCCCTAGAGCACTGACTGACACAAATAACCATAATAATTACAGTCATTAACTAAATGACCCCTCCCCTAGAGCACTGACTGACACAAATAACCATAATAATTACAGTCATTAACTAAATGACCCCTCCCTACAAATAACCATAATAATTACAGTCATTAACTAAATGACCCTGACACTGACACAAAATAACCATAATAATTACAGTCATTAACTAAATGACCCCTCCCCTAGAGCACTGACTGACACAAATAACCATAATAATTACAGTCATTAACTAAATGACCCCTCCCCTAGAGCACTGACTGACACAAATAACCATAATAATTACAGTCATTAACTAAATGACCCCTCCCCTAGAGCACTGACTGACACAAATAACCATAATAATTACAGTCATTAACTAAATGACCCCTCCCTTAGAGCACTGACTGACACAAATAACCATAATAATTACAATCATTAACTAAATGACCCCTCCCCTAGAGCACTGACTGACACAAATAACCATAATAATTACAGTCATTCACTAAATGACCCCTCCCCTAGAGCACTGACTGACACAAATAACCATAATAATTACAGTCATTAACTAAATGACCCCTCCCCTAGAGCACTGACTGACACAAATAACCATAATAATTACAGTCATTAACTAAATGACCCCTCCCCTAGAGCACTGACTGACACAAATAACCATAATAATTACAGTCATTAACTAAATGACCCCTCCCCTAGAGCACTGACTGACACAAATAACCATAATAATTACAATCATTAACTAAATGACCCCTCCCCTAGAGCACTGACTGACACAAATAACCATAATAATTACAGTCATTAACTAAATGACCCCTCCCCCAGGGCCCTGGCCGACATGAACAACGACGGGAAGATGGACATGCACGAGTTCTCCATCGCCATGAAGTTGATCAAGCTCAAGCTGCAGGGACACCCCGTGCCCCCCTCTCTTCCCCCCTCCATGAAGCAGCCGCCTCCCTCCCTGCCCCCGCCGCCCACCGCACCCTTTGGTAAGGGAGTTTTGTTTGCCAGGCTGATTCATACAGTAAGATATGAGGAAGCAGTGAGATAGATACCAAAGGTATGTGTATGTAGGGAGGCGCCACTTTAGGCTATGAGATACGTTCCACCCTGAATGGAGCCATCTGCCATTAGCGTCTGCATCATCTGTTTACCTTGATAAATGTTTTATTGGGGGCAAGTTCAGTTCACTATCTTTAACTGGCCATTATCGCTAAGCAAAACACTGATCTCCAGCTACTGGTATGGGAACAGGCAAATTTCCTGCACATACTGCGGCCTTTGGGAACACGCTCCCGGTTTAGGTCCAAAGTTGATACTAACATATTTCGCTTCCAAGTTTATCTTTTGGAATTGACTACTTCTGGGCTCTTCAGCTTTAGTTGTGAAATAATATGGAAATGGTACTTGTACATATTAGTTTAACCTTGCGTTTTTAAGTCAATGGATGTCAGTCACTGTTTTGTGTTTGTTGCCTGACATTGTTTTCTGTGTTCAACCCTGCAGGAATGCCTGGTTTAGGAGTAATGCCAGGTCTCCCATCAGTTCCTCCTTTACCCATGCCCCCTATGCCAGGGGTGGGTATGTCTCCCCCTCTGGTTTCGTCGGGCCCCCCGCCGGTACCCCCTATGGCCAACGGTGCCCCTGCCATGATTCAGCCAATGGCGGGCTTCTCCCACCCAGGTCTGGCTTACTATACCACCTCGCTGTCTGAGAAACACCACTGAATATTTAACGCTTAGTCTCAGCTGACTGACAGTAGTGAAGCCCTCTGGCAACTGTCCTACATTACTGGCAAATCCCTTTTGACATCTCCCCCGGTCTTTTTCTCCACATCTTTTTCTCAGCCACCTCACTCAACAAAAGCTCCTCTTGCAACCGCTCCAATGCCAAGCTACAGAAGGGCCAGTCATTTGAGAGTGCCAGGTGAGTCACACGTCACCCATTCGGAAGAATGGTTCGCTGGGCCCAAACTCCCGTTTTATAACCGGGTGGGAAGGACTACTTTATCCGAATTTGCACTTGGACTGCTGAATATTCTAATTTAATCAGGGCAGTCATTTTGTTGTTTGATTCTCACACCCATAGCAGGCTAGGTCAGGTTTTTGGTTGTAGAATAGCAGCACTATTCTGTTGGTGGTCTCATTCTCATATTGTCTCTTTTGAGGAAGTGAACTTGCAAACGTTGCATGTAGCACAGCGGTTTTCACGATCTTTGATTTGGTTCCTTGAGTTAACGGAATATTAGGGGTGGGAATCTTTTACCATCTCACGATTCGATTTCGATTCTTGAGGCCACGATTAGATTCAAAACGATTTTCGATTCAAAACGATTTGATTTTATCCATAATGATTTCGAATCGGGTTTCTGATCATGATCTACTCTCATCTGCTTTGCTCTTCAGAATGACAAACGGAGACATTAAAGTGTCTTTTCACATTTATTAAGTTCACTTCTCAGGGAAGTGCCTTTTATCAAAAACATTGTCTGGTTCTCAATTGCTACTCATGATTAGCTAGCTATAAAAAAAATGTTTTTGTTTATTAAACGTCTCTAACACCATTTCCTTAAAAAACAAAGCTTTGCAAAATGTGGGTGTACTCTATAAAACAATCTGATAGTGATTTGAAGTTTCAAGGCAAAATGGTTAAACAGCTATTGAATTAATAACGTTGAGACTTATAGACGGTCCCTAACTATAAGCAGGCGGAGGTTTCTGTCCGCGGATCACCCGGGTGTAGTATGGCTGCTTGCGGGAAAACCGGACCTGATCCGAATATCCAACCAACTTTACCTCAGTCTGAGATGAAGCAGATATGTTTGTGCGGGAATCTCTCGCCCTATAAAAACTAACCTTGCGGGAATTGTTTAAATTATGCGCAATCCCGCACCGAAATTCAAGCCCTGTAGATTGATGGCTACTGAGTCTGATTAATTAGAGTTGGGTAGGCCTATACGGTCAGTCATCTTTTTGGAGGTGGGTATACTGTAAATCCCTCTCCTCAGAGGTGGGTATACGCCGTATACCTGCGTATACGCACCACTACACCACTAGAATGAAGCAGGCGATAGACCGAGTTATTTTTTTTTGCCCTCTGAGTTGGCAGGAAGTTTCGTGAAGCACTGCAGTGTGCGTTAGTCTGCTGCTGGTGGCTGACTCTGCTCCGTGTCACTGAGCTCCGTTCGGATGTCCCGTATAGGCTAGTTACAAAGTTGGAGGCGAACAGCCAGCTGATTTTATTTATTTATTAAATCGATTCTTGGACATTTCAGATCGATTTTGAATCGTTGCAAATGAGAATCTAGATTCTTCTGTGAATTGGCACACCCCTACGGAATATGGTTTCATTTTAAATGTCTCGCAAAGTTATTACATTTTAGATGGGTTAAAAAGTTGTTAATTTAGTGACATGCTGAGATATTTTCAGAAGAATGTAATTTTTTGTAACTATGTTGTAGTAAATATTGTGTTTCTCCCTCTCAGCGCCGTTGTGGCCCCACAGCCTCCTCCTGATTGGGCTGTGCCCAACTCATCACGGCTAAAGTACCGGCAGCTCTTCAACAGCCATGACAAGATGATGAGTGGACACCTCACCGGTAAGACCGCGCCAATCTTGTGACACCACGGTTTCACTTCACTTTACTTCCAAGTAAAAAGCCATTATTTTTTTCTGTTTTAGTTGATGAGTTATGTTTAGTCATCAGTGTGAAGACGCATTTGATACTGTCATGTTAAGTTGTTGGTCATTTAATAAATTCACGGAAAACAATGAAGGTCCAAGCATGATGCCCTGCAGTAGGGCTGTGCGATATGGACCAAAAGTATTTTTATATATTATGATATATATATTATATATTATATGTGGGTTAAATGCTCAGTGGTAAACCAATCACATGTTGAGATGTCACAAACACCTTTATTTATAACACACTGATAGAAATTAAGTGCAACTACAGGGTTTCTCTTTTTTTTTGAGAACACACAGCTGTCTTAATATCTGAATGTTAAAGAAAATTACATAAATTAAGAAATAGTAATATCTCTGACAATTCTGCTTCAGTTGTTATTGTTAATACAATAACAGACTGCTGAAGAAGTGAACATACAGGTTACCCTTTCCTGCTGAACAAGATGCACGGCTTTGCAAATATCAAATGTAAATAAACAAAATTATATTACATAGAAATAAGCAACACCTCTGAGAATACCTCTTCTGATATTTAACATAATAACAAAAGCCGGAACAAGACTGCAAAATACTTTTTCCCCCCTGTTTAACAAACTATTTTTTTGTGCAAATAACAATGAGTATAGAAACTTTACATATCAACTGGACTACTTGTTCTGAGAAAGCAGTTTAGTTTTCCACTGATCTGAACACTTCATCATAGAAAACATTTCCTTGTGTGTACCTGTAACTGTAGTTCTCACAAGTTGTGTGCAAGGAACACTGGCCTATTAACAAAGATTCCCTGTGGCAACTTACAAGTTTACCACTGCAACCAAAACCCTCTCAGAAGTTGTGCTGGTGGCTGGGACACATCAAGATACTTTTTTGCCCGGTGGCTCAGTGCGCGGATTAAAGCATCCTATTCTTTTCACCACATGAGAGGATCTGTATCACTCCCCAAACTGATTTTCAATAACCTGCCTCTGTCAGGTTGGTGCTGGTGGCGTCTGTGCTCATTTTAAAGAAGCTTGCGAGTGACTTCTTCTAAACTGGTGCTGGTGATGACAGAAATGCTGCTTCCTCTCGGTCTGGAGGCCAGACTGAAAGCATCTCTGATCAGCCAGCAAAGACTCCACCACCAAGATAGCTTTGTGCTTCAACTATTTTCCGATAGTTCACTAGTGGCTGGGTCAGCGTACGTTGTGTTGAGATAATCCTCAATGGTGGTCTTGATGGATTTAGTCAGCTCACCATCTCCCTCATGTGCCAGGAGACTAGTATGGAAGAGATGAAGCACAGGTCTGACATACGAGAGGGTAACATAGTCCTCACCAGACAGAGAAACTGTGAAGTCCTGAATGGGTTTGCGGCCCTTCTGAACTGCCACTAGGACGTCTACGTCCTACCAGGTGAGAACTAGATACCTGGATGTCTCGTCAGAAAAACAAACTTGAACCCCATCTCATAGCTGATTCAGTGACGAGGGTGCGCGCCGAGGGGGCATAACGAGCTGACGAGGGGGCTGACCAAGCTGAATCAATTCTTTCCTTTTCTTCCAACTTTAGGAAAAGCTGCTCCCAATTTTCTTGCACAGAGAAAATTCCAGAGAGATGCGGTCATCCTCCATGGCATGTCCTGTGATACAAATGTAGAAACATCTTTTGAATACGTTTTTATATTCAAATTTATTTATAAAATTTTCTTCAAGTTTTTGTTTTCTGTTAAATAAATAAAATGTAAGTGCCGGCTCACTTAAACCAGACCCTCTCTCTCAAATGTTTGTATTATTATAATATAGAAGCGGTTTTACAGTACGTGTTGTGATTTGAATATCCTCGTAGTAACCAAGAACCAAACTTTGTTAGAAACTAAACTCGAGACGCTGAGTTTCCACCAGTGAAGGATCTTGGCGCTGTAACTTAAACTGAAGAAGCCAAGCACATGTGATGCATCTTCGTAAATGTTTATAGTAAACGACCAGTCACACCGTGATTTTTTATATATATATATATTATATATCTGTTACAAAGTCAACTACTTCAGCATAATCACCAATTGCAAGATGTAGCAACTCATTCGGTTGCACCGCTTTAATAACGTTGGTCCCGTGGTCAGTTGTCATTGCAACTAGTTCCCTTTCGTCAACTTTCCAGCTTGTTAAGGGCTTTCTGGAGAGCTCCAGCAATATGCTCTCCGATGTGGTCCTGGGAAAATAGCTTGTTTGGTGACACATACTTTTTATTTCCAGATCTTCAATAAAGTGTACATTCACGGCCATATATGTGTCACTTTAGCGAGCTGGTCAGATAGTTTTTGTCTAACTTCTGCGTACATTTTTGGCATTGCTTCCCTTGTAAAGCAGTGATGGCTGGGCAAATCCTATATATGATCATTTTTTCAACAGCCTTTTAAAGCCGACTCGTTTAACTGTTGCAACAGGCACCATATATTTAGCAATATGGTAAACTACGGTCTCCTTATGTCTCGCCACCTGGCACTATTGTTTTCATAGGGCACAGCCCGAGTAAACAACGCTTATAAAGAGGTTTGTTTTGGGTTAAAAGCTTTCCAGTCTGATTTGCAACAGCACGACCACCTCGATGTTTAATACTTTAATTGGACTCTAGTATATGTCGCTGCTGCAAATGGTGAAATAGATGTGTGCTGCTTCCAGCACTTGTTGCAACATTTGTATCAATCTCTGCATATCCCTTTGCTCTGTTGCTCATCTCACATTCCATAGCCAAACCATCTTCAGATGATTGAGCCATTGTTTATTTTTTCACAAACCAACCCCTTGTGGCTGTGTCGTTCTCCATGTTGTGCAAGAAAAACTTCTTAGAGAAGCTTAGATTGACTCTAACCCTGTGTGTTCCTCTCCTGGTGATGTTATTGCTATAGCGGAGTTGTTTTAGCTTTTAGTAAACTTGTGGTTAAATTCATTATGACTAATGCTATATATATGTAGTTTTTTATACATACACCGATGTATGTATTAAGCATTATGAACACAGGTAAAGCAAATGCTGTAGATAATCTCCAAACCATGGCATATGGCAAGGCCTGGGTTGAGTGGATGGTTAGCGAACAGTCAGTTTGTGCAGTCAATGACGCGGAGCTGCATATCGGCCAGAGTGCCATGAAAGAATGAATAAATAGTGATTGTGTGTACTCTGTATATAGCGGCTTTATACAGAAAGTGGACATAGATTCGGCACCTCTTTCCACAGCAGTAAATATGAGGTGTGTTCTGTCCTTCCACAATCGGTTAATGTTGTCAATCTGTTTCTTTCAGGACCCCAGGCCAGAACCATCCTGATGCAGTCCAGCTTGCCCCAAACCTCACTGGCATCCATATGGTAAGAGCTGAAATCTCGGCCTGTCATTCACTCTGCTGACTGAGTGGATTATAACTAGGCTGTCTAATAGTGCAGCGCAGCCTGGCAGAATTGCTGTGCCATTGGGGTGCTTGTCAAACATGCCTGGTTGGATGCTTGTCCAGTGGATGTGTTTTCCTGGTTGGCAGTGTGATAAGGAACAGAACGGCTAAATGTTGAGTGTCGATGTTTGACACACAAACAGGCTTTAAGTTGATGCGTTTTGTTTGCAAGGCCCTTAATGTGAATTGGATATTATGACCAACAAGACAATAATATGTACAAATGATTCACTAAGGCCAGTTAGGACAAGAAGGTGAAATTCTTCTTACTTGATTCTGATTACATTTTAGGGATATGTTGGCATGGGAAACTTTGAACATTACCAAAGATCAGTTAGTTCAGCCGCCTGGAGTCTAGGCTGCCCTGCCCTATTTGTGCAGTTTTCAATCCATGCAGTCAAAATACTCCTCTTGTGGTGGAACCAGGTTTCACTAGCAGTTAGGATAGCAGAGTCTCAGCCCATCTTCAGAAATGTTCTACGAAGTCACTTAACTCTTTTATGTTTCACCTTTTTTTATTTGTGTTGTCTTTGTTCCAGCACAGACTGTTGCTGTTAAGTCATTTAGTATTTGAATTCACTTAGTACTAAGCTGTGTGGTTAAAACGTGGAAACACTGGAAAAGTGTCTGCTTATTGACTATAATGTAAATATAAGTGGTTGTGGATAATCACCTGTAAGTCGAAGTACACTTTGCATACAAGTTTCCACAGGATACTGTATTTTAATGTGTTCTCACAATGTGCTAATAGTTCAAGTTCTAATAAAAAGATGTACGTGAGTTATGGTAACAGACTAACAGTGTTATTTGTGCTTCACTGGTTGTCCTCAACATGCTGCTGCTCTAACTGCAACACCAATACAAGGAGGGTTATAGATGGATTAGATTTGTATCAAACTCTACTTTCTCTCTCTTGCTCGGTCTACATCTGTTCTGTCTTATCTTTCTGTTTCTCCTCAGGAACCTGTCGGACATCGACCAGGACGGCAAGTTGACAGCAGAGGAGTTTATTCTGGCCATGCACCTTATCGACATGGCCATGTCTGGGCTCCCCCTGCCCCCTGTCCTGCCCCCGGACTTTATTCCCCCGACCTTCAGGTACCGGGGACTGCTCCCTGTGTAACGCGCGCCCCCTGTGTAACGCGCGCCCCCTGTGTAACGCGCGCCCCCTGTGTAACGCGCGCCCCTGTGTAACGCGCGCCCCTGTGTAACGCGGGCCCCCTGTCCCCATAAGAGGTCCTGCAGGGTTAGTAAGCTGCTCCAACTCTGAGATTGTCTGTCTGTCTGTCTGTCTGTCTCCTCCCTTCCAGGAGGGTTCGTAGTGGGAGCGGGGTGTCCCTCGTCAGCATTCACTCCATTGATCAGCGGGTTCAAGAGGAGGCCGAGGAAGAGCAAGAGAGCGAGAAACTGAAGCTGGAGAAATGTAACCACTCATATTCCTAACCAGTGATATAGATGCAGTGACTAAACAGCCATGATATCAGCATGCTTGTTTAAAACCATGTCCAGAAGCTGTCCAATATGTATTTACAGTCGAGTCATTTAGAAACCTGGAGTCAAACTGGATTATATTTTAGATTTTGTAAGGGTGTAAATGTGTAACCAAACACAGGTCTTATGTGGCACTCTAATATCACATCCCATACCTGGCTGTATAACTCCTAAATTACGTCAAAATGTTATTTGGTCTATATCCTTAAACATCAGTGTTTTGGGGGTATGTGGATAATTGGCAATTAGGATTAACATTACACCACCCCCCCCCCACACACACACACCCAAATAGTGACATTTGAGGACAGGAAGCGGGAGAACTTTGAGCGGGGCAACCTGGAGTTGGAGAAGCGGCGCCAGGCCCTGCTGGAGCTGCAGCGCAAGGAGCAGGAACGTCTGGCGGCGCTGGAGCGCGAGGAGCTGGAGAGGAAGGAGCGTGAGCGGCTCGAGCAGGAGAGGAAACGCCAGCAGGAACTGGAAAAGCAGCTGGAGAAGCAGAGGGAGATGGAGCGACAGCGAGAGGAGGAGAGACGCAAGGAGATTGAGAGGAGAGAGGTGAGGAGGAGGAGGAGGAGGCGGCAATGGTGTGGTGGTGTAATGGTGTGGTGGTGTAATGGTGTGGTGGTGTAATGGTGTGGTGGTGTAATGGTATGGTGGTGTGGTGGTGTAATGGTATGGTGGTGTGGTGGTGTAATGGTGTGGTGGTGTGGTGGTGTAATGGTGTGGTGGTGTAATGGTTTAATGGTGTGGTGGTGTAATGGTGTGGTGGTGTAATGGTGTGGTGGTGTAATGGTGTGGTGGTGGTGTGGTGGTGGTGTGGTGGTGTAATGGTGTGGTGGTGTAATGGTGTGGTGGTGTAATGGTGTGGTGGTGTAATGGTGTGGTGGTGTAATGGTGTGGTGGTGTAATGGTGTGGTGGTGTAATGGTGTGGTGGTGTAATGGTGTGGTGGTGGTGTGGTGGTGGTGGTGGTGGGTGGGTGTAATGGTGTGGTGGTGTAATGGTGTGGTGGTGTGATGGTGTGGTGGTGTAATGGTGTGGTGGTGTAATGGTGTGGTGGTGTAATGGTGTGGTGGTGTAATGGTGTGGTGGTGTAATGGTGTGGTGGTGTAATGGCGTGGTGGTGTAATGGTGTGGTGGTGTAATGGTGTGGTGGTGTAATGGTGTGGTGGTGTGGGGGTGTGGTGGTGTAATGGTGTGGTGGTGTAATGGCGTGGTGGTGTGGTGGTGTAATGGTGTGGTGGTGTGGTGGCGTGGTGGTGTAATGGCGTGGTGGTGTAATGGCGTGATGGTGTAATGGTGTGGTGGTGGTAATGGTGTGGTGGTGGTGTAATGGTGTGGTGGTGGTTTAATGGTGGGTGGTGGTGTAATGGTGTGGTGGTGGTGTAATGGTGTGGTGGTGGTGTGGTGGTGGTGTAATGGTGTGGTGGTGGTGTAATGGTGTGGTGGTGGTGTGGTGGTGTAATGGTGTGGTGGTGGTGTAATGGTGTGGTGGTGGTGTGGTGGTGTAATGGTGTGGTGGTGGTGTAATGGTGTGGTGGTGGTGTAATGGTGTGGTGGTGGTGTAATGGTGTGGTGGTGGTGTAATGGTGTACAGAGAGCCGTGTGGAAATCCCTTAAGTTGAAGAGGCTGAGTAGGTAGAAGAAATGGTGCCTGTAGAAGCTAATTTCTTCATCTGTGTGGCATGAAATGTTTTTTTAGTTCTGCCTATTATCTCTAAATCACTTCTTTTCACTTAAAGCTTTCGCCATTATTTAGATAAAGACCATCTATATCAGTGTCCTTATAACTGTGAGACCATAAAAAGAGCTTTCATTCTTACACAGTACACAGTTTATGGATGTAAATGCACTGACTGCACTTCAATTTATTCCATTTCCATCATGTTCATATACTCAGTCTGTGCATATTGTATAAAATAAATGCCAGTACAGCAATAATGTGATGAATTTTTGATTGACCTTGTTTTGAACTTTTGCTGGTCACAGCCAGATTGACGGTGCACATGTGGCACTTTCACATCTATTGTACATCTCACTCTCTGACTCACTCCAGGCAGCGAAGCGGGAAATGGAGCGCCAGCGCCAGCTTGAGTGGGAGAGGAACCGGCGACAGGAGCTGCTGACCCAGAGGAACCGAGAGCAAGAGAACATCGTCATGCTCAAGGCCCGCAGGAAGACCCTGGAGTTTGAGCTGGAGGCCCTGGTAAAGAGACTCCCCTTAACACGGTGTATACGACTTAACACGGTGTATACGACTTAACACGGTGTATACGACTTAACACGGTGTATACGACTTAACACGGTGTATACGACTTAACACGGTGGCGGTGTATACGACTTAACACGGTGGCGGTGTATACGACTTAACACGGTGGCGGTGTGTACGACTTAACACGGTGGCGGTGTATACGACTTAACACGGTGGTGGTGTATACGACTTAACACGGTGGCGGTGTGTACGACTTAACACGGTGGCGGTGTATACGACTTAACACGGTGGTGGTGTATACGACTTAACACGGTGGTGGTGTATACGACTTAACACGGTGGCGGTGTGTACGACTTAACACGGTGGCGGTGTATACGACTTAACACGGTGGCGGTGTATACGACTTAACACGGTGGCGGTGTATACGACTTAACACGGTGGCGGTGTATACGACTTAACACGGTGGCGGTGTATACGACTTAACACGGTGGCGGTGTATACGACTGTAACACGGTGGCGGTGTATACGACTTAACGCGATGTGTGCGACTTAACACGGTGGCGGTGTATACGACTTAACACGGTGGTGGTGTGTACGACTTAACGCGATGTATACGACTTAACACTACCGCTGTCACTCAACACACGTGGCCACACAGGTCCTGGGCCTGTTAACTCCACTGGTTATAGTTTCTACCTGGTAGTTTATTGTTATTCTCATCTCTCCCCCGTCTCCAGAATGACAAGAAGTGCCAGCTAGAAGGCAAGCTGCAGGACATCCGCTTCCGCCTGTCGGCCCAGCGGCACGAGATCGAGAGCACCAACAAGACCCGTGAGATTCGAATTGCAGAGATCACCCTCCTCCAACAGCAGCTGCAGGTACAGGCGCATCTCCTCCATGACATCATCCGGCACACATCCTCCTCCTCCATGACATCATCCGGCACACATCCTCCTCCTCCATGACATCATCCGGCACACATCCTCCTCCTCCATGACATCATCCGGCACACATCCTCCTCCTCCATGACATCATCCGGCACACATCCTCCTCCTCCATGACATCATCCGGCACACATCCTCCTCCTCCTCAATGCTCACTATGTGTCCGTCTCCCTCAGGACTCCCAGCAGTGGCTCGGCAGACTCATCCCAGACAAACAATGTCTGAACGATCAGCTCAAACAAGTCCAGCAGAACAGCCTGCAAAGTAAGTAGACATCTTTAAACTCACGTCCACAGGTCCAAGTTAAACTCGCGTCCAAAGGCTAACAGAGGAAAGTCTGCTAGCGTGTGTCCCAATGCTCACGTGGTTACTGGGACGAGCACTCACAATCTCCCAACTGGCCTGGTGTCATCGACTGCGCAGTCTTTAAGTGAATACGCCAAATGGACAAAGACTGGCTATATTGAGTAATGAAAACGCTTGCTTTTTGTTTCTCCCGTGTGAAATATTCAACTCCCCCGGGAGCTAACACGTACCGCATTTTCCAGGAGACAATTTGTCGTCGCTGCAAAAGGCAGTCGAGGTGAAGGAGTCTAGCAGGCAGCAGCTAAGAGAACAGCTGGACGCTGTGGAGAGAGAGACCCGCTCCAAACTTCTGGAGATAGATGCCTTCAACACACAGCTCAAGGTACCATGACTCATGTGACAAAGATGCACATGCCCCCGTCGGTTCCCTATTGGATTGATTTGTCCCTGCAGAACACTGGCTTCTTCCTTCCACCCGAGTCATTTGTAGACACACCGTGACTCTAATAACAGACCCACTGGCTGTGATTCAATAGGGGAAGCAAGTTATAGGTATTTTCTAATGAAGAGAACATTTACAGCACTGTTTCTGTTTTTAAAAGCTGCTCTTGTCTATGACCCACATCCAGTTTAAATCCTGGTCTATATGGATATGTTACCTCAATTAAAGGTAGAATTAGTCAGTTTTTAAACAGTTTTAGCGTTTTTCTTTTGCTTCTAATACTTTGAAATTCTTTCACAGTGTGTGTGTGTGTGTGTGTGGGGGTGTGTGGGGGTGTGGGGGGTGTGTGGGGGTGTGGGTGTGTTTTCCCCTTTTTAACATTACTTTGTTTTCAATAACGTTACTTGACACAATGTATATGGATGATTGGCACATGCTTATGGTTGTGTGTCAGGGCCCAGTTACCTCAGATATACAATCGGCTGCATCCTGCTTGTCTTGAACGCAGTCACAGGAATCATAACTGTCAACCTGTCGTGTGTGGATGGGAACAGTACAGGCTGGTTGCTCTGCAGGGGTGAGGGTTCAGGTCCCACCTAGAACACAGGTGTTGTAAAGTCATTTCATGAAATGCCGGGCGTCTGCAGGATTATTCCTGTTTGATAATGAAGGTCCTTATTTTGTCACTCCTGTAATCTGCTTGTTTTGGTTCTGATTGGACACCAGCAGACAATAGGGCCTTTATGGAATGCTGCCGTAGATGCTGAACTTGGGTTTTTCCCCACTTATGTTTAAGGCTACAATTCAGGGCAGCAATGCTGATCCTAGATCTGTAGCATAGAGTGGAGCATTTGGGTCTATACTGTTCTCTCATTGTATCTGACTGTTGCTCACTCTGTCGCCCTGCCATCTGCCCGGCCATCCCCGGCTCATCTGTGTGGTTTGGCTGCCCCTCGCCTTGCCCCCCTCATGCCCTGCCCACCTGCCTCTGCCCATCCGTCCATGTGTCCAGTCTCTGGCTGCGTTTTATCAGGGCCACACTGCCCGGCTAGAGGGCCTCCGTCTGAAGATGCTTCTGGAGGAGCAGACGGGGCGACAGGTAGTCCACTCACCAGCACCGCTGCCCTGGGCAGAACGCTCTCCAATAATGCACCCGTCTGGAGAATGACAACCAGTCTGATTAACTTGGTGTGCTGTTGTTGTTACTAAACCGATCTGATACTCTGATGCTCGGATCTGATGCTAACAAAAGAAACTGCCGTACTAAATGAGTGAAGTATGATTGAGAATAAGAGCCAAGTCACACTACAGGGCTGACCTGTACTGCCTTGGTGTGCGTAGTTCACATTGTCCATTCATTGCACGATTCGAGGAACCAGCCGAGCGCGCTATGGTTCTGCAGGGGTCGGCCCGGCCTGAATGGTGAAAGTATATACTGGACTCCGTACGTGGGTCGTGTCCAAACAGTGGCACAATGTGACTGGGTCTGTAACACCAATCTGGCTTTAGCCTACAAAAAGAGTTCTGCATAAGGGGTTGGGTTGAGTTATAGACTCACACACTGTTTTACTTTCGGTTTGGTGCCTAATACCAATGACCCAGGCATTGACCTAGGTGACCCCACCATTGCTTCTTTTACTGCTCCATCTGACCCTTGACCTTGGGGTCCCTGTGTGTCTCTTTTCAGTCTGAGGGCGACTCGGCGGACCAGACGCTGCTGGAATGTCTCTCGGCCCTCCTGGCCTGTCTGCAGCATATACACTCCTACCTCCAGGTGTCCCTGTTGCCTCTTCCTCCACGCCCTCCTCCTTGCGCTCCTTCACTCCTTCCCCCAACCTACTCCTCAGCTTCCTTTGAAGGGCCGGTCAAAGCAAGCAGCTCTGCCCCGCTGCTTCAGCGTCTTTAGCTTTTGGTAGCCCTGCAACAAGTTAACAGAAGTTAGCCTCATCTATTCTCTGTCCGTGTTCTGGGTAGGGCACCTCTCAATGTTTAACAGTTAGCCTCATCTATTCTCTGTCCGTGTTCTGGGTAGGGCACCTCAATGTTTCCTAAAACCTCTTTTGAAGTAGTAACTTTGAACGAATGGCCAGGAACCAAGGTTCATAAAATCTGTACGGGTCCTGTACGCAGTTCTTAAAGCGTTGTTGATCGCTTTTTTCCAGTTCACTCAATGGAAACGATGGCAAGTGGTAATTTTTATTTCTACCAGATATCTTAGCTGTTAGGTTTGGCCGTTTTTATTTCCTGGGTTACTTTGAGATGACAACTATTACCTGTTTGGAAACATGTATTGAAGTGTAAAGGCACGCTCTCCTCAAACTGCCATGTGTTAAAAAATAAACACATTTATTGAAAAGCATGTTTGGAGGACCAGATGAAATACAACGCACCCCATCGGCATATTGATGCTATAATGTCCTGTTACAGGATGAGTGTTTACGATTCCTAGTAAGGTGTTTAATAGTGAACTGGGGTGTTTGGCCAGCTGTTATGGGAGATCATACGGCATTTAAAGAAATGCAGAACCCGGTTTTATTGTCTTATCAATGGATTTATGAAATATGTAGAGAGAGAACTGTTACTGTTTCTGTGTTGGCCTCAGTGCCATAGTGGTCTTTGTGTCTGTTTTAGCCCCTGAGTGCCGTAGTGGTCTTTGTGTCTGTTGGCCCCAGTGCCATAGTGGTCTTTGTGTCTGTGTTGGCCCCTGAGTGCCGTAGTGGTCATTGTGTCTGTTTTAGCCCCTGAGTGCCGTAGTGGTCTTTGTGTCTGTGTTGGCCCCAGTGCCATAGTGGTCTTTGTGTCTGTGTTGGCCCCTGAGTGCCGTAGTGGTCATTGTGTCTGTGTTGGCCCCAGTGCCATAGTGGTCTTTGTGTCTGTGTTGGCCCCAGTGCCATAGTGGTCTTTGTGTCTGTGTTGGCCCCAGTGCCATAGTGGTCTTTGTGTCTGTGTTGGCCCCTGAGTGCCGTAGTGGTCTTTGTGTCTGTGTTGGCCCCTGAGTGCCGTAGTGGTCTTTGTGTCTGTGTTTGCCCCTGAGTGCCGTAGTGGTCTTTGTCTGTTGGCCCCTGAGTGCCGTAGTGGTCTTTCATTCTCCACACCTGGGAATTGTTAAACATAATATGATAATGAAATATGTGCCTAAGAATAAAGCAGGTAAATGCACAAAAATACATAATATTAGTTTGTGACAATATTCATTCGTGTTTTCATATTTTTGACCGTGTACTAAACAATTCCTGCTTTCCTAACGTCTTTGCTTTCTCCAGCCTTACGTGTTCACGGCATGCCAACTTAATTTTGGGTGCTGTGAATGGTGAACCTTTGGTTGCATGGTGTTTGGCAGCGCATGGTTTTTAACGGGGCAGTTGTGTGTGGTGTGGTGTGCATTTTTACGTCATACAGCGTTAGACATAGTTACACAGTTTAATCGATGTAGCGTTATGATTTTCTGTACTCCTCAAGAGTGGATTGGTTTGCTTTTGACCTACTTATGACCTTTGTGACTTTCCCATTTTAATTTCTCAACTCCTTTGACAAACCTAAGATCCCTCTCTGTGATTGGCCGGCGCCACACAACCTAAACCTAAGATCAGTCTTTGTGATTGTCCGGCGCCACGACATCCAGTGTTTCCTTTTTGTGCTCAAACCAGATTAGGGTGAAGTTGCTGTTTGATGCTGATCATGGGTCAGTTTAGCATTTTTCTCATTGATGGTTGAAGAGAAAGTCTGCCCAAATAACTAAATGTTGCAGTGGTGTACCTACTACAAACTTTAAACAATTACAGGAATGAGCTGAAATATTAATATTACTTTCTGGATTTGTGCCAAATGCTACAAGGTTATTATTTTGTAACAGTGCCAGGGAAACTATACTGAAGCATGGATTCCTGTCAAACTCTACCCATGGGCTTACAGGATATAGACACAAATCGAACATGTTTTCATTTGGGTGAACTATCTCTTTAAGTTAAAGAGTGGAGATGGAAATCTGACCCTAGATCTGTACATAACAGAAACGTCACCCCAAAGCAATAAAACCTATCAAGCTTCCCGTTGTGTTGTCGATATATCGCTGTAGTAGCAAGTTAACCCTCCTGCAGAGGTTTATGTGCAGCACTCGCCAGACCCCGAGAGCTGTCCGACTCCCATGAACGCACTGTGGTGTGTGGCTGTGTTTTGTGAGTGTTCACGCCCCCCCAAACCAGAAATCCAACCAATCAAAGAGACATGGCAGTGGAATCCTTAGCCTCGCGTTATATTAAATGGTGCAAAGCAATAATTCCCTAAACGCAGACTCTCTTTCTGCAAACTGAGCTAGGCTGGGATTTCTAAGGCGCTTGCAGGGCACAAAATGGCTGACTCCTCATTGTGAGTGTTGTGTCCCAGCGAACCCGCCCACACTTCCCCTCACCGGTCCTCCTCTATCCCACGCTGCCTTGCAGGAGCTCCGAGAGATCCACAGCAAACAGCAGAGGCAAAAGCAGAAGGACCACCTGGAGGGAGACATCCACGCCAACGCCCAGGAGAGGGCAAAGTCCGCCGAGCTCATAGATGGCAGGTGGGTTTGGATGGCAGCGTTTAGCACAACTCAACAGGTTTCCTCAACCAGTTACCTGTGTTCTCGCCCACTAGCGTGTTGTTGTGCACGTGTGTCACGCTGGTACATATTTTGTTCGCTGGGCGGTACAGTCATGTTGCCCGGCTCTGTGATCCAGTGTTCACCCTCTAACGCTCTCTCTCTCCAGGTTGTCGGCCACCGACGAGGGACTGGCCTGGAAGAATGAGGGGAAGGTGGAGGCCCCCACCCCGCCCCCCCAGCCCTGGATGAAGCGTGTGGGTGAGGAGGAGGGGCGCACCAAGAAGGACATGCAGGACAAACTCAACAAGATGTTCATGCAACAGCCTGAGCCTGGGAAACCCATAAACCAGAGTCCCTGGCCCACGGGCGGTACGTGTTAAATAGTACTCATCATTATGGTTTATTGTATCTATATAAGGAGCCTGCCTATGTAGTTGAGTAAGTAGTGAGTAAAGTAGTGAGTGTACAGCCTGTATAACAGTAGGTAGTAAAGTAGTGAGTGTACAGCCTGTATAACAGTAGGTAGTAAAGTAGTGAGTGTACAGCCTGTATAACAGTAGGTAGTAAAGTAGTGAGTGTACAGCCTGTATAACAGTAGGGAGTAAAGTAGTGAGTGTACAGCCTGTATAACAGTAGGTAGTAAAGTAGTGAGTGTACAGCCTGTATAACAGTAGGGAGTAAAGTAGTGAGTGTACAGCCTGTATAACAGTAGGTAGTAAAGTAGTGAGTGTACAGCCTGTATAACAGTAGGGAGTAAAGTAGTGAGTGTACAGCCTGTATAACAGTAGGGAGTAAAGTAGTGAGTGTACAGCCTGTATAACAGTAGGTAGTAAAGTAGTGAGTGTACAGCCTGTATAACAGTAGGGAGTAAAGTAGTGAGTGTACAGCCTGTATAACAGTAGGTAGTAAAGTAGTGAGTGTACAGCCTGTATAACAGTAGGGAGTAAAGTAGTGAGTGTACAGCCTGTATAACAGTGTACATTTGCTGTCCCCTCATAAGACACAACACACGGCCAATAATGTCTGAACCACTGACAACAAAAGTGAGTACACCCCTAAGTGAAAATGTCTCAATTGGGCCCAAAGTGTCAATATTTTGTGTGGCCACCATTATTTTCCAGCACTGCCTTAACCCTATTGGGCGAGTTCACCAGAGCTTCACAGGTTGCCATGACGATGGATGTAAGAGACCTTGCGTTCCTTCACCTTCTGTTTGAGGATGCCCCACAGATGCTCAATTGGGTTTAGGTCTGGAGACATGCTTGGCCAGCCCATCACCTTTACCCTCAGCTTCTTTAGCAAGACAGTGGTTGGCATTCATTATTCCGTCATTGAACTCATGCAGCCCCAGACCATGACACTCCCACCACCATGCTTGACTGTAGGCAACACACACTTGTCTTTGTACTCCTCACCTGGTTGCCGCCACACACGCTTGACACCATCTGAACCAAATAAGTTTATCTTGGTCTCATCAGACCACAGGACATGGTTCCAGTAATCGATGTCCTTAGTTTGCTTGTCTTCAGCAAACTTTTTCCGGGCTTTCTTGTGCATCACCTTTAGAAGAGGTTTCTTTCTGGAACGACATCCATGCAGACCAATTTGATGCAGTGTGCGACGTATGGTCTGAGCACTGACAGGGTGACCCCCCCCCACACCAGTGTTGTGCCTGAACCCGTTCATTGAACGATAGTTCATGAACGCGTTCATATTTTGGGCGAACGTGAACTGAACGTACTGCTTTACTGGCTGATGAACGTTCCTGTGAACTCGTTCATTGATTCTGGTGTCTTTGAACGGCACGTTCTCTTAGTTTACCCTCATTTAATAGGATGCCAGATTTCTATAGTGACTTCCTTGCGCAAACCCGGCTACAACAGAGATTAATATGTATCGGAAAAAACACCCAATCTGGCAACATCAACCAACAGTGTCGCGCCGCCGCATCATTATCAAAACAAAAAACAAAAATATCTATGAGCGACAAAGGAGCAAGGAGGCGTCGAATTGTACTTTTAATTAGTTTTATGACAAGGTCAGTGAGGATGGGCAAAATCAGACGTTTTTGTGCAAACTTTGCCTGCCGGGTTTTAAAAATAAAATCCGCACATCAATATCATCCAAGCAAACCTGAAACAAACGGCATATTAAATTAAAGCACTTCGCTAGCCTTTCAAGGTATGTACAATCAACGACAAAAACCAAGGACAGATCCGCGACCCAATCAACCCAGATCCCGATAACTGCCTACAGTAGCGGCTCCGTTGTCATATCCCAGCCGCAGCTGAACAACCTGTTGGTGCAGTATATTGTCGGAGACCTGCAGCCTCTGGTTTTCAATATCAACATGTTGTCAAATTATTTCAGTGATTGCCTCAGCTCACAATTGCTTTAATAGATATTACTGTGATCATTTTTGCCATGATAATCACATTAACATTTCTTGTTCTTCATGTCTGTGGTTCTATATGCTATATGGGCTCTGGCAATAATATGAAAAAAAGAACTATAAATGAACTAGTTCCAAATTTGAACTATGAACTATGAACTGAACTAGTTCATTTTAAAATGTGTGAACTGAACTTTGAACTAGTTCATGTAGAAAGTGAACTTTCCCAACACTGCCCCACACCTCCAACCTTTGCAGCAATGCTGGCAGCACTCATAAGTCTATTTCCCACAGACAACCTCTGGATATGTGCACTCAACTTTTTTGGTCGACCATGGCGAGGCCTGTTCTGAGTGGAACCTGTCCTGATAATCCGCTGTATGGTCTTGGCCACTGTGCTGCAGCTCAGTTTCAGGGTCTTGGCAATCTTTTTTTCAAATCCTCAGAGAGTTCTTTGCCATGAGGTGCCATGTTGAACTTCCAGTGACCAGCATGAGTGTAGGAGCAAGAACACCAAATTGAACCCACCTGCTCCCCATTCACACCTGAGACCTTGTAACACTAACAAGTCACATGACACCTGGGAGGGAAAATGGCTAATTTTCCACTCAGGGGTGTACTCACTTTTGTTGCCAGCGGTTTAGACACACATTAATGGCTGTGTGTTGAGTTATGAGGGGACAGCAAAATGTACACTGTTATACAAGCTGTACACTCACTACTTTACATTGTAGCAAAGTGTCATTTCTTCAGTGTTGTCACATGAAAAGATAATCAATTATTTACAAAAATAGGAGGGGTGTACTCACTTTTGTGAGTTGTATGTATGTATATATATATAAGTTCTACTGTTGTGGACATATGCAGCTGCAGAATGGGTTAAAGTCCAGTTGTATGTATGTATGTATATATATATAAGTTCTACTGTTGTGGACATATGCAGCTGCAGAATGGGTTAAAGTCCAGTTGTATGTATGTATGTATATATATATATAGTTCTACTGTTGTGGACATATGCAGCTGCAGCTGCAGATGGGTTAAAGTCAGTTGTGTGTATAGATATATATATAGTTATACTGTTGTGGACATATGCAGCTGCAGAATGGGTTAAAGTCCAGTTGTATGTATGTATGTATATATATATATATAGTTCTACTGTTGTGGACATATGCAGCTGCAGAATGGGTTAAAGTCCAGTTGTATGTATGTATGTATATATATATAAGTTCTACTGTTGTGGACATATGCAGCTGCAGAATGGGTTAAAGTCCAGTTGTATGTATATATATATATATAAGTTCTACTGTTGTGGACATATGCAGCTGCAGAATGGGTTAAAGTCCAGTTGTATGTATGTATGTATATATATATATATAGTTCTACTGTTGTGGACATATGCAGCTGCAGAATGGGTTAAAGTCCAGTTGTATGTATGTATGTATATATATATAAGTTCTACTGTTGTGGACATATGCAGCTGCAGAATGGGTTAAAGTCCAGTTGTATGTATATATATATATAGTTCTACTGTTGTGGACATATGCAGCTGCAGAATGGGTTAAAGTCCAGTTGTATGTATATATATATATAGTTCTACTGTTGTGGACATATGCAGCTGCAGAATGGGTTAAAGTCCAGTTGTATGTATATATATATATATATATATAGTTCTACTGTTGTGGACATATGCAGCTGCAGAATGGGTTAAAGTCCATTCCACTGCTGTTTCCGCTTTTGTTTGTCCAATAAAGCATAAATGCTTATGACATTTGAGAGAAATGTTAATTTGTTCCTAAATACCTACCGGTACATAAAAACCTGATCTCTTACTAACTGACAGAGAAAGCTGACGCTTGAAATGTGGTCCCTTTTTTCCTTTCGCCGCCGCAGACAAGATCCCGGTGACTGGTTTCAACCAGGACATGGTCAAGGTGGCCTTCTATCGAGCTCTATACCCGTTTGATGCCCGCAGTCATGACGAGATCACCATCACCCCTGGAGACATTGTCATGGTGAGAGGCGAGCTGCCAATCTTTCTTGCCAAACTGGATGACTGGATTATATCTCTGAGAATATGTCCTAAAAGCAATTTGCGAATCTAATGGTATGAATGTTAGTGAATAGTTATGTATTCATATTTTGGACTTGGGGTGGGATGACTGGACTCGGGTGGGGTGACTGGACTCGGGTGGGGTGACTGGACTCGGGTGGGGTGACTGGACTCGGGTGGGGTGACTGGACTCGGGTGGGGTGACTGGACTCGGGTGGGGTGACTGGACTCGGGTGGGGTGACTGGACTCGGGTGGGGTGACTGGACTCGGGTGGGGTGACTGGACTCGGGTGGGGTGACTGGACTCGGGTGGGGTGACTGGACTCGGGTGGGTGAATGGAGTATTAATTTTAATTCCGACTCTCTTCTACTTTTGCTCACTCTACCTGAAGGTTAAAGGGGAGTGGGTAAGTGCAGGCTGTGATTTAAACACCCTCTCTTTTGTCCCATTCATGTTTCATGTCAACTACAAATCTTATAATCACTTTGGCAGCTGATTCCACCCAAGTTCAGCACGCTTACATTTTGGTTCATATAGATTTGATGCCCTACTCTCAATGCATGTTCCAATCTTAAACATAAGAATAAGTGTCTTTCACAAACAAGTCACCCCAAATAACATATACCATAATATTTGTTTCATCTTCTGGTCCCAAAATGTTCATCCTGTAAAAAAGATTTTCCACTATGCCGATCTGGTGTAATGGGTTTTGTATCATGCATTTTGGCTGCTAACGTTGCTGTTTTTTTGCTTGTGTTTTTGTAAACTCAGTCCCAAGCTTTGTTATTGTTGCCATAAATCAGTGACAGTTGATAATATTTTAAATGCATGCAAGCTAAATGAATCACTATTAGGCAGAATGCAGAACGGGAGTTTGATCTTTTCCATTACTGTCATTGCAAGCCATAGATCAGGGTCTTGTGCACTCTTCTAATTTTATACATAATAATCTATTCCCACATTGCAATGGTTTGAAGTGCTGAATGTGGTATTTTTTTTAAGTTGTACCAAACATCTTTCATCATCATTATGTCCTGTCAATTAGTTAAATTCCTTTTCAGCAAGAAAGAACAAGTTGTTGCTGGTTAACTCAAATGTTTTAGTGTGTGATTTAGTCCATAATGGCCGTTGTTGAGGGTTGAGCTTCCCATTGGAAAAAAGACCCAGAAGATAATCCTTATAGGGATATATATGTGTATATATCTATATCTGTTCCATTCATTCTCATCTTTGTATTTCTATGCTCGTTGGTGTTTCGATAGACCCATGGTTGAGTGCTAACTGCTAACTGCTGACCCTGAACCCCCAGGTGGATGAGTCGCAGACAGGTGAGCCGGGCTGGCTGGGCGGCGAGCTGAAGGGAAAGACGGGCTGGTTCCCCGCCAACTACGCTGAGAAGATCCCGGAGTCCGAGGTTCCCGTGAGCCTGCAGGCCAGCGCCGTCGCCTCAGGTGCCACGTCCAAACTGGCCTCCCGTCTCACACCCACCACAGCGTCCACCACTCCCACTCCACCCAGCCAGCCAATGGCCAAGCCTCTCCCGCCGTCCGCTCCCCCAGCCCCCGGCCCTGGTCCCGCCTCTTCCTCCTCCTCTGCGTCCAGTAACTGGGCAGACTTCAGCACCACGTGAGTGACCACTTCAAACTTAATTTAACTCGACCTTCAACTTAATACAAGTGTTTTTCCGTGTCGCAGTCGTGCTTATTCTCTGTATGAATACCAGTTTGCCTTTTGCACAGATGGCCGTCCACTAGCTCTGTGGATAAGACTGAGACCGGTGAGGGCTGGGACGCATGGCCCACACAACCATCTCTCTCTGTGCCCAGTGCCGGGCCTGGGGGCCAGCTGCGCCAGCGGTCTGCCTTCACGCCCGCCACTCTGACAGGTTCTTCTCCGTCGCCAGTTTTGGGACAGGTACATTGCGTTTCAGTTTCATATGACATTTTTTTTGCAGTTCATACCCACATCAAATAGAAATAAACATTTGAAATATAAACTACAGGTAAGTTATATTATAGTATATGATGGTATTATTAAAATTAGTTAATTGTATTGTCACACAAGTGGAGGAGAACGTGGACATATTGTGTAGTCCTAGCAGTAGATTGTATGGTCACACAAGTGGAGGAGAACGTGGACATATTGTGTAGTCATAGCAGTAGATTGTATTGTCACACAAGTGGAGGAGAACGTGGACATATTGTGTAGTCCTAGCAGTAGATTGTCATTGACTTCTGTCAGAATGCCTTTAAGCTGTGCGTTGGGTAGATTCGGTTTGGATAGATTCAGTCGTTACTTTTATTGTGCCTTCCAAACCTGTGTTTCGTTTACAGGGTTGGAAAGAGATTTCCGATAGGTCATTTTTGTGACCATAGGGGCTCACTAAACTATAGTACAGCCGGTTATATTTAGAAGAACTTAATCGTATGAAAAGAGTGGTCCAAAAAGAACAAACTGAGTGTTCTGGAATGGTCATCCAATTCTACACATTTCAGTCTAATCTCTAGTTACCTTTTCTCTCACAGTATAACAAGATATTGCACTTTACTCTGCCTGTCTGTCTTTCTTAATCTCACGCATTTCCTTACTCATGTGCCTCTGTTCTGCAGGGTGAGAAAGTGGAGGGTTTGCAGGCCCAGGCTCTGTACCCGTGGCGGGCCAAGAAGGACAACCACCTGAACTTCAACAAGAGCGACGTGATCACGGTCCTGGAGCAGCAGGACATGTGGTGGTTCGGTGAGGTGCAGGGCCAGCGGGGCTGGTTCCCCAAGTCCTACGTCAAGCTCATCTCTGGCCCCGTACGCAAGTCCATGAGGTGGGGAGAAGTCCCATTAATAACCCATCGTGATACATGATACATCTCCCAAAGTGCTTTTATGTCCCCATGTTATCCAATACACTAGCTTTATGTGATTCTACATATAAACTAGATCGGTTACATTTTCTGCTGAAATTGTGATGATGTGTGCTTGCGTCCACCCGTAGTCGACTGTGTACTGATATCAACTGCCAATGTCCAGTTGGCACAGGGTTTAAATACCAACATCATCACGTGACATGATTGTTTTGTGCACCTGCTCAGCAACTATAAAACCGTTTTCATATTTTTGTTAAACATATTTTATTCAAATGTTTCCATCATGAACAACAATATCGCTCAACATCGTATATTCAAAATATGGGCACAAAAAACTAACATGAATGCAAAAAAGAAAAATTAGAGTATCATATAAAACATTCACATATAGCATTGGAGGTCTTTTATACATCAGATTAATTTGGAAGTTAGAACCTAGACAATTACTTGTTACCTATTGGAGCACTACCAACACAATGTATAATTTTTTCCAAATCGACCCAGTGATAGATTCAAGTTTTAAGTTCATTGTCATATGTACAGGATATGCAAGTAATAAGTACAATGAAAAGATGTGTGTAGCTGAGCTACCTAGAACAGTGCAGTGTTAATAATCATATAGATAAGAGTAATAAAAAGATACGATGTTTGAGTAAAATCTACCCAGTGAGACCACATATACACACACAGTAGTGGCAAGCCAGTTAGTTGGCACAATAACAATAGTTGTTTGAATAAAATCTACCCATTGATGGAGCCTACACATACAAGAGTAACTCGCTAGCTAGTGCACTAACATGCTAACGTTAGTTGTTTGAGGGTGAGCCTACACATTCAGAAGTATCTAGCTAGCGCGCTAACATGCTAACGTTAGTTGTTTGAGTGTGCGCCTAAACATTCAGCAAGTGCTAACTGGCACGCTAGCATTTGATGTTTTGAGTGTAAACTGCCCAGAGACGGCTACACATTCAACATACAGCAGCAGCAGTGGCTAGATAGTGTGTGTGGCTGTTGCCTGGCAACCATGTATGTGTCAGTTGAATAGATTCATCCATTGTCATCTTCTACCAACTATAATATCCAAAGTATACATCGCACAACTTTAAATAATTACATCATGGGAATCCTAAGAACCAGGCCGACATTTTAATGAATAATATGTATCTGTAACATCAAAACTGTAGGCACTATCACAATTTACAAACGTCCCAAAAAGGACTAGGGAGATTAAAACGTTTCCAGTGGCTGTCAATGGGGACACGCAAGTTGGAAACACACAGGCATGACTTAATAACAATTTTTGTTACGGCTAATATCTCAACATTTATAGTGACAGCACAAATAGCTGAACATTTATACGTTTGTGGTTCTTCCTCCTTGTTATATTAGCTATTGCTGACCGTGTGCTACCACTCTGTTGTATACGTTTGTGGTTCTTCCTCTTTGTTATATTAGCTACTGTCTGACCGTGTGCTACCAATCTGTTGTATACGTTTGTGGTTCTTCCTCTTTGTTATATTAGCTACTGTCCGACCGTGTGCTACCACTCTGTTGTATACGTTTGTGGTTCTTCCTCTTTGTTATATTAGCTATTGCTGACCGTGTGCTACCACTCTGTTGTATACGTTTGTGGTTCTTCCTCTTTGTTATATTAGCTACTGTCTGACCGTGTGCTACCACTCTGTTTCAGCATTGAGTCTGGCTCGTCTGACAGCCCTCCCAGCATGAAGAGACCTACTCCGTCTCCTACCAAGCCCATGGACCCAGGAGAAGGTAATGACGCTCACACAACCCAGGATAACCAACCAACTTAATACATACTTACACCCAGACGAAGCATGCATTTGATGGACTATGTGTTTACTCAAAAACATTTTATATCAAACCAGGTCAGAGTTGAGAAATGTTTTTTGTTTTCCCAGAATACATAGCCATGTACACATACGAGAGCAACGAGCAGGGCGATCTGACCTTCCAGCAGGGCGATGTCATTGTTGTCACCAAGAAAGAGGGTGACTGGTGGACGGGTGTGGTCTCGGGCAAGACAGGGGTTTTCCCGTCCAACTACGTCAAACCCAAGGACTCCGAGGTAAATATAAATGAGTAAAATGTATATCTTACTGTTCAAAGGTTTGGGGTCACTTAGACATGTCCTAGTTTTTGAAAGATAAACACTTTTTTCCATTAAAATGACATCAACGTGAAAATCGTAAATCAATCATCTAACGGAGTATCTGGCTGATCTGAGTACCCGGCTGATCTGAGTACCCGGCTGATCTGAGTACCCGGCTGATCTGAGTACCCGGCTGATCTGAGTACCCGGCTGATCTGAGTACCCGGCTGATCTGAGTACCCGGCTGATCTGGGTACCCGGCTGATCTGAGTACCCGGCTGATCTGAGTACCCGGCTGATCTGATTACCCGGCTGATCTGACGGCGTACCCGGCTGATCTGACGGCGTACCCGGCTGATCTGACGGCGTACCCGGCTGATCTGACGGCGTGTACCCGGCTGATCTGACGGCGTGTACCCGGCTGATCTGACGGCGTGTACCCGGCTGATCTGACGGCGTACCCGGCTGATCTGACGGCTGATCTGACGGATCTGACGGCGTACCCGGCTGATCTGACGGAGTACCCGGCTGATCTGACGGCGTACCCGGCTGATCTGACGGCGTACCCGGCTGATCTGATCTGGCGTCTGACCCGGCTGATCTGACGGCGTACCCGGCTGATCTGACGGCGTACCCGGCTGATCTGACGGCGTACCCGGCTGATCTGACGGCGTACCCGGCTGATCTGACGGCGTACCCGGCTGATCTGACGGCGTACCCGGCTGATCTGACGGCGTACCCGGCTGATCTGACGGCGTACCCGGCTGATCTGACGGCGTACCCGGCTGATCTGACGGCGTACCCGGCTGATCTGACGGCGTACCCGGCTGATCTGACGGCGTACACCCGGCTGATCTGACGGCGTGCACCCGGCTGATCTGACGGCGTGCACCCGGCTGATCTGACGGCGTGCACCCGGCTGATCTGACGGCGTGCACCCGGCTGATCTGACGGCGTGCACCCGGCTGATCTGACGGCGTGCACCCGGCTGATCTGACGGCGTGCACCCGGCTGATCTGACGGCGTGCACCCGGCTGATCTGACGGCGTGCACCCGGCTGATCTGACGGCGTGCACCCGGCTGATCTGACGGCGTGCACCCGGCTGATCTGACGGCGTGCACCCGGCTGATCTGACGGCGTGCACCCGGCTGATCTGACGGCGTGCACCCGGCTGATCTGACGGCGTGCACCCGGCTGATCTGACGGCGTGCACCCGGCTGATCTGACACGTGCACCCGGCTGATCTGACGACCCGGCTGATCTGTGCACCCGGCTGATCTGACTGATCTGGCGGCGTGCACCCGGCTGATCTGACGGCGTGCACCCGGCTGATCTGACGGCGTGCACCCGGCTGATCTGACGGCGTGCACCCGGCTGATCTGACGGCGTGCACCCGGCTGATCTGACGGCGTGCACCCGGCTGATCTGACGGCGTGCACCCGGCTGATCTGACGGCGTGCACCCGGCTGATCTGACGGCGTGCACCCGGCTGATCTGACGGCGTGCACCCGGCTGATCTGACGGCGTGCACCCGGCTGATCTGACGGCGTGCACCCGGCTGATCTGACGGCACCCGGCTGATGCACCCGGCTGATCTGACGGCGTGCACCCGGCTGATCTGACGTGCACCCGGCTGATCTGGCTGATCTGACGGCGTGCACCCGGCTGATCTGACGGCGTGCACCCGGCTGATCTGACGGCGTGCACCCGGCTGATCTGACGGCGTGCACCCGGCTGATCTGGCGGCGTGCACCCGGCTGATCTGACGGCGTGCACCCGGCTGATCTGACGGCGTGCACCCGGCTGATCTGACGTGCACCCGGCTGATGCACCCGGCTGATCTGGGCGATCTGACGGCGTGCACCCGGCTGATCTGACGGCGTGCACCCGGCTGATCTGACGGCGTGCACCCGGCTGATCTGACGGCGTGCACCCGGCTGATCTGACGGCGTGCACCCGGCTGATCTGACGGCGTGCACCCGGCTGATCTGACGGCGTGCACCCGGCTGATCTGACGGCGTGCACCCGGCTGATCTGACGGCGTGCACCCGGCTGATCTGACGGCGTGCACCCGGCTGATCTGACGGCGTGTACCCGGCTGATCTGGCGGCGTGACGGGCGTGCACCCGCTGATCTGACGGCGTGCACCCGGCTGATCTGACACCCGGCTGATCTGACGGCGTGCACCCGGCTGATCTGACGGCGTGCACCCGGCGGCGTGCACCCGGCCCACCCGGCTGATCTGACGGCGTGCACCCGGCTGATCTGGCGGCGTGCACCCGGCTGATCTGACGGCGTGCACCCGGCTGATCTGCACCACCCGGCTGATCTGACGGCGTGCACCCGGCTGATCTGACGGCGTGCACCCGGCTGATCTGACGGCGTGCACCCGGCTGATCTGACGGCGTGCACCCGGCTGATCTGACGGCGTGCACCCGGCTGATCTGCACCCGGCTGATCTGACGGCGTGCACCCGGCTGATCTGGCGGCGTGCACCCGGCTGATCTGACGGCGTGCACCCGGCTGATCTGACTGATCTGCGGCTGATCTGACGGCGTGCACCCGGCTGATCTGACGGCGTGCACCCGGCTGATCTGACGGCGTGCACCCGGCTGATCTGACACCCGGCTGATCTGACGGCGTGCACCCGGCTGATCTGACGGCGTGCACCCGGCTGATCTGACGGCGTGCACCCGGCTGATCTGACGGCGTGCACCCGGCTGATCTGACGGCGTGCACCCGGCTGATCTGCACCCGGCTGATCTGACGGCGTGCACCCGGCTGATCTGACGGCGTGCACCCGGCTGATCTGACGGCGTGCACCCGGCTGATCTGACGGCGTGCACCCGGCTGATCTGACGGCGTGCACCCGGCTGATCTGACGGCGTGCACCCGGCTGATCTGACGGCGTGCACCCGGCTGATCTGACGGCGTGTACCCGGCTGATCTGACGGCGTGCACCCGGCTGATCTGACGGCGTGTACCCGGCTGATCTGACGGCGTGTACCCGGCTGATCTGACGGCGTGTACCCGGCTGATCTGACGGCGTGTACCCGGCTGATCTGACGGCGTGTACCCGGCTGATCTGACGGCGTGTACCCGGCTGATCTGACGGCGTGTACCCGGCTGATCTGGCGTGCACCCGGCTGATCTGGCGGCGTGCACCCGGCTGCACGTGCACCCGCTGATCTGCACCCGGCTGATCTGACGGCGTGCACCCGGCTGATCTGACGGCGTGCACCCGGCTGATCTGACGGCGTGCACCCGGCTGATCTGACGGCGTGCACCCGGCTGATCTGACGGCGTGCACCCGGCTGATCTGACGGCGTGCACCCGGCTGATCTGACGGCGTGCACCCGGCTGATCTGACGGCGTGCACCCGGCTGATCTGGCGGCGTGATCTGATCTGGCGGCGTGCACCCGGCTGATCTGACGGCGTGCACCCGGCTGATCTGATCGGCGTGCACCCGGCTGATCTGGCGTGCACCCGGCTGATCTGACGGCGTGCACCCGGCTGATCTGACGGCGTGCACCCGGCTGATCTGACGGCGTGCACCCGGCTGATCTGACGGCGTGCACCCGGCTGATCTGACGGCGTGCACCCGGCTGATCTGACGGCGTGCACCCGGCTGATCTGACGGCGTGCACCCGGCTGATCTGACGGCGTGTATCCGGCTGATCGGAGTATCTGGCTGATCGGAGTATCTGGCTGATCGGAGTATCTGGCTGATCGGAGTATCTGGCTGATCTAACTGAGTATCTGGCTGATCTAACTGAGTATCTGGATCATCATCAATTGTGGGTTTAATTACAAGGGCAAAATGGCCAGTAACTGAAACTTGTCAGTATATTATTGTGCTGATAAATGAAGGCTATTCCAAACAGGAACATTAAAAGAAATTGAAGATAAACGCTGTGTATTTCTCCCTTCACAGAACAGCGTAAACTGTCTCTAACCAAAATTAAAAGAGAAGTGGGAGGCCCCGGGGCACAACTGAACAAGAGAAACAATTCATTGGTGTCTAGTTTGAGAAACCGATGGCTCACAGGTCCTCAACTTCATTAGATAGCACCCGCAAAACACCAATGTCAACAGTGAAGCGGCGACCCCGGAGTGCTGGCTTTCTAGGCAGAGAAAAAGCCCTGTCCCAGATACGGGACAGAGGAAGATGGAGAAAAGGTGTTATGGATAGATTTATTAAGTTTGTGGTGTTTGGATCAAACATGTGTGAGACGCAAACCAAATGAAAAGATGATAGAGTAATTCTTGACGCCAACTGTCAAGCATGGTGGAGGCAATGTGATTGACTGGGGGTGCTTTGGCGATTCATTGACAAAAGCAAAGTTTTAAGGACAAACTTCTTTTTTAATTCTTACTGATCTTGTCAATTATTATATTTCCTATAGTTTTTTGCTATATATCCTGTTCAAACTAATTTCAACTATGTTTTTATGGAAACCAAGGACATTTTTAAGAAAGATTTTTAGTTTTACTGTTAGCAAATGTTCACTGAATGTAGAACCCAAGGAATATATTCTTTGGTGAACTCTTTCTGGGACCACCTGCGCTTCCAGTAATACCAGCGCTCTCTTCTCTCCAGGGACTGGGACCCGCTGGGAAGACTGGAAGCCTGGGGAAGAAGCCAGAGATCGCCCAGGTCATTGCCCCGTACACGGCCACTGGGGCAGAGCAGCTCACCTTAGCCCCCGGCCAGCTCATCCTCATCCGGAAGAAGAACCCGGGGGGCTGGTGGGAAGGAGAACTGCAGGTGTGACCGCCGTGATTCACAGCAGATCTGTAGACAAAGGCAGCTAAATGTGTTTACAATATATCGTCAAATATGTTCGTAATAAGAATGAGATTTGGCAATTAAGGCTGCTGTTTGGTTACAGATGAATCTTTAACTACACGAAACACATGCTGGTGTTTCTCCTGCTGTTAGCTTTTAGGTTAAGTTTTTATCTTGCATAAAGATACATTTAAAGCAGGGGTCCTCAAACTTTTTTCTGTGAGGTCCACATAATTTTCCCTTTCCCAAATGGGTGGCCGACATAGGCCCGAGTGACTACTAGTATCATTGTGGAGATTCTAACTTGATTATAAATGTATTATGCCTCCTAGATTAACATTAGTTTATTATTTTGTTATGCACCGTACATACAAACGAACATTACTTTTAAGAGATATATAGCATGTTTTCGTATTTATTGCAATTGAAATTAAAACATACATTCAGTGTGAACTCTGGGCTTGCTTCTGGCAAATGTTCATCAGTGAATCTTGATCTCATGGGAGTTTTCATCAGTTTCATGCGTGAAAAGGTTTGCTCACAGATGTACGTGCTGCCGAAAAGTGTGGACATTTTCATCGCATGCCTTTTGATGTTTGGGTATGTCTCGTTAGGGAGGGCAGCATAGAATTCAATGGGACTGTTGGGTTTCATAGTGTCGGCGCAGATTGTATTCTTTGAACACAGATACTGTTTCGTGACCGATGAGGCAAACAGCTTTTCTTTGCATTGAACAAAAAAAGAATCACTTGTCCACTGTCGGTTAAATACCCTGTATTCGGAATCAACTTTTCTCTTTCTCAACCGTTTGGCCATTTTGTTGTGTCTTATTTTTCTTGCTGGCGCGGGTGCACCTGACATAAGAGAGAAATCCTTGCGTGCTCGCTCGCAGATATGATTACCATATTGTTTGCACTATAGGGCGCACTTAAAAGCCTGTCATTTTCTCAAAAAACAACAGTGTGCCTTATAATCCCAAGTGCCTTATATATGGATTAATTCTGGCTTTGCTTACTGACCTCTAAGCGATTTTGTGTGGTACAAGGCGTTCGCTGCGCTAAGTCAAACTGTTTTAGTACAACATTTTTTATTTTTAAAATATGTCCCTGGTATTCGTCAGAGGGCCGGTCCGAATGAGGGGGCGGGCCGGATTCGGCCCGCAGGCCTTAGTTTGGGGAACCCTGATGGAAAAGGCTTGTCACTTATATGAAATGTCTGTTATTTTTTGTTTTATAATATATCCAGAATTCAAGTTACCGGGAGTATTGCGAGGCTAAAAATAATTGGGATAATGGGATATAAGGAATGATCCAACGTCACTGATTATAAAAATAAATGGGATATAAGGAATGATATAACGCCACCGAGTATTATATTGGAGGCAGCTTGTACTGTAGTACTTAGATGACATTACTATTACAATACTGGGAATGCATTTTCTTCAAAGTTTCTTCTGTGGAGAGATATAGAATTCAACTCTAATGGTCTGTTATGAGTCAGAGTAATGCTTTTAGATGCGTGCAGCTATCCAAATCATCTTCCTGTGCCCTTGTGGTCCTCATTCTTACATGTCCTCTCATTGGTCCAGGCACGTGGGAAAAAGCGCCAGATCGGCTGGTTTCCAGCCAACTACGTGAAGCTCCTGAGCCCCAGCACCAGTAAGACCACGCCCACAGAGCCCACACCCCCTAAGCTGCCTACGCCGAGTGCAGGTAGGGGCCAGGAGCTGGGACCTGACGGAGGCCCGTCTGCGCCTTGGGGCCCCTCCTTGACTCAGCATATGACGGGTACTAACATTGTTTGTGCGGCCATTCTTTAATAACTGAAGAAGTATTTGTATAGTGATACACGTTGTGTTGTTTTGGCTCCTTCTGTACTCCAGCATTTACAAATAATACAATGAAAACCTCAACCTGTTAACTTCAAGGGTATTTGCATACACATTGAAATAACTGCGTAATCAATAGAGAACTGTCTAGCTGATTAGGAAAACTTTTAATAACTTCTTAGATTTTAGCATGCATTTTACTTGATGGGAAAAAAGACAGAAGGCAACAAATGCCCTGAAACAAGCAGGACTTGAAGATGGCTGCAGTTTATGCTTGACAGAGCACCAGAAAAGATACCCATTTGGTGATGTTTATAAATGCTGCGCTTTTACATAGCGCTTTTATCCAAAGCGCTTTACAGATCCTGCCTCGTTCACCCATTCATTCACTCATTCATACACTGACGACCACGTCTACCATGCAAGGCGACTGCAGGCTCGTCAGGAGCAGCTGGGGTTAGGTGTCTTGCTCATGGACACCTCGACAATTTCCCAGGAGGAACCACCAACCTTCCGGTTGATAGACAACCGACTCAACCCACTGAGCCACTGCCAAGTCTGGGGCACAGACTTCAGGCAGATATTGAATGCAATGGATTTGCTACAAGATACTGCATATGACAATACTATTCAATGTTATGTTAGTTAGTACTCTAGAAATAGTGGACGATGTATAGAAAGGGCTGTAATTACTGAATTGTTTCTGGATGCAAATGCTTTCAAATTCTGCACTTCCTTTTTTCTAGTCATTGTTTTGTTTTAAATTGTAGGTGTTGGAGTACTGAACCAAAGCAAATTAAGTTGTCTGACTGTCCAAATACTGCACTGTATGATAACATCCTTGCTATTTACGTTCTTTCCTTTAGCATAACTTTAAACATATGTCTGTAATTTGTCTTTATGATGACGTGCTTTTGAAAATAAATGGTAATGCTATGTAATAAAAACAATAATAGTATGCTATTTAATTAAAACAATAATAGTATGCTATGTAATTAAAACAATAATAGTATGCTATGTAATTAAAACAATAATAGTATGCTATGTAATTAAAAAAATAATAGTATGCTATGTAATTAAAACAATAATAGTATGCTATGTAATTAAAAAAATAATAGTATGCTATGTAATAAAAACAATAATATTATCCTATGTAGTTAAAACAATAATATTATCCTATGTAATTAAAACAATAATATTATCCTATGTAATTAAAACAATAATATTATCCTATGTAATTAAAACAATAATAGTATGCTATGTAATTAAAACAATAATAGTATACTATGTAATTAAAACAATAATAGTATGCTATTTAATTAAAACAATAATAGTATGCTATGTAATTAAAACAATAATAGTATGCTATGTAATTAAAACAATAATAGTATGCTATGTAATTAAAAAAATAATAGTATGCTATGTAATTAAAACAATAATATTATCCTATGTAATTAAAACAATAATAGTATGCTATGTAATTAAAAAAATAATAGTATGCTATGTAATAAAAACAATAATATTATCCTATGTAGTTAAAACAATAATATTATCCTATGTAATTAAAACAATAATATTATCCTATGTAATTAAAACAATAATATTATCCTATGTAATTAAAACAATAATAGTATGCTATGTAATTAAAACAATAATAGTATACTATGTAATTAAAACAATAATAGTATACTATGTAATTAAAACAATAATAGTATACTATGTAATTAAAACAATAATAGTATACTATGTAATTAAAACAATAATAGTATACTATGTAATTAAAACAATAATAGTATACTATGTAATTAAAACAATAATAGTATACTATGTAATTAAAACAATAATAGTCTACTATGTAATTAAAACAATAATAGTCTACTATGTAATTAAAACAATAATTGTATACTATGTAATTAAAACAATAATTGTATACTATGTAATTAAAACAATAATTGTATACTATGTAATTAAAACAATAATGGTATACTATGTAATTCTTTGTGTAGTCATAGGACAGTTGTTTCCAGAAACTACTAGCCGGTTAGATGGTTGGGTAAATTACATGTAGTAGCTTTAGTTTTTTTGATAGTAGCTCTACCATACTTATGCACTACTTATGTACAACTCCCTGCATTGTAACTTTTATAATACCTGTCCAATCCTTTCTGGCGTTTTTGTCTACGTATGATGTCGATTCCAGTTGCCTACTGAATTTCTCTTAATTTCTTCTGACTCGCCCTTCATCTCTTCTAACTTGCCCTGTATCTCTTCTAACTTGCCCTGTATCTCTTTTGACTTGCCCTGTATCTCTTTTGACTTGCCCTGTATCTCTTTTGACTTGCCCTGTATCTCTTTTGACTTGCCCTGTATCTCTTTTGACTCGCCCTGTATCTCTTTTGACTCGCCCTGTATCTCTTGACTCGCCCTGTATCTCTTTTGACTTGCCCTGTATCTCTTTTGACTCGCCCTGTATCTCTTTTGACTCGCCCTGTATCTCTTTTGACTCGCCCTGTATCTCTTTTGACTCTCTTTTGCCCTGTATCTCTTTTGACTCGCCCTGTATCTCTTTTGACTCGCCCTGTATCTCTTTTGACTCGCCCTGTATCTCTTTTGACTCGCCCCGTATCTCTTTTGACTCGCCCTGTATCTCTTTTGACTCGCCCTGTATCTCTTTTGACTCGCCCTGTATCTCTTTTGACTCGCCCTGTATCTCTTTTGATCTCTTTTGACTCGCCCTGTATCTCTTTTGACTCGCCCTGTATCTCTTTTGACTCGCCCTGTATCTCTTTTGACTCGCCCTATCTCTTTTGACTCGCCCTGTATCTCTTTTGACTCGCCCTGTATCTCTTTTGACTCGCCCTGTATCTCTTTTGACTCGCCCTGTATCTCTTTTGACTCGCCCTGTATCTCTTTTGACTCGCCCTTCATCTCTTTTGACTCGCCCTGTCATCTCTTTTGACTCGCCATTCATCTCTTTTGACTCGCCATTCATCTCTTTTGACTCGCCATTCATCTCTTTTGACTCGCCATTCATCTCTTTTGACTCGCCATTCATCTCTTTTGACTCGCCTCTTTTGATCTCTTTTTTGACTCGCCATTCATCTCTTTTGACTCGCCATTCATCTCTTTTGACTCGCCATTCATCTCTTTTGACTCGCCATTCATCTCTTTTGACTCGCCATTCATCTCTTTTGATCGCCATTCATCTCTTTTGACTCGCCATTCATCTCTTTTTGACTCGCCATTCATCTCTTTTGACTCTTCATCTCTTTTGACTCGCCATTCATCTCTTTTGACTCGCCATTCATCTCCATTCATCTCTTTTGACTCGCCATTCATCTCTTTTGACTCGCCATTCATCTCTTTTGACTCGCCATTCATCTCTTTTGACTCGCCATTCATCTCTTTTGACTCGCCATTCATCTCTTTTGACTCGCCATTCATCTCTTTTGACTCGCCATTCATCTCTTTTGACTCGCCATTCATCTCTTTTGACTCGCCATTCATCTCTTTTGACTCGCCATTCATCTCTTTTGACTCGCCATTCATCTCTTTTGACTCGCCATTCATCTCTTTTGACTCGCCATTCATCTCTTTTGACTCGCCATTCATCTCTTTTGACTCGCCCTGTATCTCTTTTGACTCGCCATTCATCTCTTTTGACTCGCCCCTGTATCTCTTTTGACTCGCCATTCATCTCTTTTGACTCGCCCCTCTTTTGACTATCTCTTTTGACTCGCCCCGTATCTCTTTTGACTCGCCCCGTATCTCTTTTGACTCGCCCCGTATCTCTTTTGACTCGCCCCGTATCTCTTTTGACTCGCCCCGTATCTCTTTTGACTCGCCCCGTATCTCTTTTGACTCGCCCCGTATCTCTTTTGACTCGCCCCGTATCTCTTTTGACTCGCCCCGTATCTCTTTTGACTCTCCCCGTATCTCTTTTGACTCGCCCCGTATCTATTTTGACTCGCCCTTCATCTCTTTTGACTCGCCATTCATCTCTTTTGACTCGCCCTTCATCTCAATTGATCTCTTCCTACTTGTCTCCAGCAGTGTGTCAGGTGATCGGCATGTACGACTACATGGCGCAGAATGACGACGAGCTGCCGTTCGGCAAGGGCCAGATCATCAACGTGTTGAGCCGGGACGACCCGGACTGGTGGAAAGGCGAGCTGAACGGGTCCGTTGGCCTGTTCCCCTCCAACTACGTCAAGCTGACCACAGACACCGACCCAAGCCAACAATGTGAGTACCACTCATAGCCGCTAAGGTCTTCTCTATTGTCCACACACTCGCATGCATGCACACACACACGTCTCCCTCTCACACGCCTACATCCATCGGTTTAAGGACATGCTGCACCATTCTGTCTCTTAAACACAGATATTATATAATAAACACACGTCAATACACACGTCAATAGACTCACACACCGACGCAGGTCAAAGTAAGTACTGTGAATATGTTCTTTTGCATCTTTTTCACACAGACACACACACAGGCACAAACCCACCGTCACTCTCCAATGTGGACCCCAGCTTTGTATAGACATGGTTTTCTTGTATCCTCTCACTTTCCTCGAACACCTAATTAATTTCAACTGGAAACCTCTGGAATGGAATGAGACTCGACAGTGTTTGATACGGGTGCTATAGGCAACCCACCATACTGATACCTATGGGCTCCTCTTTGATGACCTTTCAAAACATGCATCATCCTCAGTTCAGTAGATGTGTGTCTGTGTGTACAGTCCCTCCTCCCTCCAAACTAATCTCTCATCCGTCATGTATAACATGGTTAGTCTCCAGCTCATCCTTCATGTATAGCATGGTTAGTCTCCACCTCATCCGTCATGTATAGCATGGTTAGTCTCCATCTCATCCGTCATGTATAGCATGGTTAGTCCCCACCTCATCCGTCATGTATAGCATGGTTAGTCTCCACCTCATCCGTCATGTATAGCATGGTTAGTCTCCACCTCATCCGTCATGTATAGCATGGTTAGTCTCCACCTCATCCGTCATGTATAGCATGGTTAGTCTCCACCTCATCTGTCATGTATAGCATGGTTAGTCTCCACCTCATCCGTCATGTATAGCATGGTTAGTCTCCACCTCATCCGTCATGTGTAACACGGTTAGTCTCCACCTCATCCTTCATGTATAACATGGTTAGTCTCCACCTCATTCGTCATGTATAACATGGTTAGTCTCCACCTCATCCGTCATGTATAGCATGGTTAGTCTCCACCTCATCCTTCCTGTATAGCATGGTTAGTCTCCACCTCATCCTTCCTGTATAACATGGTTAGTCTCCAGCTCATCCTTCATGTATAGCATGGTTAGTCTCCACCTCATCCGTCATGTATAGCATGGTTAGTCCCCACCTCATCCGTCATGTATAGCATGGTTAGTCTCCACCTCATCCGTCATGTATAGCATGGTTAGTCTCCACCTCATCCGTCATGTATAGCATGGTTAGTCTCCACCTCATCCGTCATGTATAGCATGGTTAGTCCCCACCTCATCCGTCATGTATAGCATGGTTAGTCTCCACCTCATCCGTCATGTATAGCATGGTTAGTCTCCACCTCATCCGTCATGTATAGCATGGTTAGTCTCCACCTCATCCGTCATGTATAACATGGTTAGTCTCCACCTCATCCTTCATGTGTAACATGGTTAGTCTCCACCTCATCCGTCATGTATAACATGGTTAGTCTCCACCTCATTCGTCATGTATAACATGGTTAGTCTCCACCTCATCCGTCATGTATAGCATGGTTAGTCTCCAGCTCATCCTTCATTTATAGCATGGTTAGTCTCCAGCTCATCCGTCATGTATAGCATGGTTAGTCCCCACCTCATCCTTCCTGTATAACATGGTTAGTCTCCAGCTCATCCTTCATGTATAGCATGGTTAGTCTCCACCTCATCCTTCCTGTATAGCATGGTTAGTCTCCAGCTCATCCTTCATGTATAGCATGGTTAGTCTCCAGCTCATCCGTCATGTATAGCATGGTTAGTCCCCACCTCATCCGTCCTGTATAGCATGGTTAGTCTCCACCTCATCCGTCATGTATAGCATGGTTAGTCTCCACCTCATCCGTCATGTATAACATGGTTAGTCTCCACCTCATCCGTCATGTGTAGCATGGTTAGTCTCCACCTCATCCGTCATGTATAGCATGGTTAGTCTCCACCTCATCCGTCATGTGTAGCATGGTTAGTCTCCACCTCATCCGTCATGTATAGCATGGTTAGTCTCCACCTCATCTGTCATGTATAGCATGGTTAGTCTCCACCTCATCCGTCATGTATAGCATGGTTAGTCTCCACCTCATCCGTCATGTGTAACACGGTTAGTCTCCACCTCATCCTTCATGTATAACATGGTTAGTCTCCACCTCATTCGTCATGTATAACATGGTTAGTCTCCACCTCATCCGTCATGTATAGCATGGTTAGTCTCCACCTCATCCTTCCTGTATAGCATGGTTAGTCTCCACCTCATCCTTCCTGTATAACATGGTTAGTCTCCAGCTCATCCTTCATGTATAGCATGGTTAGTCTCCACCTCATCCGTCATGTATAGCATGGTTAGTCCCCACCTCATCCGTCATGTATAGCATGGTTAGTCTCCACCTCATCCGTCATGTATAGCATGGTTAGTCTCCACCTCATCCGTCATGTATAGCATGGTTAGTCTCCACCTCATCCGTCCTGTATAACATGGTTAGTCCCCAGCTCATCCTTCATGTATAGCATGGTTAGTCTCCACCTCATCCGTCATGTATAGCATGGTTAGTCTCCACCTCATCCGTCATGTATAGCATGGTTAGTCTCCACCTCATCCGTCATGTATAACATGGTTAGTCTCCACCTCATCCTTCATGTAAGCATGGTTAGTCTCCACCTCATCCGTCATGTATAACATGGTTAGTCTCCACCTCATTCGTCATGTATAACATGGTTAGTCTCCACCTCATCCGTCATGTATAGCATGGTTAGTCTCCACCTCATCCTTCCTGTATAGCATGGTTAGTCTCCAGCTCATCCTTCATTTATAGCATGGTTAGTCTCCAGCTCATCCGTCATGTATAGCATGGTTAGTCCCCACCTCATCCTTCCTGTATAACATGGTTAGTCTCCAGCTCATCCTTCATGTATAGCATGGTTAGTCTCCACCTCATCCTTCCTGTATAGCATGGTTAGTCTCCACCTCATCCGTCATGTGTAGCATGGTTAGTCTCCACCTCATCCGTCATGTATAACATGGTTAGTCTCCACCTCATCCGTTATGCCGCTCGCATGCTGTCTCTTGAACATCGTCCGCCACCAACGTCCATCTAGTTCTCCTCGCTCGTGTATTTGCACGTTTTTCTTTTTTCCCCCCTTTTTTGTGTTTTCTTGTTGGTTTGTTTCCGTTTTTCGTTTTTCGTTTTTTGCTTATGTGCTGTGTTCTCCTCCTCTTTCTAGGAATCATATGTTGCCCATTTCCCACTCAGCCTTGAAAGTCCTCAAAGAGACCCACTATCCCCTAAACACTGCCCCGCGGGATGATGGGAGATGCAGACACCCCGATCATGTGACTGCCACATGATTGCCACCTGGCCTTGTGGGCTAGAAGAGTCAAGCTGCTGAGAGCAGGCCGTTACCTCCTTATATTTGAACTCTTAGACGCACTCGCCAAAATTGCCAAGCAGCATTTTTTCATCCTACCACCGTTTCTTTTTAACAATTTACTTAAAATAAGAAACTGTTTTTACTTTTTGATTTTTTTTTTGTTGGAAATAGAAAAGAACGAAAGGAAATACTTGAAATGCTCAATGAACGGGAGACTGGATAGTGGGTCCTTTTGTGGCTTTCTGTGAACAAATTTTTTTTGGGTCGATTTAGTCCTCCTGCCCTTTAACACAGCAGCATCGATTTGCTTGAATAGACATTTTGAGACGCCATTTGATGTCAAGCCATGCCCCCCCACACTAACACCTCCTACCTCTCCCCTGTCCGACCCACAACTCCACAGAAAGACCCACTATTTATGACACAGCATCAAAAGTGGACCCCAAGGAAAACCGCCCAATCCCCTTCCCCGTTGCCCATAATTCCCATTTAGTTGCAGATTGTAAGGGAAGCGGATAGGTTTAACCATATTGCTTACACCTTACAGATCTGCTCCAACTGCATGGTCATCAGACCGTGCACTGTGTTTGGTTTGTCATGAAAAAAGCTGTCCCTTAGAAAAGTCCAGGTTTTCAAAGGTCACCAAAACTCATTGAGTCACGGTATAGGCTGGAGGTAATGATTAATCAACATGCTAAACCGTAAACCTGGATCTCACCTGCTCCAAAGCAATCTCTCAGAGTGGACACCTCTAGCTGTGTTCATAAATATACACACCAAACAGTCTTTGTACCAATCTTTGCCGTTTTTAGGTGCTTGGGCTTTGAGTTTGCTGTAGCGTATTGGGAAAGTGGGTTTTGATCGACACAAACCAAATAGCGCACGTCCGCCACAGATGTGGTGAGGTACCGATGTCAATCCAAGTGTACGGGCTGGTAAACGTGAAAGAAAAGGACGCCAAGTAAGGATTTCATCCTCAACCGAGTTAATTCTTGTCTCCTATAACTGTATTTTTCACAGAGAAGAGGGAGTGGTTATTTGTTGTATTCCTGAATTTTCTGTGTTTGTTTACATGTATTTTCCTTGATTTATGTCAACTGAAGTCTGACGTGTAACCGCTAAATCAGTCAGACAGCGCTATATCCCCGGTCACTATACAATGACAGTCTATTTTTATAAATATGAATGCAATTATAATTCATAGTGTTTTAAATATATTTGTTTATGTCCCATTGTCTTTGTTTTCCTCTCCTGACATGGCTTTTAACAGTTTGTGCTGTTTAAAGGTTTATTGCAAAGTTTTGGCCACTTAACGTGTTTTCCTATTTTCTTCTACCGCCCCTAAAATCAGAAACTAATTTGTGTTTTTCTACGCGGATTGAAGGAAGTTGAAGGTTGTTTTTGGAGCCATTCTTGAGCATGCCGGCTGTTCTTGTAGACGTCCGTTGATACCGAACTAGTTGGCAATGGCTTCAGAAACTACATTCAAAATTAGGCAGAGACATACAAATGCTTTTGATGTGTTCATCTGACGTTGTTGGCATAATGTTGCACTAACCCTTTAAAACTCTGAAACATGTTTATTTCTTTTTGTTTTTTTACTCAAGTGTTTTTGCCAAGAAAACCACATTTAAAAGAACAAATGTGATTGAACTGAATATGAATTTCTAATTTACTAAACATGTCAATAATACCCTCTTGATAATACCTTTTAAAAATGTTTACATATTAAAACTAAGACTGGTATTTTATGTAGTCAATTTAACAGAGCGAAATACCAAGTTCTAAGGCTGTACAGCTATGGCCTTAAACTAGTTTTGTTTTCAATGAAAGAAAAAGCATGGCGTCATCCATTTTAAACAGTACACACACACACAATAGTATTGTGTCGGTACCATATCATTATTTCAGTTGTTACATAACAGTATTGTAATTTTATTGTTATTCTAAAACACAAAGATGGAATTCCTGTATTCAGCCTATATGTGTATGTATATATATGTGTGTACATATACATATATACATATGTATGTTTGGTTCCACTGTATGTGACAGTATTGGCGTTCTGCTGCTCTATGATTGGTTTGTTGGACCTTCCAATGTGTCTATGAGACCATTTGTTTAAATGAGGTTTGTACACCATGACTTACTGAAGTTGGAGAAGCACAAAACAATTCCAAGCCTCCCATCCAGTATGTACAATACTCTATATGACTATAAACTGACTTGCTTATGGTCTGTTATGAATCAACAACAAATCCAAAATGTCATTGTTGCACTTGGTTGCTGAAGCATTTTTCTCAAATGAATGTATAAATTGAAAAATGTATACAAACGATTAATAGCTTTAATAAAAGTGTCATGCCGTCTTTAATATAGAATATTACATGTATACTGATTAAAAATCGTAATGGCAACAGACTTGTGTGTTTAATTTACTGCTAAACATTTAGGTTATTTAAGCAACAGACCCCCTACCCAGAACATATCAATGTGCTATTTTCCTACTCTCCAGAACTTTCCTTTTGTGTGGTCAAGTGGGGAAAAGTTGCTCCAACAGTGTTAAAACTGATTTAGGACCTGTGTATATATATTTTTTTCAGGTGTTTTTCATATTCCACTGGTTCAGTTGTCAGGCTAGATTTATAACCCTCTCAATATTACCAGTCACAGGTTCCACCCATCAGATAGGGTATCTCCTTATTGGTTGGTTGACAGGTAGGGACATTAAACAGGGGTGCCAGTGTGGTTGTTGGTGTCTGACACACCCAACAGGGTTGACCCAGGCTCTTGTCATGTCCCACAGGGTGTGCTGACCTCCATCTGCTGGACATGCTGACCCCGGTGGAGAGGAAGAGGCAAGGCTACACGCACGAACTCATCGTCACTGAGGAGAACTATGTCAACGACTTGCAGCTTGTCACTGAGGTAATCACACTGCTTTCATAACGTTTACTCCCCACTGACACAGTCCCATGTGCAATTACTCCTGATGTGTTAAATGTCGCGTCAATATCGTGTGAATGTCGTCCTCGCCAGGTCTTTCAGAAGCCTCTGTTGGAGTCTGATCTGCTGACAGAGAAAGAGGTGGCCATGATCTTTGTTAACTGGAAGGAGCTGATCATGTGCAACATCAAGCTGCTCAAGTAAGCCCTCTAGTCACTGCTTGTCTTGTTGTCATGACTGCAGTCCAATTAACTAACAGCATATAGTGCGTTGTGGCTGAATTATTTTTGTAGGTCATCATGAGACATTGATTCTAAATGCATTCTGGGATTGCAACATCCGTTATTGGACTTTTCAGTGAATTTTATATTCTTTCATCTTATTGGGGGTGTTTTCTTGCATCGATGTCTCTATATACATTTGGTAGTGGCTGTATATTTTCAGGTCCATCCAACTTTGTTGCCAAGTCAAAAGGCTGGGTGTACCTTTTCAAAACTGCGGGGATCCTGCCTTCATTAGATTTCTTTACTGGGGGCGGCAGTGGCTCAGTGGGTTGAGTCGGTTGTCTATCAATTGGAAGGTTGGTGGTTCGATCCCCGGTTCCTCCTGGGAAATTGTCAAGGTGTCCATGAGCAAGACACCTAACCCCAGCTGCTCCTGGCGAGCCTGCAGTCGCCTTGCATGGTAGACGCGGTCGTCAGTGTGTGAATGAGATCACAAGATCACAAGATCTCCAAACCCTTTGGTGTGGATTGCAGTGAAAACCCGGCATACAAACTCACCCGATCTCCCATCCTGTTCCCCGTTCACCAGGGCGCTGAGGGTGAGGAAGAAGATGTCAGGCGAGCGGATGCCTGTGAAGATGATTGGGGACATCCTGACGGCTCAGCTGCCCCACATGCAGCCATACATCCGCTTCTGCAGCTGTCAACTCAACGGGGCCACGCTCATCCAGCAGAAGACCGACGAGGTGCCAGAGTTCAAGGACTTTGTCAAGGTAATGGAGAAAAACCCCATGGAGAAATCTTAACCAATACACTGCACTTCCTTTGACCTTTCAATTTTCCCGTTCAGCTGTAAAACTCGACTACAGCTGTTCTTAGTTTCTAGATTGCAAGATAACAGGGTAACTGTTTGATACTCAGGGATATTTTTTAATTATGCTTAGGTATATTCATGTCTAATTCGGAATCTTAACCAATACACTGCACTTCCTTTGACCTTTCAATTTTCCCGTTCAGCTGTAAAACTCGACTACAGCTGTTCTTAGTTTCTAGATTGCAAGATAACAGGGTAACTGTTTGATACTCAGGGATATTTTTTAATTATGCTTAGGTATATTCATGTCTAATTCGGACCCATTGAGAATAAGGGTTATGTTGTATGATATCTTTATTATGTTCCTTTAATCTACAGAGACTGGCCATGGACCCAGGCTGTAAGGGAATGCCCCTCTCCAGTTTCCTCCTCAAACCCATGCAACGAGTGACACGCTATCCCCTGATCATCAAAAATGTATGTTCAATCAATCAAATGTATTCATGCAGCCCTTTTTACAACAAAGTTGTCACAAAGTGCTTTTACAATCACCCAGCCTGAATCCAACATGGCACACATCAACAAGTTGAACAAGAAACAAGTTGAACAAGTTGATACTCGGCGGCTAGGAAAAACTCCCTGAAGGTCAGATTTAGGAAGAAACCTAGAAGAGGAACCAGGCTCTGAGGGATCACCAGTCCTCCTCTGGCGGTGCTGGGCGAGTTTATGACAGTTAATATTATACAGTGCAAGCAGGCAATGTGCGAACATCTTAAAAATCGAAATAGTCCAGGACGACCGGGAGGGTTGATGGGTAAGATAGATCTGTGTCCATAGCTGATTGGTCCCACAGCGTGGCCAGCAGGCGCGGGTCCCCCTTAACAGAAGTGGACACAAACACAGGGGGAGGTTGGACACTAGTTTTCGGCACAACAGTATACCAGTACAGTTCTTCAAGGAGACAGGGGGGGTTAGTGAAACTATGGCCATGAACGGGTAAACCCAGAACAGATGTAAGTAGAGACAAGACACAAGGAGAGGTTAGACACCCTGGTTCCCTACGTCCCCGGCACCATAATATAGCAGCATCAATCTTAGAATGAGACAGGGGGGTCCAGTGAAGCTGTGGTCCTGAACAGGGTAAACCCCGAAACAGGGTCCAATAGGCCGGAATACACCCACCCACTATGCCGAGCATCAACCCAGGGACACCAATCGACCATGACCACTCGGGCAGGTTTAGTTTTTGCTCACAAAGCTACTCGAATTGAGCGAACAAAAGAGAACTGTAGCGAGAACTTGTTTACACGACCTGGAAAAGGGCAAATTGGGATTGAGACGCCTGGACACATCAAACTGGGCCGATATATAAAGAAGAACAATAAAAGCATTAGATGAAACTGTAAACTCAAGAGCTATTGTGCAATATACCACGTAAAATGTACCCATTATCCTAATTCTCGACACATAATTGCACACACTAACTAGCTGTTGGTTCTGGCTCAGATCCTGGAGAACACTCCGGAAGCCCACCCGGACCACAGTCACCTTAAGCAGGCTCTGGAGAAAGCTGAGGAACTGTGTTCCCAGGTGAACGAGGGCGTCAGGGAGAAGGAGAACTCTGACCGTCTGGAGTGGATCCAGGCCCATGTTCAGTGTGAGGGGCTGTCTGAGGTAGTACACAGTGAAACATAACGGAATCACTTATCGTCTAAAATAAACGTATAATCAGATGAAAAAACTGATATACTCCCGCTCTGTCCTTTCTCTTTGGTGACTTTCTTTTAGCAACTCGTGTTCAACTCGGTGACTAACTGCCTGGGTCCGCGCAAGTTTCTTCACAGTGGCAAGCTCTACAAGGCTAAGAGCAACAAGGAGCTGTATGGCTTCCTTTTCAATGACTTCCTCCTCCTGACTCAGATCATCAAGCCACTTGGCTTCTCGGGCTGCGACAAGGTGTTCAGTGCCAAATCTCATCTGCAGTATCGCATGTACAAAACGGTGAGTCCTCGCCACTTACCAAAGTCTGCCTCCTGTTTCATTTACATAAAGCTTCTAGTAATAAAGCTTCTAGTAATTTCACCGACAAAGCATGTTGTTAACATTTTAGCCAGAACATCAGGGCTAACTCTTAAAATTAGACAAGTGGGACTAGCACAGTCAATAATTTACTGGTGATGGGCATTCCGGCTCATTTTTGGCTCCCAAACGGCTCTTTAAAAAACAAGTTTTGCATTTTTTCAATTCGAACTGTTTGTGATAGCTTGAAGATGATTGTTGTTAAAGCAATTCTAATTAAATTTTTAAATGAAATCATAGTTCTGCTTCGAATTGTGTGCATTGAATTTAGTGTAACGGTCACATTGTATTTTTTTATAAATAGACCCGGCTTATCTGATTGGTTAACCGGCTCTTAAAGCCGACTCGTTCGCGAACGACCCATCAGTTTATAGCTATAGATAGCCTTTGCAGTTGACTTTCACAACTACCTAGCTGCAATGTTTGGTATGGAATTCCTGTTGCTATAGCCTATCTGGCTTGTGACTGCATATGTTGATTCGCTTATTGCATGAACGCTGTTTTGTTTAAAAAATAATACAGTTAGTGTCACTTTTTGTCAAGTTATACTGTGTTGTTCCTAAATAATACAGTTAGCATCTCTTTGTCAGGTTATACGGTTTTGTTACTAAATAATACAGTTAGCGTCACTTTTTATCAGGTTATACGGTTTTGTTCCTAAATAATACAGTTAGTGTCACTTTTTGTCAGGTTATACTGTTTTGTTCCTAAATAATATAGTTAGTGTCACTTTTTGTCAGGTTATACTGTGTTGTTCATAAATAATACAGTTAGTGTCACTTTTTGTCAGGTTATACTGTGTTGTTCATAAATAATATAGTTAGTGTCACTTTTTGTCAGGTTATACTGATTTGTTCCTAAATAATACAGTTAGTGTCACTTTTTGTCAGGTTATACTGTGTTGTTCCTAAATAATACAGTTAGTGTCACTTTTTGTCAGGTTATACTGTGTTGTTCCTAAATAATACAGTTAGCGTCACTTTGTCAGATTATACTGTTTTGTTCCTAAATAATACAGTTAGTGTCACTTTTTGTCAGGTTATACTGATTTGTTCCTGAATAATACAGTTAGCATCTCTTTGTCAGGTTATACGGTTTTGTTCCTAAATAATACAGTTAGTGTCACTTTTTGTCAGGTTATACTGTGTTGTTCCTAAATAATATAGTTAGTGTCACTTTTTGTCAGGTTATACTGATTTGTTCCTGAATAATACAGTTAGTGTCACTTTTTGTCAGGTTATACTGTGTTGTTTCTAAAATAATACAGTTAGTGTCAATTTTTGTCAGGTTATAGCCTGCATTTCTGTATTTGCTAGTTGGCAGTAAAATGGCTGTCAATTCACCATTCATTTTGAGTTTACCTGGATAAAAAATTGCTCTTAAATTAATGAATAATATACATATAAATAGTATAAAAGCTGTATCAGAATTTGCCGTGTGTGTGTGTGTGTGTGTGTGTGTGTGTGTGTGTGTGTGTGTGTGTGTGTGTGTGTGTGTGTGTGTGTGTGTGTGTGTGTGTGTGTGTGTGTGTGTGTGTGTGTGTGTGTGTGTGTGTGTGTGTGTGTGTGTGTGTGTGTGTGTGTGTGTGTGTGTGTGTGTGTGTGTGTGTGTGTGTGTGTGTGTGTGTGTGTGTGTGTGTGTGTGTGTGTGTGGTGTATCCACATCAGTCTTCTTGCATGACTTGAAAGCATTGATGATATTCATGTGAGTCTCCAGAGCTTCATTCCAAATTATTCATCCCAAAAGCTTTTCCTAATATCCTTTATAATACAATTTGCTTCTTCATTTGTATGATACAAATGGCTCCTTTAAAGTCCTATCCAAAAGACAGCGTATTTGGGTGGTCCATTAGCAAATACCGGTTTGAGAGGAAAGAGGGAGAGAGTCTTGGTATCCCTAACTAGCCCTACCACTTGTTCATTGTACACACTCTGTGTAGCCTACACCAGCAGCAATGCAAGGCTTTTACTGTTTGTGAGAAGTAGTAAACAACTCACTTCAGGGACGAGACACACTGATGCTCTGGAGTTCTGACTTCGATAGTGACCTCTGACCCCTAACACAGCCAATCTTCCTGAACGAGGTCCTGGTGAAGCTGCCAACTGATCCATCGGGAGACGAGCCCATTTTCCACATCTCCCACATCGACCGGGTCTACACGATACGAGCAGAGAGCATCAACGAGAGGTACCTGTATGAGACACAGCTAGGGCTTGGTTCTAGAGAGGGGACCTCTGTTTGACCATGCTGTCTTTCTGTACGCAGGACGGCCTGGGTGCAGAAGATCAAGGCTGCTTCAGAGCTCTTCATCGAGACAGAGAAGAAGAAGAGGGAGAAGGCGTACCTCGGTATGGCACCCTCTGTCCCCCCTCTGTCCCCCTGCCCCCCCTCTGCCCCCCCTCTGTCTCCCCTCTGTCTCCCCTCTGTCTCCCCTCTACCTCTCCTCTGACCCCCTCTCTCCCCCTCTCTCCCCCTCCCCCCCCTCTCTCTCCCCCTCTCTCCCCCCTCTGTCTCCCCCTCTGTCTCCCCCTCTGTCTCCCCCTCTGTCTCCCCCCTCTGTCTCCCCCCTCTGTCTCCCCCTCTGTCTCCCCCTCTGTCTCCCCCTCTGTCTCCCCCTCTGTCTCCCCCTCTGTCTCCCCCTCTGTCTCCCCTCTACCTCTCCTCTCTCCCCCTCTGTCTCCCCCTCTGTCTCCCCCTCTGTCTCCCCCTCTGTCTCCCCCTCTGTCTCCCCCTCTGTCTCCCCCTCTGTCTCCCCCTCTGTCTCCCCCCTCTGTCCCCCCCTGTATCCCCTCTGTCTTCCATATATCTCCCCTTTGTCTTCAATATATCTCCCCCTCTGTCCCCCCTCTGCCCCCCTGCCCCCCCCTCTGACGTCCCCAGTACAAAGCATTTAATGTCATTTCTTGAAGAGTTAAGCCTTTCATTGTTTCAAATGCTTTATGTACTCTCTAGATTATCAGTGTTGTATGTCACTGACCATTGATTTTCTGTCTCTCTGCAGTTCGCTCTCAGAGGGCCACTGGCATCGGCCGACTGATGGTCAACATCGTCGAGGGCATTGAACTGAAACCCTGCCGCTCCCACGGTAAGTAGAGACCCGGCACTCAGGGTTAGGGTTAGTCTGTGCCACACAGACTCCTGACACCAGAGGTCGACGTACACCAACCATGAGTATCTGTTCAGTATGCTGGTGTCATGATATAGTTATAAAAACTCACAGAATGCAAATAGTATTTCAGCCTGCCTGCAGTGCCAGATGGGCCGGGTTTACCCAGCAAAACAGTTTAGACAGCCAGAGAACCATCGCACAAACTCCTAACATTCTGGGGATCTCCTAACGACTCATTATGGTATGCAGAGTAGGAATAAGAAGGGAATAGCACGGAGGACGCCGCCCGATTCAGTTTGCTGGATCTCTGTTTAGGTAAGAGCAACCCGTACTGCGAGGTAACTATGGGCTCCCAGTGCCACATCACCAAGACTCTGCAGGACACGCTCAACCCCAAGTGGAACTCCAACTGTCAGTTCTTTATCAAGGACCTGGAGCAGGACGTCCTCTGTGTGACCGTGTTTGAGAGGGACCAGTTCTCTCCTGACGGTGAGGCCCTGCGTACATCCTACACACACACACACACACACACACACACACGTTAAATATGTGCCCAAGACCGTACACAGACACACAAGCAGCCTCCTTCTGACATTGTCCCTTTTAATTCAGTATGCATTATTGAATTGTATTTTAGTGAATGCTCTCCCCAGGTATAATTGTCTTTATTGTCCCTCTCTCTGGTGCGCATGTAGATTTCCTGGGCAGGACCGAGATCCGTCTGGCGGACATTAAGAAGGACCAGGGCTCTAAAGGCCCAATCACCAAGAGGCTGCTCCTCCACGAGGTCCCAACCGGAGAGATCGTCGTACGCTTGGACCTGCAGCTCTTCGAGGAGCCCTAGGCCAGCCCTGAACCCCGCCCCGATACTGTACACCCCTCCCCCCAACCCATTTACCCCTGCACCTCAAATCTCACCAAGCTCTAGTGACAATCCCCAAAGACCCAGCCCCACACTCCCGTGTGCGTTTGTGCAGGCGTGAGTGCGCACGTGCGACTGCGTGTGAATTTCTGCGTGAGATGCTGAGGGTCTTAAAAGGTGATTTTGGTCTTTTTATGTTCCTCTATGATTTCTGTCAGTATGAATGGCGCCATGTGAGAAATCATGATTTTATTATTATCCTGTTGACAAGAATTGCGACACATTCCTCGGCTGTCAACAATCGCGGAGACTGTCATATGACGCGAACGAACCAATGAGACGCTTGGCGCGCTGTATTAAGAGTATTATTGGAAACGGCGTGTGTGATTTGTTGCCAATTTACTGTAAGTCTTAGAGACTCCATGCAGCAGCACCTGGGTTGTGTTAGACAACCAGCAGCCAAAAACTGATTGAAACAGGGAGAGACTCACTGGATTTGTCCAATTAGACATTTTACATTTCCATTCCAAAACGTTTTTAAAACAATTTTGAACAATTCAAATATACTAATGAACACCATCTGGGTGACCACAGTGCTGTTGGGGTAGATGGTAACCTGGGATTTAACCTTAGCTGGAACATCTTGCGTATCTCTCGATAACATTTCAAGTAATTTGACTTTTTAAATTGCAAAAGGTACGAAACCTGTTACAGTATATACCCGAATGTGATATACACTTTGAGATATAGGCTCAAATATTTGGTTTGACACTTTGGAAAATGTCATTGGTAAATGAAAGAATTGTTGTGTACTACAGTATGTTGTGAATGAATTTGGTGGTTAGTATTACCTTTGTAAATGTCACATATTGGCATTGTTTTTTTGGTTCTAACCTCAAATGAAAGAGTGAACAGTTTGAGTGTGTTTGGGACATTTCAGAGGTGGGTCTGCTATTGTACTGCTATTTTGGGAATATCAGATTTGTTTAATCCAACATATGTGGCTATGGTATGTTGAGAAGGTTGCATTTCCTGTCACTCCTGAACGTTTAAAGATGAAACCTCTTTTAAGCTTTTACTCACATGAGGGAAATCGAAGAGTGGATCTCCTGCGGTCTGAATAATTAGGAACTGTATATACGGAGTGTAACTCGCATGATGGGCATCTGTCAATGATGTCGGCAACGTTTTGGTCATTAGTCTGAGTGGTTGTTGTTTTTAACACATTCATATCTTCATGTTTTGTACGTATATTTTCTAGTTCTTTTTTATTGCATTTTTTGTACGGCTAAAGAGTACTATTTAATATAGAGTGCTATATTTATTACGGACTTTACATTACTAATGTGTTGGAAAGCCATTTGTGGGTTGTTTTGTTGCATACTTTATTTGGGTATTCCTTAACGTCTGGCTTTGTTGTGAGGTAAATTTTTGGCCAGTACTGTGACTAACTGTTTGTATAAAGGAGGTATTTCAGGTTAATTACATTTCCTTCGCAGGCAGCCAGGATAATTTTGCGCGTTGTATCACACTGTTCAGTTAAGAAAGTTGTATAAAATATCTATACAAATTAAGGCAGATCAAATCCAGACATAAGGGACATTTCAGCCTATAGTTCGGTTCATAATGCGATTACTCAGAGATTTGAGACAATTTGAAGTATTCATGTTGTCTCTTTAGTAATTACGATCGCCCTCCCATTCTCTTGGGTTCGACATTGGCAGAGGGCCGTACGTCCAAGGCAGCTCAGACTTTGTGACTACAATTAGTATCGTAGAGTCTGACAATGGGAGTTTAACACAGTGGAGGTGTGAGATCTTTGTGTAATGTTAGTTTAATATATGCTGTTTATCAGCGGTGTAGATAATGATAATGTAACACTAGTGAAAATCTCCTTTACCATGTTAGTAAGAGTGGTCAATGAGAAGAGCTTTGGCAGAGATGCTTATCATTTGTATGTCTAGGAGAGATTGTATGTGTGTGTTTGTGTGTATTGGTATGTTACTTCTCTCCAGTGGATTGGTTTGCGCTGGGTCTTTGTTCAAGTTGGGGGACCAGCTGAACGCTGGTCATTTTCCTGGTGTGTCGACTTCTTTACCTCCTCCCTCTTTTCCAGTTATCCACTGTAGTGCTATTTTACTGTTCACTGTAAAACCAGTGACTCACTCCATTATTTTTAATGAGCTATGTCGTCCCCGATTAAGTACAGTATGTGAATATGTTGAAATATTTGAAAGGATTATAAGTAATATATTACAACTACCGTAGAAGAATAATGATGTTGATAACAATGTATTGTTATCAATTTATGAGATGTGTATTGTCTTAAATGTTGAAAATAAAATAAAATTGGACCAAGAAGCTTAATGTGTGCTTGTTTTGTTATGCTATCTTCTACATCTGTGACTTATTGTGGTGGTTGACAGGTATTTTTTTCCCCCTTATGTTGCTAAGCAAGTTGACTGAGAACACATTCTCATTTGCAGCAATGACATGGGGTATAGTAGATTGTTAGAGGTCGAATGAGCAAATTGGAAGCTGGTATTTAGTAGCAATGTTGGTATGTTTGAACATTTTGGCCATGACACCGGAGTTAACAGACACCAGGAGTTTAATGATCAGTGCCTTCTGGGTTTTAGTGACCACAGAGATGTCACTTGTGCTGTGATGAAATTGAAGACAATCAGAAAAGTTGTGTGCTTTGGTGAATATTGAAATTTGAATAGCCGTCCTTTCGGATTGGATGTGGCTTCATTTAAGGTAGTAAACGGATATAACTGTTTGCATTGTACTCTGTTATTCGCCAATAGTAATTACTCGTACCGTGTAAACCAGTTTGACTTGATTTCTTCTAAGCTTCCAACAGTCCAATTTGTATCTAAAACTAATGAGGGACTTTTAATCAGTTCAGCCGATATCATAGCTGGTTCAACATCGGTCTATTATCTAATGAAGACCATAGTGGTATTATGGGTCCTTGTTTATGCAGTTTACGACAGCTTCCCCTTATTACCCAAACCAATGTTAAAAACACTTCAGACTCACATTAATAACAGTTAATTTAATGCTGTCTTTGTTCTGGAATATGGAGCCTTTTGAAGAGAGCCGCAGCATTTAAGCACCAAGCCTGAAGACCCGCAGACGTTACCCATGAGAACACATCAGTAAGTTCTCTAATCGAGCTCCCTAGCTAATTAATGCTAGGCATATTTAGGCAGTTAAGCTCCACTGATATTTCTATTACAATATTAAATGTTAAATCGCATTTGACGGGCTGGAACCTAGGAAGTCAAATGGGTGATAATTGAAAATAGTTTCATCAGAATACTTAACGATCAACCACATGTTTATATAGTGTCATGCATTTCATGGGAAATTCCTGAAATGTTGCCAAAGTGTCCTGATAAATGAATCATGCATTTGTGTCCCAATCTTCTCCCCCATAGAAAAGAGAAAGATCCAACCAGCAACTGACAGAGTCAAGTTGTTACAGGAATGGACATATTTCCAGTCTCCAGTAAAAGATGGACATATTCATGTTTCACCGTCCACCAAGTATCTAAATATCACCCAGAAAGCCTCTATATCCATTTCTTGCATCAATCCTATTTGTGCCACCAATACAGCAGTGCAAGACGCTGTCTGTACAAATGCACAGCTAATGTATTTTACAGATTCTGTAGTGAAGTCAGCAGCTAATGTCACCAGCCACTAAATATGCATCAGCTGCAGCCTGTGGAGAAATGTTTGTCTTGGCAGGTTCTGCAGCTAAAGAGAGATATCCCCTAGATGTGTGGCCTGTGAGAGATGCTATTACTACAGCCAAACAGATACCACCTGATGCCCTTTCTGAAGCAGAAATACTCTCTGTGCATGCAGCAGTCAGCTTGGTTTAGCCGAGGTAACAGCAGCTAAATCTGCTCGGGTCGACTGTTCTGCCGCCCCTGAGGGCATTCCTGCAGAAAATCATGCTGCATCCCACAGTACTTAAACCAAAACTCTTATCACCTAAAAGTTGCACCAGCGGAACTAGTTCTAGAAATTGCAGGTTGCATTGGCCGGCCATCACAGATATTCCACCACTAGTGGCTGTTGTCTCAGACATGGCCCACAGAACAGTTGCAGGAGTCGCTTAAGCAAATTTGTGCCCACAGGAGGTTCTCCAGACATTATGTATACTGAAAACCATTTGCCCTACTCCGAGACTAAGCTACCCTGGTAAAATCCATTGATTCTGTAATCCCAACTGTTTCCAGTCATCAGAAGTTGTTGTCCCCTAGAAGTGTTTGCACACTGCCAAAAAAGCAAGATATAAAAATACAAAATCATTTATCTACAAAAATAGCCATGTAGAGGAGTACCTGGTCTGCAAAAATGTTTGCGTAGGTAGCACATGACGTCCGCATGAATTCTCAGACCCAGGGGTTCCCCAACAGACCCAGGGGTTCCCCAACAGACCCAGGGGTTCCCCAACAGACCCAGGGATTCCCCAACAGACCCAGGGGTTCCCCAACAGACCCAGGGGTTCCCCAACAGACCCAGGGGTTCCCCAACAGACCCAGGGTTCCCCAACAGACCCAGGGTTCCCCAACAGACCCAGGGTTCCCCAACAGACCCAGGGTTTCCCTGAGAATCACACTCCAACAGCTTCTCATCTTTCGACAGGGCATTCTGTTGACATCACTTCCTCAGGTAAACGGGGCACACATACATTGCCTTCCTCATGATGTAAAAGAAAAACGGAAGTCATCCAACCATTCAACCTTCCTCCACAGCTTCAAGGTCCAGGTACTTGCACATAAGAAGCTCTTTCGACAGTGGACAGGGGTCATAGTGTGCACTATAAATGGTCTGCAACTACGCAGCCCCGTACGGAGCAGGTGGGTGATGTTTGTTGTGACACATTCAGTCCCTGCAGCAGGTGGTAAAAACCACAAAGCGCATCATTGGTGCCCAGCTCCTCGCCATCAAGGACGGAGAGCATGTGGCATTATTAGGGACCCCTCACACACGAGCCATAAACTGTTTTCCCCCCTGCCATCAGGCAGGCGTTAAAGATCTCTACTCACCGGCACCAGCAGGCTCAGGAACAGTTTCTACCCTACTGCTGTTAACATACTGGTCTCTGAAACCCTTCGGTAACCTTGCATTCACACTGCTACTTATTTACTTGATCTGCCATTTGCACATACATTCTTTGGTACTCCAATTGCTACTTCTTGCCTACACACTGCTAGCCTATTTATTATATTTGTCTTTTGCACAATGCTTATTGTTTGTACTATCAGTTTACCATCTGCACAGATGTTCTCCGCTGGTGTTGCCCTCTGCACATTTGCAATTTGCTACATTGTTGAACTGAATACCTGCACATTTACTTATCCATGTTTTAATGCCATTCTGTATCCCTTCCGAAACCTACAGTTATTACGAAACTCTGGTAAAACAAAGTGCATGCTTTTCAACCGATCACTGCCCGCACCTTCCCGTCTAACTAGCATTGCCACGCTAGACGGGTCAGAACTAGAATATGTTGATACATACAAATACCTAGGTGTCTTGTTAGACAGCTCTCTCTCCTTCCAGCCGCACATAATCAAGCTCAATTCTAAAATTAAGTCCAGAATCAGTTTCCTTTTCCGCAACTCTTTCACTCATGCTGCCAAACACGCCTTGGTGAAGATGACTGTTATACCCAGGTTAAAATTTGGTGATGTCATTTATAGAACTTCCTCAAGCTCTCCTGAAAAACTGGATGTGGTTTACCACAGTGTTATATGTTTTGTTACCAATGCCCCATACAACACCCACCACTGCAACCGTTATGCATTAGTTAGCTGGCTGTCGTTAAACACAGGGTTTACCTCATTGGTACCAACTCATTTACGTTATTTAAGTCTCTGCAGGACAAAGTCCCGCTGTACCTAAGCACTAGGCTCTAGGTCACCGGTGGTAGAGTGCATGCTTTGTATGTACCGGTATGATGTCCTGGGTTCAATCCCCAGCTTCTCCCCAGGTCGCCGTTGCAAATGAGAAATTGTTCTCAATCAGCTCACCTGGGTAAAAAAAACACAGTCTACGTTTAAGCAGGTACATCGCCTTAGTCGCCCCATAAGCCTGCACAACATTCGGCCGCAAACCCTTCCAGTTTCCAGCCACCAATGACTTGACTGAATTACAAAAAAACATTAAACTTGAAACTTTTATCTCACCAGTTGCCTTTAAAACCCTTGTACGATCACTGTATGAGTTTATTCCTTAACTTATGCCATGCTCCTTTTGCATGGTGGATCTTTCTCACGTGCACTGATGTCATACCTGTTCGAATTCCTGAACTATTCTATTTGCTCAGGCCCAAAACCACGGTCATATAATCTGTGCACACAAATTACCTACCTGCTTGATTCACTTGAATCTTTTTACATTCTGTATATAGACACTCCTTTGTATTTTTATATAGTTGCTATTGCCATATCAATGCTGCACAACTTATTTACTTATACGTCATCCTCTATATTGACTCTCCACATGATCCTGTATTGCCTTGTTCTGTCCCAATGCTATTTGCAGTCTTGTCTTCTGTGTATTTTTTCTGTAAATGTATGTTGTCCTGCAAATGTTTTCACCTTATCTTGGCACTGTTATCAGGGCACTGTTGCAAATGAGATTTTTTTTTTCAAACGGCCTACCTGGTTAAATAATGGTTAAATAATAGGCTACAAATAGCACATCCTCACACTGTACTCTATATATTTTTGCACCTCTTTTTTGCACTTCTGGTTGGATGCTAACTGCATTTTGTTGTAATGTACTTGTACTGTCGAATGACAATAAAGTTGAATCTAATCTAATCAATTGTAATAGTAATACAGTGAACCTTGTCTCTTACTTTCAGAGCCCATTTTGGTTCTCAAAATAGTATTCACTCTGTTACCAAAAACGGACATATTTTGGTAACTCTGTCGGTTCAATAAATATATTTTAAATAAAATGTTTTAATACATGGAACGATTAATCACAAGGAGTAGAAATATATAACTCATAAGAATGTATATGTTTTACTTTATTAGTTTTTTATATAATATATATAATATATATTTAGGTAATGTGTAGGCCAATTCAATTACATTGTTATCATTATTAATCAATATTTTATACCAAATCCTCATTTTGTATCATAATTTAAGCATAAGGGGCAGGCCTTCGGCCGCTAGGGGCGGGACTAGTCGGGTGCAGGATTGCCTCTCCTCCTACATGTTGAATATTAATTAGGAAAAACACTCTGCGTGCCTATGCGGAGTGACGTCACACGAAAACTGCGGGCCCCGATTGCAGCAGCCCCTTGTCACTGTGACGAAGATTGGCACTAAGGTAAGCTGTCACTCAAATTACTCGTTTTTTTCGTCGCCCATCAATCTAACAATCGACGCAACATGGTCGCATGTAACGGCTCCCTATGGGATGAGCGAGTGTGCACTTAGTGGAGGGTGAACTGTGAGGGTAAAGGCTGAGCACACTAAAAGACGAGCTGCTGGGGATAGAAAAAACAACATGTCCGCTTATTCGGAAAAGGCGCATTGGAAAGGGGGAATGAGAAGGCCTAGCTAATGTGGAGTTATCCACATCCGGATGGCATCTGTGGAGATACTTATGGATCGATATCTATAACCACTATATTGACCTGGTGTCTGTGTGCGTGTGTGTTGTTAGCTGTGTTTCCCTGAACATGTGAAAACTAACTATAAATGTGCCTACATGTAGCGTATTTAGACGACTATGTTTATACCTCGAATGTGTAGGCTTATTAAGTTGTAATAAAATTTGCACTTTTTTTTGGCCATATTTATATAAAAACATTTGAACGATGATTTCACGTCAACACAACTATGACAAATGCATGTACCGGTACATATGGCAGTGTCCCAGTTGATTGTTACGATCACGGATCGCACAGCTGCTCGGTTGAACAAGACATTATTTTAACAAATCCCAACCCGGAAGTTGTTGACAACAAACTCCCCCTGGTCAAGTCCTATATGATGGCGACTGTCCAAATTGATGGCCAATGTCCTAATTGATGGCCACTGTCCAAATTGTTGGCCACTGCATTACACTCCGTTTCACACAGTCCGTGGGCAAACATGGACAAACACAAACATGCATTATCAAGAGCTAGAATGAAAGACCCATAATGCACTGACTGCTTTCTCAGCAGGCTGTTTGCGTCCTTATATATATATAATTCAACTCATTTTCTGATGTCTCATTGGCACAGGTGTTGGACTGTAATGCCCACATATTGGCATCTTTATCACTGACCATGACGGAAGCCCAGTCGGCATCTCTAGATGAGTACCCGGAGGTGGATCAGGTAAGAATGAGCAGTCTGAACATGTCACATAGTAATATGACCATAATAATACAAAGTGGTACTTAATATTACAGATAAATGACATGCAAGATATCATTTAACTCATAGTGTTTTGGTTTCAGCAGTGGACCAACAGTGTTTTACAAAAGCAAACTAGACATTTCCCCAAAATAGCTCCCTCTGTTTCTCCTGTATTTAAAACTAATAGCTCCTTTTGTTTCTCCTTTATTTAAAACTAATAGCTCTTTCTGTTTCTCCTGTATTTAAAACTAATAGCTCCTTTTGTTTCTCCTTTATTTAAAACTAATAGCTCCTTCTGTTTCTCCTATATTTAAAATGAATATCTCCTTCTGTTTCTCCTGTATTTTAAACACTAGGCTACTCCTCTAGAAGCGTTGCCTAGATCCCTAGAAAACGTTGTATGTAGCATCCACTCCGTTAAAGGGGCCATATGTCAGAGTTTTAGTGCACGATTACCAGAAAAACAAGCATACTTGACCAAAAGACATTTGAATTAAATGTCTTAGGCTAATGTTTTAAATATTTATTCTACAGTTTTTGCAGTTCCTGAGATATTCCCCATTGAACCTTTCTTCCTGGTCCGTCTATCAATTTGCATTATCTTGTCTTGTCTCTTTATACTTGTTTTAAACTGAACGAATGCCTCGGCGTTAAACCCTGGAGTAGATAATACTAGTTTGGTGTAGGTAGGAACAGGATGAAGACACAAATCATGTTATTGTTAGAATTCAGTCTCGTTAATGTTATAAGCAGGTTTCAACACAGTTTAAACTATATTTTCCAGATGTCTAGCTAAAATCATATGGCTGCCCAGTATTTATTGCATATAATAGTGCCACCTTAAAGCAAATAAACCCCACTCTTTTTATTTCTAGTTTTGCTGGATTTACATGCCGTGCATAAGTATGCATTCAATGTTTCCCATTATGTCAAACGATATAGCAATAGCACAAAAACATGGCCTTTATAGTGTCAGCAGATTTGTTCCATGTGTGGGGGTGGATCTATGTACATGTATAAAATGTGTTAACTACACGACATATGGGATGTTGGGTGTGAGCTATTGAAAATGTCCCAGCATATTCCCATGTCGCCAACTGGCATTGCGTGGGTTGGTGTAGACCAGTGTCATGTACAATTCTGCCAAGATTCACCTGTATACACATTGCCACCTCACAGGAATGTACACTTCGTCTGCAAAAACTAAAGAGTAATAATTACCTACAGTAACACCTACATTTGTGCACGCTGCTGAAACCCTGAGTACTAATGGTCACGATTGTCACACCTGTCCCATATTCCCAATGACACCAAGCTGCTGTGGTTATATGTGAACTTCACACACTCCTATGCTGTTATTGGCACCCATGAATGAGACAGTGGTGGTCTGGAGGGGGTTACTAAGCACAGATTAACAGGATCTGACCCAAGTGTATTTTTAACAAGTTGCTTATCAATCAAAGCCATTGTTGAGCCATCTCATGGCAATCACAAGGGAGAGGACAGAGGCATATCACGTAGAAACTGAGCGATTGAGTAAAAGCATGTGTTTTTTAAACTAACAGCAAGAATAAAGTAATTTATGCACATTAGGCTCAGGCGATGTGGTTTTGTTTTTACATCCAAATGAATGTTTTCAGGCATTTGATGCTTTATTTGACAGTAAAGTAAATAGTAATAACCGGAACTTCTGCTGAAAGTGCTCTAAGATGGATTCAGACCGATGCTCCAGCAGTACATGTGTATTGGCAGCAGTTCATTTGACTGCCGGACCACCCTAATTCATATGCATATCATTAGATCTATGCTGCAGCAGTACATGTGTTTTGGCAGCAGTTCATTTGACCGCCACCCTAACTCATATGCATATCAGTTGACCGATGCTCCAGCTGTACATGTGTTTTGGCAGCAGTTAATTTGACCGCCACCCTAATTCATATGCATATCATTAGATCTATGCTGCAGCAGTAACCTGTGTATTGGCAGCAGTTAATTTGACCGCCACCCTAACTCATATGCATATCAGTAGACCGATGCTCCAGCAGTACATGTGTTTTGGCAGCAGTTAATTTGACCGCCACTCTAACTCATATGCATATCAGTAGACCGATGCTGCAGCAGTACATGTGTTTTGGCAGCAGTTAATTTGACCGCCACCCTAACTCATATGCATATCATTAGACCGATGCTGCAGCAGTACATGTGTTTTGGCACCATATAATTTTACCGCCGGACCTCCCTAACCCATATGCATATTTTGCCAACCTTCTAAAGTGAGTAACAGTACTAACTGCATCCATTTTTACCTGTAGGTCAACTCACAAATTAAGTCTGTTATGCTGGACCTCCAAGCCCCCTGTTCTACCAACTGAGCTAAAAAATAGCACTTTAGAAACTCAAGGGTGTCAGATCAAGCCATGCATAACATTACAGCAAAACTGTTCATTGTGATTGGTAACTGGCCAATGTTTGTTTGAATTGCCTGTGAATTGAAACAGTGTTATGACTGGAGAGATACCGATCTCCTTCTCCCTCATCTCCCCTGGGCCAGTGGGTGTACTCCTCACCCGGCTATGTCGCCGAGGGGAGTCATCTAGAAACCTCAAACACAGCAACTGGCTAGCTTTACTGTCCCCCTGCCCACCCACATCGCTAATATATTTGGTCCATCGCTGTCCTCCGTGCTTCCCCTAAAGGTCTTGGTGCAGATGCGTGTGGGAGCACAGGCGGATGCAGATAGAGACCCAGAACAGAGCCTGTCAGACGGGGGACCAGGCGGTGCCTCAGCCTCGCAACCCCAGACCCCCATGGACGTGGACAAACAGGCCATCTACAGGTAGGCCAGTCTTTGCTCTGCAGCTCGGGCTTCAACATCCTCCACATCCCATCCTTCTGTTCCCAAAATATGTTTTCTTTTGTGACTATGGATTTGCAAGCATCAACCCTGGTGCTTGGGTATTTAACAACTATGACTGTTGTAGAATTAATTCACTCCCCCTTTCTTTGTGTGTGTGTGTGTGTGTGTGTGTGTGTGTGTGTGTGTGTGTGTGTGTGTGCGCGTGCGTGCGGGTGCGTGTGCTTGTGTGTGTGTGTACCTCGTAGGCACCCTCTGTTTCCGCTGCTAGCTTTGCTTTTTGAGAAATGTGAGCAATCGACTCAGAGCTCAGATTGCGTCAGCTCTGCCAGCTTCAATGTGGACATTGAGAACTTTGTCCGCAGCCAGAAGAAAGAAGGCAAGGGCTTCTTCTGTGAAGACCCGGACGTCGACAACCTGGTAAGCAGCTCTGCAATTCCACTAGGGCACTATATTTTTCAAAAAAGAGAGTGAGAATGAGTCTTTGCCGTGACACTTAAGCTATTGTTTCAGTTATTCTTCCTTCTTTCTGTGCCTAATGAAAATGGCCCAGATTTAAAATCTTCAGTGTTTCGTTATATATAAACACGGTTGTTATTTTGGAGGTTTAGCCTTAAACGTCTTTACATCTAGCAGTTGACAGAGACTTTGCTTATGTTCTCTCTGGGACTGACCAAGAACCTCATGTGGAATGACATTATTATTTTTTTGTTAGGGTCAGGGTCGCAAACCTGTGATGACCTTAGCTTTCTTACAAATCCTGACCTCTTGACCCCTTAGATGGTGAAGGCCATTCAGGTGCTTCGCATCCATCTGCTGGAACTGGAGAAGGTTAGCGACCTGTGCAAGGACTTCTGTAGCCGCTACATCGCCTGCCTTCGCACCAAGATGAACAGCGAGACCTTGCTGAGTGCAGGAGATACCGATAGCCCATGTTCCCCAGTCCAGATTCAGGTACACACTGTCACGGCCATACACCCACATACTTTTATATTAATCTCTTACTTTTTGTGGGGGAGGTGTAGTAATAGATAATAGTCACACATCATAGTAATAAGTATACCAGATGATGACATCACATATGGATGCTGAGAGGATCATTCTCTGTGTGTACACGCCCCTCCTCCCAGACCTCCAGCCCTCTCACAGGTACACTCAGCCCCCAGGGACTCGTGATGTCAGCCTCCGCCCTGCAGCAGGGCAACGTTACCTTGACGACAGTCAATTCTGCTGGCCAGGTGGTGGCAGGTATGTCTCCATGGCATACCAACTCTACAGGTAAACATTATTTCCCATAATAACAATATAGAATAATTTAGATAATAAGGTCTGGCAGTTAATTAAAGCTTTGTGACGCAGCAGGAACTTGCTGGAGAAGTGTCATGTAAAGAGGTGTACACCTTCTGGAAACCACGTAGCAACTTGAGTGATGGAGTAGTCATTATTAACCAGAAGTTGCAGTGATGTAGGCGAAAACAATGGCAGTGGTATCTATGAAGAAAAAGCAGCCTCCAATGAAGAAATTATTGATAAATAGGTTCAACTGTTTCAGTTATTTATAACTGGTTTGGCTTTACTAAGTCTGACAATGAGCTGAATAATGTTTGGTGCAAATTGTGTCGTAGGCCGGTGGCTACCAAGTATGGTAATACACCAAAAAATGTCCACTAACTTAAGCTAAGTCACTCTATGGATCATTGTGAACAGTAACTTCCATTACTGTGATGTGCCATTAGGGTAACAGTTAACATGCACTGTTAAAAAGTATAAATAGGAAATCTGTCAATAAATTTGTATAATTGAAGCTTTTGCTTTGTTCAGGCGTCCTTGAGACTGAAATAGATTTATAATAGATTAAACATTGTATGATTAATGTTGTGATAATTACAAAAACAATGACAAGCCAAAACATTATGAACACTCACAGGTGAAGCAAATAACATTGATTACATTTCAAGGTCCATCACGTTGACTTCGAAAACTGATTTTTCGCCTACCGTCTACCGTCTAATCTTCCCAGGCCTTGACTTGTGACTTTGTTAGGTGATGACAAGGTGATTCCCTTCACCTGTGAGTGGTCATTGTGGTAATTTATTTGCCATTTAGTGCAGCCCGACTTTCCATATTTAACAGAGCTACTTGGATAATGTTTTTGAATATTTCTGTGTATTTTTGGTCATGCTTTAACAGGGGGTACAGTGTACCAGCCTATCACTGTAGTCACTCCTCAGGGACAGGTGGTGGGACAGGCTATCTCACCACAGACAATACGCATCAACAACACACAGGTGAGGAATACACACACACGCACACACACACTCACACACACACACACACACAACAGCCTTGTTACAGTCAGATCAAAACGTCTTCCTCTTGTGGGTATGTATAGCTCCAGGTGCAGCTGAACCAGGACCTGAGCAGTTTCTTCACCCAGGAGGACAGCTCACCCAAAAGCAACAAGCGGGGTGTCCTTCCCAAATCAGCCACTAACATCATGCGCACTTGGCTGTTCCAGCACATAGGGGTGAGTTGTTACACACCTCGGTTGACAGGCAGGTTGACAGGCAGGAGCAGGGAATTGAACCCCAGTCTCAGGTTGGCTACATGGGTCTGTTGGGAGCATCAACACTAGACCGTTTCTCTGTTTCTGTCTGGTTGAAAGTATTTGTGTATTGTATTGCATAGGACTAGTGGAATGATTGATTGGAATAAAATCCTAAACCTAAAAAAATATCAAAAACCTTTAAAAGTCCTAAAACTCTAAATCAAATTGCTAGAAGATCCATTGTATACCGCCATTGAAAGATATCCATGTCAGCTTGGTAGAAATTGCAAATGACAGGCAAAGACTTTTTAGGACGCCCATCACGATGCCTCGTCCCATGATTGCTCGGAGCGGCTGTGTTGAATGAGATAGACGTGTCAAGTCCTCATATGACTGCCCATGGTGTGCTAGCTCAATGCTAATCAGAGGTTATTCAGTGGACAGCCCACAGGCCCACCAGCGGAAAAGAAAGTATTAGCTCACAGAAACTCTTTGTTCCCAATGGCAGTGGTACATGAGCGTGTGTGTGTGCGTGTGTGTGCGCGTGCGTGCGTGCATGCATGCCTGTGTGTTTAGCCTACAGGTCACTGACAGCCAGATGTAAGAACATTTACTTTACTGTGTATACATTCTGTCAATACATTGGAAAGGGAAGTGTTAATATTTTGGGTTCAGAGTTAACATTAACCTTATGAGGCATTTTTAATTATACAATAACATCTATTTTTCTCTCAATTCAATTCATAAGGGCTTTGTTGGCATGAAATTACAACTGGACAATATTGCCAAAGCATTTTACAATGTAAACAAAAATTATAATAATAATAATAAAGTACCAAAATCTTCTAAAAGAAAATATGAATCCATTACATACAAAGCATTACTATGGTGTGTGTCTGGTTGTGTATCTAGATGTGTGTGTTGTATGTGTGTGGTTTGTGTGCGTAAGTTTATTGCAGATTATTGGGTCGACTGGTTGTCCCTATGGGTGTGGCATGGTGCAACATATTTAGCGTTATAGATTTTACAATGGTTCTTCTCTCAGTATAGTCTCTCTCTCTCTCTCTCTCTCTCTCTCTGTAACACTGTCTGTGTGTCTCTCTCTCTCTTTTTCTGTAACTCTGTCTATCTCTTTCTCTCTCTCTCTCTCTCTGTAACACTGTCTGTGTGTCTCTCTCTCTTTTTCTGTAACTCTGTCTGTCTCTTTCTCTCTCTTTCTCTCTCTGTAACTCTGTGTGTTTCTCGTTCTTTTTCAGCATCCCTATCCCACGGAAGATGAGAAAAAACAACTTGCCATACAAACCAACTTGACCCTGCTGCAGGTCAACAACTGGTGAGGCAGTATTTCACCCCCACATGTACACTCCAGAGTATTCCATACATATAATATGTCTACCATTAGCCTCAACATGGTACAAATAAATTAGGATTGTGCTGACTCGTCTGACAAACGAATATCGTTACATATATGAGGCATTTGCTGTTTACGATTAGGTTACAATTAGAAAATAAAATGACAATTGTAAATGGTAATTGTACAAATGTTGTGATGTTAGGTAGGGGTTAGAAGAGGTAGTTATGCCCCTCTCGAAAGTAAAGTGCGACGTCAATCATGCATTATTTATTATCATGTTTTGTTAATATTAATGTACTAAGTGGAATATAAGTTAATATTTCAGCAAGGACGGAATAATAAGTATGCTAATTTGCCTTTTGAGTTCTGGGGTTCATTTTAAAAATATAAAAAATAGTAAGAGACAGTCGTGCAATTATAGGCTATACTGGAATTTTTAACTCACTTCTAGGTTTTTCAATCCCAACTATTTTAGATTATGGATAACAAAACAGAAAACTTGATACGAATATGACTGTGAAGAGATCGGCACACCACTAGTATAAATGTAACCTTCAATGGACAGTTCCTTTAATATTGTAAATGTGGTTAGCAGTGTTTCTACAGTCCTCTTTCAACGCGTCAACTCCTAATGTGTTCAGTTCTTTATTTAGTTTTTATATAGTTTATGCTCACCTCCTATTTTTGTAAAAACCACTAGTAATTTGTTTTCCAGGCGCTAAAATGCTGTGCTACGAAATCACAGTTAACCAACTGCTTCTTGCTAGGAGTGAAATAAAGGGTAACTATACCCAAAAGCTTAGATTTCTCCCAGACATGGTCTTAAATATGGCCTCCTGATATAGTTTAAGCATTACTGTTAACTTATAACAGAATTTCTTTCTTCTAAAATATAGATATTAAGAATATAACATAAAACATTTGAAAAAACAAGCCAATAAATAATACATATGTATCTACAGGGCCCTAGTATAGACACGTTAGCTCATTTGTGTTCTTTTGTACACTGTCATACATTACATCACATTTTTTGCTGTTGCAGGTTTTTTTTCTATAAATTGTAATTACAAATGTCACAAAAATAATAATGAGTGTATGTTTTAAGCTACTATCAAGTAGAACGTAGACAATACGCTTAGTTTTGAGAAAGAGGTTTCCGTAGCGATGGGTTAGATGGCGGTGAGAACTCTTCCTCTGTATTCACAGCCTTTCTTAATATGCATCCTCTCCAGGTTTATTAATGCTAGGAGGCGAATCTTACAGCCCATGATGGACGGCAGTGCGTCAGACACGCCCAAGAGCAGAAAGAGGACTCCCCAGAGCCGGCCCACTCAGCGTTTCTGGCCCATGGCCAACAACATGGACTCTGCAGATGTAGGACAAGATGGTACAATGGATAATGATGGTAAATGCCTAATAAAATGTAATATGTCTGCAAGCTAACTTGTATGATATATTTAGCTAAAAGTTCTCACAAAGGGAACATAGAGATGGGCCTTGGCCTTACGACGATGGCTTTCACATCTTAATGTAACTTTGTATTCTTTATTTCCAGGAAAGTTGACTAAGAAATAATTTACAGTTATAAGAACCATCAGGAACATGAGTGAAACTGTCTTTCTCTAAGACAGCATTTTATTCCCACTTTACAATTTTAGAATGACATTTTTCGCAACCTTTTGGTGAGTGTCAGGAGCTCTTAGAGCTAGGCTACTTGACACCCCCAAATCGCTACGCGACATGTCATTTGACCGAGCCACTGTGGTCAGGTGACTGCCATCTGAAATCTGCTAGCTAATAAGTCCCACCTTGCAGCCAATCCTTATCCTTGAAACCCTAAAGGAGATGATCGTAACCTATAGGAACGAATAGAGCGGTGCAACTCTCTCCTAGCAACTGGTTGCACAACTGAACCTAATTCCTATTAGGATTAGTGTAAATATATCTGACACTAGACCAGTCGAGGTTCCCTTCAGACATAGTAAGCCCACTTTTTGAGAACGGGTGTCTTTTCTTTTGATAATGCAGTTATCAGTGTGATAATGTGCTCATGTTACAATTTGTGTCCAATAACAGATAATTGAGGCCAAAGAAATAGACTTTACAATTACTCATTACGATTGGTGGATGTGACTGAAGCACAATCTTCTTTCCCCCTTTCTCTCACCTCAGTTACCATGGTTACAATGGGCATGAGCGTAGATGAGCTGCAGACGTTAACATCAGACAGTGCAACGCTGGCCATGCAGCAGGTGATGATGGGAGGACACAGCGAGGAGGAGGAAGGCGAGAGCGAGGAGGAAGAGGAGGATGAGGAAGATGAAATGGCCGGATTGGAGTGACGTACCACTACAGAGGGACTTGATGTCACATTCATGCATGCCTGTATTTGACTAGATGTATTACTCAACACTGATCAGTGTCTAAGACTATCCACACTGGGCCTTTAAGGTCCTACTAGAAACAGAGAAAAAAAAATGCTATTTTTATATGCGAAATGTTTGGAATGAAGGCTGTTTTTTCTGTTTGGTTTGGCTTTTTTGCTTAGTGTTTTTGTTTAGTTATTTTTTTTTTTAAAGAATATTTATGTATGAACATTACATTTCCAATATGACTGACCTACTTTTTAAGGTCTGTTGGATTTCTCTACTAATAAATTGTTCAAGAATGATTTTTCCCTTTGTTTTTTATTTTAGTTGGCAAGAATTTTGACATGAGTGAGCACATACAGTGTATATAAAAAAGTCTACACACCCCTGTTAAAATGCCAGGATTTTGTGATGTGAAAACAAAGATAAATCTTGTCCGAACTTTTTCCAACTTTAATGTGACCTATAACGTGAACATTTCAATCGATAAACAAATTGTAATATTTTAGGGGGGGAAATAAAAAAGGAAAAACTTACAATAACATGGTTGCATAAGTGTGCACACCCTCTCATAACTGATGATGTGGCTGTGTTCAGAATGAACCAATCACATCCAAACACATGTTATAGAAGTCATTACACACCTGCCATCATTTAAAGTGACTGATTAATCACAAATTAAGGTCAGCTGTTCATTTTCTTAGTTGCATCTCAGAGCAAAAGCCTTAGTCCACAGAGAGCTTCCAAAGCACCAGAGGGATCTCATTGTTGAAAGATATCAGTCAGGAGAAGGGTTCAAAATAATTTCCAAAGCATTAGATATACCATGGAACACAGTCATCATCAAGTAGAGAAAAAATCACACCGCAGAGAAATGACCAAGAACTGGACATCCCTAAAGAATTGATGAAAAGAAGTGAAGAAAACTGTTCAGGAAGGTTTCCAAGAGGCCTACAGCAACATTAAATGAGCTGCAGGAATTTCTGACAAGTACTGGCTGTGTGCTACTTGTGACACCAATCTCCTGTATTCTTATGTATGGGCTATGGGGCAGGGTGGCAAAAACATCCAAGCCCGGCTGAAGTTTGCAAAAACAAACATCAAGTCTCCCAAAAGCATGTTGGAAAATGAGTAATGGTCAGATGAAACCACGGTTTAACTTTTTGGCTATAACTCCAAAAGGTTTGTTTGACACAAAAACACAAACACATCACCCAAAGAACACCATACCCACAGTGAAGCACAGTGAAGGTGGTAGCAGTTTTTCTTCAGCTGGAACTGGGACCTTGGTCAGGGTGGAGGGAATGATTAACAGTTTCAAATACCAGGACATTTTGGTACAAAACCTTCAGGCTGCTGTTAGAAAGATGAAGAGGATGTTCACCTTTCAGCTTGACAACAATCCAAAGCACACATCCAAATCCACAAAAGCATGGCTTCACCATTAGAAGATGGGCCATATTCTTCAATGTTTTCTTAAGTTAAATTGCTCATAATTGTTCGCACTTACGTACTTATAATGATGAATACCACGTCTTCGTAAATTCAAAGCGCGTGTCAGTTGTTCCTAATTAGCATAGGTAAACGCCCCGGTATTTCCCATAAAAGTGCATTAAACTGCTGGGCGGAGGGAAACTCATCGTAAAAACGTGGAGAATGCAAAAATGCCTAAACCAACATGTATACAGTATAGAGGATCAGACGCCAAAAGAACAAATTACTTCTGTAGTTCAGAAGTGGAAATACTTCTGCAATAAGTGAACAGGCAAAAACATGTAATATTTAGCATTTAGCGTCCTATAATTCAAGGCGTAAATGACGAGTGTAAAAATGACATTACACTTGAAGTAAGCGAGTGCAAAAAAACATGTACATACACTTGAACAGATCAAGTGAAAATACATCATTACACTCGTGTTGAACGTCTTATTAGACAACGTGCGTTGTAGAACAGGCGTTGTGATCGCGTGAAATGCACTTTTGACACTCGCTTTGGACGGCATGAGGAGAACGCACGTCAAATAACAGGCGATCTCAGCGCGTGTATTTCACAAATTTACACTTGATTTGAACGTCATCAGCCACAAGAAACGCTCGAAGTGTGTCACGTTTTGAGCCACTTGGCCTTCCATAAGGGCGCACCACTGATGACATGAAAAAGAAATGGTTTGACATGAAGTTGGAGAAAAAAATATTGCCAAACACAAACGAGAGATGCCGACCACAGGAAGGGGAAGGCTTGCACTGTCCTGAGCTGGACCAGCGCATCGGGGACATAATCGGAATGACCGCAATCTCGAGTGTGCCATCCCCAGAAAAGCGTTACATATATGCAAATATTTTAAATAATTGAATATTATTCTTCATAATATTTAAAGCAATGTACAATTGATGAAAACGCAGAGACTAATGATTTGACACGAAAATGGCAGCGCGCAAATCTGCGTAAGAGTGCTTTTCACTGTGCGTAGATTCTGTTCTTTCCTAAGAACAAATTCCCGATAAGTAAACATTGGGCGAATGTCAGAATCTTCGTGGAAACTGCGTGAGAGGGTTTTAAGAACGAATTTCTTCTTAAGAACGGTTGAAGAATATGGCCCAATGTTTTGGAATTGCCCAGCTAGAGCCCAGACCTGAATCCAATTCAACATCTGTGTGGTGATCTTTAGAGGGCTGTATGTAGGAGATGTCCTTGGAATCTGACAGATTTGGAGGTCCTTTGCAAAGAAGAGTGGGGAAAATATTGCCAAGTCAAGATGTGCCATGCTAATAGACTCCTACCCAAAAAGACTGAGTGCTCTTATACAATCAAAAGGTGCTTCAACAGAGTATTAGTTTAAGGGTGTGCACACTTATGCAACCAGGTTATTGTTAAGTTATTGCAAGGTTTTTAGTTTTCCCTGTCAAAGATTTCTGTTCGTTTTTCAATTTAAATGTTCACGTTATAGGTCACATTAAAGGTGTAAACAGTTGTGACATGATTTATCAAATATTTTCATATCCACTGTATACTGCTACAATATAAACACTTCACATCAACTGAATTCACGTATAATCTTTTGTATGCTGCTCTCTGGCTTGGGAAAGGTGGAGTCCTATAGTTCATAGGTTATGGCTGAATATTATTTCCACAATGAGGAGATAAACGAGGAAAGGATGGTCGGCTTGGTGAGATTTTGACGTGCACTCCAGGTACTTATAAACGTATCAATCAATATTATTCCCGTATGGTACATTTCAAAACAACTCAATGCTTTTGAATGCAAGTTTAACTGAATTAATTAATTAGTATGAGTGTAAGATTAAGCTGTTAAACTTATTTACACGTCTCTGCTTGGCAAAGTCCCGCTGTACTTAAGTTGTCTACCATTGCTCTACCCACCTGGAGTCTACGCTCAAGCAGGTACATTGCTTTAGTGACCCCGGAAACCTGCACAGCATTCGGGCGCCAATCCTTCCAGTTCGCAGCCGCCAATGAATGGAACGATTTACAAAAATCCCTAAAACTCAAAACCTTTATCTCACCAGCTGCCTTCAAACTGCTCCTGTCTGAACACCTGTCTGATCTCTGTACCTGTTAACGGTCTTCAACCTCTTCTCACGTTGCCATGCCCTATTTGCACCTGTATTGCTGTCATACCTGTGTACACTGTTGAACCACTCTTTTTGCTCAGATATCGCTCAATTGATCTTTCCCATAACCTCATATCTTATTCTCCCATGCACTCCGTCAACCAACTCATTGTATTTTTTTTATATATATATATTTTGTTATTACTGTATATATGCTGCTCAACTGTATTTCATATACCTCATCCTGTATAACTTGAACCTGTATACCTTATTGTGTCCCACTGCTATTTGCACTCTTGTGTTGTGTGTATTTGTGAAACTGTATGTTGTCCTGCACATTTTTCGCCTGTCTTGGCCAGGTCGCCGTTGTAAATGAGAATTTGTTCTCAATCGGCCTACCTGGTTAAATAAAGTTTAAATAAATAAAATTTAAAAATGACATTTGTTAATTTACTTTTTAATTAATGTTTTTCAAGCTCGTCCATAATTATTGCGTGCATAATAAGTAGGCAATAACATCTGAGAGGATGTTAGATAACATTTCAAGGCCGAAACTCTAAAACATGTTTCTGTATCATCCACCCTTTATCTTGTTCCTTCAACTTCCAATCGGTGTGGTGGTTCAAAATGAATAGTCTATTGAGCAGAAGCTAGAACATTCTGGATCAATGGTTCAGTTCCTCTTCTTTCTGGGGGAGAATAGAATGGAAAAATATAATTTTCATTACAAACAGAAATTGTGTTCACTATTCAGTAGACTTTGCATACTAATTTTAAAGGGAAAATAAGAAGCGCTTACAATTAACGAATCCAGCGTGTTGTTTCAATCTGTACAATGTTTTGTATCGCCTTTGAATTGCCTTAATAATATTTCAATATACTACGCTCTTGTGCATATCAAGACACAATGTATGTAAAGTGCATAAAAAAATATGAATAAAACATAGCAGTGTAAAAGAAAACATTTTATAATAATACAATAATTTATAATGTGTTTTCTCAATTGCACAGCACTTTAGCTAAACTACTTGATCTCACAAAGTTGATTTGAATAGACAGGTTAATGAGGATTGGTTCTAGAGGTTGTTCTATCAGCCAGACCGGCCTGTGATTTGAAACATCTTGAAATTTGTTTCCTAATTAATGTCCACATAATCACACTGAGCATTTCTAAAAGCCAATTGAGGCTCAGGGAAATGGAATAAGACAAGTGAAAAAAAACATATATTTGTAACACATTAAAGAAGATCTTTCAAACGAGGTTCTATTGACTGGCAGCATAAACAGTTCTGTCATATTGTAGGAATATCTAGGACCAGTAGAGGTCATGAGTGTATCAGTTTCAACCAGGCCAAGTATACAGTAGAATATACCTCCATCTGCTGGTGGATCCAGGTCAGGGCGTAGGGAATGAGAGTGTACACACCAGGGGCCTCATGTATCAATCTTGCGTACGCACGAAAACACGGCGTACGCCAGCTTTCACGTTCACGGTCAGATGTACTAACAGTGAAATTAACGTAAGAATGTGCGTTCTTCCACGTGAACTTCATGCCTGGCGTACGTACATTTTTTGTGATTTCTGCCAGTTGGCGACTCATAGAGGCAATAAAGTGAAGTGGCTAACATTACACTACGAATTGTTCTATTGCACCTGTCAGATATTGCTTATAATTAGCAATTGATTAATTATTTGCTAAATTATTGTCACATGAGTCTAATTACAATATTCTATTAATTATGCAATTCAGTAACATATATAAAGGATGTGCAAATTGATACAACCCGTCTATCAATGGCAGCGTTGGCTTTATTAGAGGACATTTTCAATGGACAAATCCGGAGAGAACGAGTTTTTAGGGACCACAGTGATTTTCTGGCCCACGATGATGACTGGCTTATCAGCCGTTTCAGATTTCCAAGGGCTCTACTCTTGGAGCTCTGTGCTGAGTTGGGTCCGAATTTGGAAAGACAGACAGTGAGGAGCCACGCATTACCCGTTCCTTTACAGGTGCTTACTACACTTGGTTTCCTGGCAACCGGTTCTTTCCAAAGAGAACTGGCAGACCGCTCAGGAATAAGCCAGTCGGGTTTGAGCCGTGCAATGCCACCTGTATGGGACGGCATCATCCGCTTGTCTACCCGGTATATAACATTCCCATACGATGCCGGTGACCAGCCAAACATCAAAGCGCAATTTGCAGCGATTGCCGGTTTTCCTAATGTAATCGGAGCGATCGACTGCACACATATTGCTATAAAGGCGCCACCTGAAGAAGAATTTGCATATGTGAATCGGAAACATTTTCATTCAATAAATGTGCAGATTACATGTGATGCACAAATGCGCCTAACAAATATTGTGGCAAGGTGGCCTGGGTCAACCCATGATTCATATATCCTTACAAACAGCATGGTTGGGATGAGACTCCAAGCTGGCAGGGTGCGCGATGGGTGGCTACTTGGTAAGTTATGCATTTAAATATATGGTTCAATGTAAAAGTTTAATTTTGGTGTCTGTAATTATTCAACTGCCCATCAGGAGACAGTGGTTATCCACTAAAGACGTGTCTGTTAACCCCCCTCAACAACCCACAAACTGACCGAGAGCGCAGATACAATGATGCCCATTCTCGCACTCGGTCAGTTGTGGAGCGGGCGATTGGGCAGCTGAAATGTCGGTGGCGCTGCCTTGACAGGACCGGGGGGATGCTGTTATACCGCCCTGACAAGGTTTGCCGCATCATACTGGCCTGTGGAGTGCTGCACAATGTCGCGCACAGGCATGGCATACCCCTTGGTGAGGTGGGGGCACCGCCAGATGACTCTGACCCAGGACCAGTATATGTACAGCACAATCAACAAGCCATTCAGGCGCGTCAACGTGTAATTGCGACAATATAAATGGTACTCAGACACAAAGCTCATTTTCTGACCAATTCTTTTAATGAATGGCTTATTTCTGTGAGTGCATCAGTGACATTTATAAGGTGACTGTTCATTTCTCCAATGGCCCTAACAATTTGCGGTTGTGACTCCAGAACAGCATGCGTCAAGACGCGGCCAGATGGACGGGCTTTAGCACTGCAGGGGGAACATTAGAGACACCGGAGACGCTGGACTGAATGGGCTCTGGCTGCTCGGGTGGTGCGGACTCTGAGTGCGTGCCAGTGGACGTTCCTGCGGTTCCTAAGTCCAAATAAACACAGGGACATGTTAACAGTCATTCGAGTCTGTTCCTTATTAATGGGTACACGCATTTGCAATAAAAGCAGTGGATACGTGAAATCTCTGGTGTACTTTTTGCTACATTGCATGGATGTTCAAATTAAACGGTGGCTGGTAGGCTATATGTATCAAAGTTAAGGAAATTAATTTGAGTCACCTTGCTGGCAGTCCTGTAGTGTATCCGAGTCTCCTACATCAGCGGATACGATTCCAGAGATTAACGTGTCTCCTACAATAGAGGCAACTCTCTGATCAAAGGGTGCAAGTTCATCGGTCCCTGTACCACCGCCTGTTCTGCCCACACTCTGTCGGTGCGCAGCAGTTCTCCGCTTAACTTCCACCTTTATGTCTGACCATTTCTTTCTTCAGGTCATTTACGGTGCGACTCTCAGATCCCACCGCGTTGACGGCATCAGACAAACTCGCCCACTCTTTTTTCTTTCTTTTGTTATTAATTCCAGATGACAAATTGCCAAATAAAATATGTTTTCTTGTTTCTACCTCTGATAGTAGCACCTCTAATTCGTTTTCAGTGAAATTTCGTTTCTTGGTTGCTTTAGCCATGTTCTTGCAGGTCTTTTGCCAAATTGGACTAATTACCATATTTAAAGTAATTTCATTGAGGGAGGAGACAGGGTGTGGTGTTGTGCTCGTGCATGTGCGCTCAATTTCGCGTTAATTGGGATGTTCAAACAGGATGCACGTGGAATGCTGCGTACGCTGAGATTCATACATCTGATTTTTTTGGTGCGTACGCACATTTATAGCTTCGTCCGTACGCAATGATTTAGTATGAATTCAACGCAAGTCTTTGTACATGAGGCCCCAGGTTTGTTTCTTTCAGCACAGCCGTAGCCCCAGCTAGTGACTCCTGCCAGCTTCCACACTGATGTGTCCCCACAGGCTAGAGGGCCTCCACTATCCCCCTGGAGAACCACACACACATGGGGTTGGTTAGGCAGAAGTGCATTGGGGTCTTTATAGGACAAAGCATACCACGCTAATGAACCCTATATCACTGTGGAACCCTGTGTCAATTATTAGATACATTATTATAGATGCACTAATTACCTAAATACTGTATTTTACATGTTTAAGCAACCTTTGACCAGGAAGAATATACAATGCTAATCATAATAAAGATGACCAAATGGCAAAAGCTCTGAAACATTACATGTAAGAAAACCTTCAAATGACTGTCTCCCTCCTGGTAAAAAAAATGACCCACCATCTGATAATTGGTCTATTGACGGCTCATGTGACAACCCATGTTAAATGCTTTTTGCAGTTTTTTTGTGTATCTTTAAGACATGTGTTTTATAAGATACTGAGGTCCACCCCTGAATGATACCTGGCAAGTGTCTTTACCCCCCTCTAGGTAGCCTGCACAGACCATCCAAGAGGATATGAGATCGTTATACACTTCTGGTTGATTACACTCCCTGTTGGAGAGCACAGGAACCTGGACCGAGTGCATGGACACACTGGTCTCCCCTGGAACAACACATCCACACAAAGGAAGGACGAATAGGGTTGGTTAAAGGTCACATATGCTGTGGATGTACAGTAAACCTCTAAGTATTTGCGCAGTGATATATGTAGTCTTATTCCATGCTTTGCATTTGAATCTGTAGCTGGTAACACATTAACTGTCAATGCCAGTCATACTGGGTATTATGGCAAATAAATCTGAAAAATAAATAGAAATTACATTTAAATAGCCCTGAATTATTCAATTGTTCACTGTGTGTGAGTGTGTGTGTTTGGATGTACAGTGAGCGTCATAACTCATTGGACAGTGACCATTTTGTTATTTTGGTTCTGTACTCGAGCACTTTAGGTTTAAAGGATTCAATGACAATGTGGTTGAGGTGCAGACTGTCAGCTTTAATCTTAGGGTATTTTCATTCATATCAAATGAACCATTTAGATATGTTGGCACCCTTTGTAGATAGCCCCCCCAGGTACCAAAAACTAAAACAATGTAAAATAAAGTCATCATTGTTAATATGTGTCATGCAATGACTGCTTGAAGTTTGCTTCAGCATTATCAGACACTGAGTATCTTCCCAACGAATTATGATGCTCACTGTGTGTGTGTGTGTGTGTGTGTGTGTGTGTGTGTTTTTTGTGTGTGTGTGTGTGTTTTTGCAATGCATGTATCTGGTGCATGTGTGTATGTGTATTTGTACCCCTACATAGACTGGTGTTGCATTTGAAACAACTCACCTCCCTCCACTGTGGAACCCCACCCAGAGATCCAGCACACCTCCCCCTCCTCAAATACCTCCTCATAGTTGGGCAGGCAGATCGGCTCAACCCAACCTGGAGGAAAAGGCGATCAGTGATCCTATTAGGCTCCTCCCATTTAGAGAGTAGTCTCATTTACTTAGTCACACAGACAGACACATAAAAAGCTTTATACAGATTAGTTTACCATTAAAGGTCAGAGGGTCTTTAAGTCGAAATAGAGCAATGTCGTAGCTTAAGCCCGGAGGTTGGTACTGGGCATGATATATAATCTTCTCCACAGAGCGGGACAGCGCCCCATTGATTGGCAGATCTGTCAGTCCCACGTACACCACCCAGAGCGTTGGGTCTGCGGCAATCCTTCACAAGGCACAGACAGTTGGAACATTAACAATGACAAATTGTGGCACTAACATTACACTGTGTTTGATGAACGATCGGCACAGTATGACCGTCGTTGTGTGTGTGTGCACGTGTGTTGGGCTCACTTGTAGACACAGTGTGCCGCAGTCACTATCCAGCGTGTTGTGATGACAGAGCCCCCACAGAGGTGTTGGTTCCGATACTGGAGGCTGGCCTGCCAGGGAAACTGGCCAGGTTTGGAGACGTTCCCGCCCACAATGCGAGAGCTGAACATCCGTCTGGTGCCACACTCTGCATAAGGGGGTCCAATTATATAATAATGTTGAGAGGCCTATGTACCTACACTGGTATGCACTGACACATGCACGTGCATGTACAGCACGTGCGCACGAAAACACACACAACTCATTCACTCTTTCCCTTACCGACGCACTTGAGCGCTACCACACTCTCAGAACTGCACTGTGCCTTACTGAAAAAAAACAGAGCATTAAGGTGAAAAATTATTATATCTAAATACACTTTCAACAATATAGATATGTGTATTAAATTTAGAATTCCCCAAAATCAGATGCATGAAAAAGTTTAATCTAAATGCAAATAAAACACTAAAGTCAACATCAAAGGGGAAAATTCCATTGAACATAATTAACTGTTAGTGAACTAAAATGGTCTGTCAACGTGCAAAACTCGCTCACTCCGGGTGTTGGAGCTACCGCTCTTCTGTCACAGTACTTAAACGTCTAAAGACTGGCAGATTTAACATTTATTTTTACTTTTTTTTTTCAGAGATGGCCTGGCCAGATGGTTTACCTGAGAAAGGCAGTATTGTGGATCTTGACAGCCTGCTGGAGAGCTGATTGACTCAGGTTGACTGACACCAGGTTAGTCTGGAATGCCAACTCGACTGACGATAGAGGCAGGGAACTGGAACTGATGTAGCTGACAAGAAAGAAACAAATTACCATTATATTGATAAATGCCTGTATTTTCATTGGCTAAATGTAAAAAGCTAAAGGGGGCAAGTTTGGATTTTTTTAGGGTATATCCTCTGAGACAGCCTACACAGGAAATCCCAGGAAAGTACTAACCGTTCATTATAGTGAACTTACTTACTAGATTGCTAACTCATTAAGAGGAAGGACACCTCTGCTAGTTGCAGAATTGCAGTATTAATATCTTCTATTTTCTTCAGTTAGTATAATGTGTGACCATCACACAAGAAGAGGAGGTACATTTTATTTAAAGGAGTGCAGAGGACTTAACAGTAGCAGCACTGGACCCCCACTACCCCAGCAGCACTGGACCCCCACTACCCCAGCAGCACTGGACTCCCACTACCCCAGCAGCACTGGACTCCCACTACCCCAGCAGCACTGGACCCCCACTACCCCAGCAGCACTGGACCCCACTACCCCAGCAGCACTGTACCCCCTCTAACCCAGCAGCACTGGACCTCCACTACCCCAGCATCACTGGACCCCACTACCCCAGCAGCACTGGACCCCCACTACCCCAGGCATCACTGGACCCCCACTACCCCAGCAGCACTGGACCCCCACTACCCCAGCAGCACTGGACCCCCACTAACCCAGCACTACTGGACCCCCACTAACCCAGCAGCACTGGACCCCCACTACCCCAGCAGCACTGGACCCCCTCTAACCCAGCAGCACTGGACCCCCAGTACCCCAGGCAAGCTGGCTTGCGAATTGAAGTGCTTTAATAATCTTGTAGGCGTTTAGAATGTAGTATAGGTCGTATTACAGGTGTTTTCCACTATAATTATAATGGCAGTAAAGTAACAGACATGCCATATATCTGATAAATATGAATGATAGAGGTCACACTATAAAAGCTGAGGTAAGTGTGCTGCATAGCTCACAGAATGAAGATTTGTAAAGTGCCAGTCATGTACAAGTTTACGTTTAGAGGACATGCATGTACAAGTTTACGTTTAGAGGACATGCATGTATAAGTTTACGTTTAGAGGACATGCATGTACAAGTTTACGTTTAGAGGACATGCATGTATAAGTTTACGTTTAGAGGACATGCATGTACAAGTTTACGTTTAGAGGACATGCATTTAAGCCGTGACAGGAAACCCTGCAGGCGGTGAGCGGTCACATAACAACAGGTGTGATGATAGTTGCTCGTCAGCTTATTAGTTTAAAGACTGATGATAACTCTCAGGGAAATACACTGTTTGAATATTGTTTTTTTAAACACACATTAGGCCCAGTATTGATTTAAAAATGAAATTAGAAACACATCCATTTTTTTAATTTATCCTTGATGAGTGGAATTTAGGAACGCCTAATGAGTCGATTTAAACTATCATACCTGATCCTTTTTCAATAGCCAATGGGTCATCCTCTTGCCTGCCATTTCTGGATTGCAATGTGATAAACCCAATAAGGTACATAATAAAAATCTATCAATGTGATAAACCCAATGAGGTACATAATAAAAATCTATCAATGTGATAAACCCAATGAGGTACATAATAAAAATCTATCAATGTGATAAACCCAATGAGGTACATAATAAAAATCTATCAATGTGATAAACCCAATGAGGTACATAATAAAAATCTATCAATGTGATAAACCCAATGAGGTACATAATAAAAATCTATCAATGTGATAAACCCAATGAGGTACATAATAAAAATCTATCAATGTGATAAACCCAATGAGGTACATAATAAAAATCTATCAATGTGATAAACCCAATGAGGTACATAATAAAAATCTATCAATGTGATAAACCCAATGAGGTACATAATAAAAATCTATCAATGTGATAAACCCAATGAGGTACATAATAAAAATCTATCAATGTGATAAACCCAATGAGGTACATAATACAAATCTATCAATGTGATAAACCCAATGAGGTACATAATACAAATCTATCAATGTGATAAACCCAATGAGGTACATAATAAAAATCTTGCCCAATGTTGCTAGACTGTTGTCAGATGCATCAAGCATTTGATTAAGAAAAAGTTACATGAGGAACACAGCCTGATCCATTGTGAGAAACTGCAGCTGGTATAATTGAACATATTGACCTATTCAGAGCAATGGATAACTGTTTTTCTGGCGATTTTTCAATTAATTTAATGCCAGGCTGATTTTAATGGGATTAACAATCTCGTTTATGGGACCTTTGGGTCCAGAAACCCATTAGATAGCTTGCCTCTCATTACTGGCCACATGTGAAAGACTTACATCAGGGAGGGACAGATATTATTTTCCAAAACTGCATAGTCATGTGGATATAAGAGGCTCTTTCTCCTCAGACCTTGTGGAATATGGGCCTATATGGTGTAATTATCTGTATTATCTGATCTGCAGGCTCTATGTCTTTGCAAATTGCTCCACTAACCCCATTGCTCCACCATCCAAACACCAGTGAAAATATGACCTATTAGATGATCATTAACCCGTAGAGAAGTGATCAAATTAAACTCCAGAAGACAAAAGTATTTATGTACCTGGGGTGCCCCATCTGTCTGCAGGCAGAATAACCCAGAGTGCCATCCCAGCCAGCAGAGCATACTGTCCTCCATATGCCCTTACTGTTTATCTGCAGCACAGAGCTCCTTCCAATCAGACGCACTGGTGGACGGACAGATCGACAAAGGTAACGCAGTGTTTTTGATGAATGGTGCGTTGGATGCCACTTAAAGGAATTTGAGAAGGACGGCATTTTCACATTAAGATGCGTATCTCACCACAGTTCAGTTCATCCAACCCATCGGCACAATCGTTGACGGCGTCACACTGCGCGGATCTCCCGATACACACGGTAGACTCGCTACAGCGGAACTTTCCTGAGCATTTGAGTCCAACTGTTGAGATGGAGAGGATGAACAGATGTACAGATGCACAGATGTACAGATGAACAGATGCACAGATGCACAGATGAACAGATGTACAGATGAACAGATGCACAGATGAACAGATGAACAGATGAACAGATGCACAGATGAACAGATGAACAGATGAACAGATGCACAGATGAACAGATGCACAGATGAACAGATGTACAGATGAACAGATGCACAGATGCACAGATGAACAGATGAACAGATGAACATATGCACAGATGCACAGATGCACAGATGCACAGATGAAGAGATGCACAGATGAACAGATGCACAGATGAACAGATGAACAGATGCACAGATGAACAGATGAACAGATGTACAGATGCACAGATGAACAGATGAACAGATGCACAGATGAACAGATGAACAGATGAACAGATGCACAGATGAACAGATGTACAGATGCAGATGAACAGATGAACAGATGAACAGATGCACAGATGAACAGATGCACAGATGACAGATGCACAGATGAACAGATGAACAGATGCACAGATGCACAGATGAACAGATGCACAGATGCACAGATGAACAGATGCACAGATGCACAGATGCACAGATGCACAGATGCACAGATGCACAGATGCACAGATGTACAGATGAACAGATGCACAGATGAACAGATGAACAGATGAACAGATGCACAGATGCACAGATGAACAGATGCACAGATGCACAGATGAAGAGATGCACAGATGAACAGATGCACAGATGCACAGATGAACAGATGAACAGATGAACAGATGCACAGATGCACAGATGAACAGATGAACAGATGCACAGATGAACAGATGAACAGATGCACAGATGAACAGATGAACAGATGAACAGATGAACAGATGCACAGATGAACAGATGAACAGATGAACAGATGTACAGATGCACAGATGAACAGATGCAGATGCACAGATGAACAGATGCACAGATGCACAGATGAACAGATGCACAGATGAACAGATGCACAGATGCACAGATGAACAGATGCACAGATGAACAGATGCACAGATGAACAGATGAACAGATGAACAGATGTACAGATGCACAGATGAACAGATGCACAGATGAACAGATGTACAGATGTACAGATGCACAGATGCACAGATGCACAGATGAACAGATGAACAGATGAACAGATGTACAGATGCACAGATGAACAGATGCACAGATGAACAGATGTACAGATGTACAGATGCACAGATGCACAGATGAACAGATGAACAGATGAACAGATGCACAGATGAACAGATGAACAGATGCACAGATGCACAGATGCACAGATGCACAGATGAACAGATGAACAGATGAACAGATGAACAGATGAACAGATGAACAGATGCACAGATGCACAGATGCACAGATGAACAGATGCACAGATGAACAGATGCACAGATGCACAGATGCACAGATGCACAGATGCACAGATGCACAGATGCACAGATGCACAGATGCACAGATGCACAGATGCACAGATGCACAGATGCACAGATGCACAGATGCACAGATGCACAGATGAACAGATGAACAGATGCACAGATGCACAGATGAACAGATGCACAGATGCACAGATGCACAGATGAACAGATGCACAGATGCACAGATGAACAGATGAACAGATGCACAGATGAACAGATGAACAGATGCACAGATGCAGATGCACAGATGAACAGATGTACAGATGTACAGATGAACAGATGCACAGATGCACAGATGCACAGATGAACAGATGCACAGATGAACAGATGCACAGATGCACAGATGCACAGATGCACAGATGCACAGATGAACAGATGCACAGATGCAGATGCAGATGCACAGATGCACAGATGAACAGATGCACAGATGAACAGATGCACAGATGCACAGATGCACAGATGCACAGATGAACAGATGCACAGATGCACAGATGCACAGATGCACAGATGTACAGATGCACAGATGAACAGATGCACAGATGCACAGATGAACAGATGTACAGATGAACAGATGCACAGATGCACAGATGAACAGATGAACAGATGCACAGATGCACAGATGCACAGATGAACAGATGCACAGATGCACAGATGAAGAGATGCACAGATGAACAGATGCACAGATGCACAGATGAACAGATGAACAGATGAACAGATGCACAGATGAACAGATGAACAGATGAACAGATGTACAGATGAACAGATGAACAGATGAACAGATGCACAGATGAACAGATGAACAGATGAACAGATGAACAGATGCACAGATGAACAGATGAACAGATGAACAGATGAACAGATGCACAGATGCACAGATGCACAGATGAACAGATGCACAGATGAACAGATGCACAGATGCACAGATGAACAGATGCACAGATGAACAGATGCACAGATGAACAGATGCACAGATGAACAGATGAACAGATGCACAGATGAACAGATGCACAGTGTTATGGAATTTTATGATCACTCAAGAAGTTTATTAACATGTAAGTCCTATAGATGTTGTTTAGGCCAAAAGGCACAGAGGAAAGAATGTTTAGGATAAACCTTCTGTTCCACTGGAATTAAGTTTCATGATAGGGGACACATGTCTATTGACCTATTGACCTCAAGAAAGGTCCTGGGGAGGAAATAGATGTCGCTAAGTAACTTTGCGGCTTGGCTTGGCTGGTAGGAATTGTATGGGCCTTTGTCTGTTAAGAAAAACAAAGATAGTTGACCTCCTCCTTAAGTTCATGAGGCAATGACCTGGTGGTTATCTGATGACCACATGTGGTCTCCACTCATACTGCTTGAGGCACAGGGGTCAGGTTTTGACATTCCCCCTTGTGCCAATCAAACTGTCCTGCCTATCTGAGGATACATCTGTTCTCCATCAATACTGTGTGTCAATAAGTGTGCGTAACTTCATTCCTTTAAATACCCCTGCAGAAGTTCTTCTCATCAGGTCAGTCTGATCCAGCACAGGTTATTGTCCTGTTGTCTGATGAAGACTTTCCTCAAACCTATTCTTTAAGCTTGCTATAGGGATTGATCTGATCAATGCAAAAGCTTAAACCTGTATTTGAGAAATGGTTTCTTACTTGCAATTAAACCTGTTAAAAGTGTCAAACTGTAACATACTCTCGTGCGTCTTACTTCAAGTTCAAATTCAGCGATTAAAGTCTAAAATTTCCATGACATTTGGGGGCATCGTCCGAGATTCTTAACAAAGTAATCCGTATTTTTTCCAAAACAGGCTACATATCCTAAAGAGCGATATAATTTTTAATTTTTTTTTTGAAAAAATAACAGGCCAGGACTGTCTTTGGAGATATGTGATTCTATAACAGAATTTTGAAACTCAAGGACCTAAAAATGCTGAATTGGGACAATGTTGGACGACAGTTTGACAACGGTTTTGATAAATTAACAAAATAGGCTTGTTAATTTTGACTTAATTCGTAAGGTTATTGTAAGATTTTAAACTTGGCTTAAAAATGGAAAACAGTACTTCTAATCGGGTATTTGTTGATTTTGGTCTGGTAAAACGTGCACGTCAGGAATTATTAATTTCTGCAGCTCCAATCCTCCTCAACAAATGGGTGAGTGGAGAGCGCCAGACTGGAGCAATATTTACCTGTATGAAGTGTTAATACCTGTATACAGTAGGAATAAAATGCTGTTCAATATAGGTTATCTGGGTGCGGTGAGACGGCTCGGTTATTCAAGATATCTCACTTAAAAGAACTGACGAGTTCATTAACACATATAGGACACTTCATTATATGCTAAAATTAGATTTTGCGTCTTAAATATCGATAACAACATGGGTAATTACATGTGTATTGGTAAACCTTCGGTGGATACTGAACGTTACGTTGTTGGACCGGCTAAAATAATGACAGACAAATACGGAGACTGGACATGCGAACAATTAGACCTGTGGGAGTTATTGGGATTTCCTGCTGATGGCAGTTTTAGTCAGAGACAGATACTGTTGTTGAAAGACAAGTTGGAGGATTTTGAACAGGGTAAAATTAAGGTTTCACGGGGTAATCGGCAGAAAGTAGATTGGAAGGCATATAATAAGTGGAGAGAGCAGACTGATATACGGGCTAAGCGGTGTAGCACGGGGCTTGTTAATCGGTGTGTTCTAGCTTATCCCAACCAGGTTGATGCTGCCTGTCCTCCTGCTGACCGACCCCCACCCTATCGCGGCGTTACCACAACAGCCCCAGCGGTACCAACTATTCCAGCAGCATCAGACCTGATGGAAAACATTCCCGGAGAAGGACTCTACCCATCCGTATTCGGCCTCCACAGAGTTTCACACGCCGCTGAGAGGACCCAGAGTACCACTGCGGCCTGTCCCAGAGAACAACACAGCATTGGTGCCGGGCAATTCCCTATGGTGGAGGTAGCCAACCCAGCTGGTGGAGGAGACACGGATAACCCAGCGACTATACTAGTCTACAGACCGTGGTCACCTGCCGACCTGAGAGACGTGGCTTCTACACTACCTGACCCAGAAACAGAAGGTGGAGAGGAATTTGTCCGTGTGTTTCTACAGATCGTGAATCAATATAGACCGACCTCTGTGGAGATCGAAACGATTTTGATGAAGGCCATGCAACTAAAATGGCGGAGAGTGAAAGGAAACTGGCCTAGCGAGAGAAACATTATGTTCAATTGGGATGCGCACTCTGACTACCGGAGTGCTGTGGAACAGCTGAGCACTGGACTTATCGCTGCTTTTCCTAAGCGAATGAACTGGGAAAAGATCTCTGATTGTAAACAGACACTGGGCGAGAAAGTTTCAGACTACAGGAATAGACTCGAAAAAGCTTTTGAATTACACAGCGGAATGGGAAAGAGACCGGACGGTGATGAAGAGTCGGCCTGGGAGCAACAGTGTAAAATGAGGTTAGTTGCAGGCCTTCTACCAGACATTAGGAAGCACATTCAAAACCACTGTGTAGACCTGGATGAGGGTCGCATGGAAACCGTCTGGCCGTATTTTAAGCACGCTGAAAGAGTCTACGAGGACCAGTTGTACAAACAGACCGAAGAAAGACGGGAGCGTGAAACGCAAATTCAGATGGCCCAACTGGACTTCTACAGCAGAGGCTACTCAGGAGGGAGACGGAGACGGAGAGCAAGCAGGAGAGGACAATACAGACACCAGGGTGATAACTACAGACACCAGAGTGATAATAACTCCAGCCAAAGTCCCAACTCTGATAGCTGTTTCTACTGTGGTGCTTTTGGACACTGGGCTCGTGACTGCACTGTGCCGGACACTAGAGACTATTACCATGGGAACAGAGACAGTATGGGAGATGGTGATGGCACAACAACAGACGACCAACTGGAGCGTCACAGGACCCATGGCTGCCACGGACGGGGGTACTGACGGTCAGAGGGGACGGGCAGGAAAACATCAACCCGGTGAGATCAAACCATTATGTTATCCTGTAATTAGTTAATTATGTCAGTATTTACAGTAAAAGTAATTTTGTTCGGATGTTTAGTGAAGACTTGTTTATTCTGAGTGTTGAGTTGATATGCAGACGTATGGTTGTGTGAGATTTTCGTTCCACTGGGGAGGAGTACCGGTGTCTTGGCACTATGCTTACGCTTAAAGTTAGGTGTTTAGCGTAGTGTAGCGTACATTGCGTATCGCCTGATAAACGGGGTTTGTCAGGTCCGTGCAGCTCGGGGAGCGTGACTGGACCCATGATGGTTGATATCTCATTGTCCCTAGTTTACCGGTTACAACTAGGGGACTGCATATATAGCTATTGTCAGGGTAAATTCTCAGTAGAAATCAGCTCATTGTTAGTGAGAGGTCTTATTTTTCGCTGTCCAGGTTCGTTCGTACGCGTACGCAAATATCATATTAAAATGACCTAGGTGTGATTCATGTATGATCTGGGGTAAAGCTTCATGAAGTTGGGACAGGGGTCCCAGGCCAAAGTTTTGTCGACAAATTTATTTTCTGGTTTTCCTGTGCACGAGGAATTCCTATTTTATATTATTGTTTGTTTTTAGGCATTATGTAACATTTGCGCTAATGACATAATTAAGAGTATTTCCGATAATAACTCTGCATGTTTTACCTGGAATACTATATGTTCCATTTTGTTTGTTATGTAGGAGGACTACATTCTAGGTTATAGGGAGATTATATTCTAGTTATATGCTATGGTTATTCGTTTTGTGAAGTTGAATAAGGACATTTGGATTTGTTCCTATAAATGTTGGCATGATGATATAATGAATGACCATGTGGGTTAAGTGTATTTCTGATACACCCTTTTATTGTTATTATTGGCTTTTGGCTATTTTGAGTAACATATTTTAAGACATTCTGAGTTCTTGATTGTTAAAAGGGCAGAAAGTTAACTGTAACTCTGTGTCTGCCTGTCTAGAGATGGTTTCTGTTAATTTAGGGGTGTTTATGAACTTTTCTTTGACCCTCCCTGGGGTGCTCCTCTGGCTCAAAAAGAGGGGGCACACCCAAGTTGCTTATTTAGAGGGGGGCTGGTTTACTGTGTGATTGTGAGGTGGCTTAGCCCAGAGCTAACAGATGGCTGGTCATAAACCATGTTTTAGTCATGTGTTTTATCTTAGATAAATTTAACAAGTTTGTCTATGACAGTTGGTTGTTTTCTCCATTGTTGATGAACTGAAGGAGAAAACAAGAGGGGAAGTGACATAATAAATATATTCAAGAATATAACATTTGTTAAATTTGGATTTCAGGCAATTGAAGTGTTTAATTTGATAGAATGTCTAAACATTTGAATGATTGAGGGGAATAGCTATTACAAATGTATTTGGCTTAGCAAAATTAAATCTGAGCAGTAAACACAATGTAATTCTATTGTTAAAGATGTTAACTGACACATGGAATGCAATAACTGTTTGCAGGTTGTGTCGCATTAAAAATCAACAGGTTGGACCATGAACAACTGGAGCAGAGCATCTGAGCCCTACCCCCACGCACACACACACACACACACATATCAGAAGCTAACTGAATGACTTTAGGTACAGACCACAGAAAAGGTCAAACCAGAACCAAGGAAAACGTGTCATCCAGACCACAAAGAAGGCAATTACTAAATTGTGTGAATGTTATTGTACACTTTTCAAGGAAGTTATGGACTGTAAAGAGAAAAAGGCTCCACCTCTGGAGAATACAGGCAAGGAATAAGTATCCTAATTTCTGTTTGAACGGGTCACGTGCTAGCAACCTCTGACCCCTAACACAGTCAGCAGTAATCAGAGAAACCAACACAACCAGCACACCATGGAACCAGTGAGACGTCCGTGGAATCCCTATAGGAGGATTGGAGGAATGAGATGCAACATCGCATTACATCTTGCTTTTAGTCTCATTGTTGTAATTGTACTGTGGTTCACTGACCTACGACATAACAAACCAAATGTAAACTTGAATAAGATAGGTATTGAGAAAGGCGTTAAAGCCCGATCTCAGGGGCTGTTACAAAAACAGATATCATGTAATGTAAGCAACTGCCAACCCAATGAGGAAGGGTTCATTATGACTGACCCTAAAATTACATTACATGTATGTGGACCTTGACCTGATGTTTCTTCACTTATAAACAGTACTGAATGTGTTAGCAATAATGACTCAATGATCTGTCATGTGAATGCAAAGAGTGCCAACATAGTTACTGATGTTTTTTCTAATATGTTTAATGATTCCTCACACACTAGATGGAGGACTAGAAATCCAGAATATGAAAATGACACTGTTGAATGTTGCTAAGTACTGTACTGACATTGGATTATTTCAATTGATTGTGTACTATGTTTGGTAAAAGTATTTTTCTTAACAGGTTACAGTTTTAGACATATGACAGTGGTGGATCCATATATTCTTGATTGGTTCTGAGTAATTATTAAGCTTGAGTGAACTAAAATTTAGAGTTGACACTCTTAAATTGTTTAACATGATTAAGGGTTTATAATGTTAAAAAGGGCAGATTGTTATGGAATTTTATGATCACTCAAGAAGTTTATTAACATGTAAGTCCTATAGATGTTGTTTAGGCCAAAAGGCACAGAGGAAAGAATGTTTAGGATAAACCTTCTGTTCCACTGGAATTAAGTTTCATGATAGGGGACACATGTCTATTGACCTATTGACCTCAAGAAAGGTCCTGGGGAGGAAATAGATGTCGCTAAGTAACTTTGCGGCTTGGCTTGGCTGGTAGGAATTGTATGGGCCTTTGTCTGTTAAGAAAAACAAAGATAGTTGACCTCCTCCTTAAGTTCATGAGGCAATGACCTGGTGGTTATCTGATGACCACATGTGGTCTCCACTCATACTGCTTGAGGCACAGGGGTCAGGTTTTGACATTCCCCCTTGTGCCAATCAAACTGTCCTGCCTATCTGAGGATACATCTGTTCTCCATCAATACTGTGTGTCAATAAGTGTGCGTAACTTCATTCCTTTAAATACCCCTGCAGAAGTTCTTCTCATCAGGTCAGTCTGATCCAGCACAGGTTATTGTCCTGTTGTCTGATGAAGACTTTCCTCAAACCTATTCTTTAAGCTTGCTATAGGGATTGATCTGATCAATGCAAAAGCTTAAACCTGTATTTGAGAAATGGTTTCTTACTTGCAATTAAACCTGTTAAAAGTGTCAAACTGTAACATACTCTCGTGCGTCTTACTTCAAGTTCAAATTCAGCGATTAAAGTCTAAAATGTCCACGACAACAGATGAACAGATGAACAGATGAACAGATGAACAGATGTACAGATGAACAGATGAACAGATGCACAGATGCACAGATGAACAGATGAACAGATGTACAGATGTACAGATGCACAGATGAACAGATGAACCGATGAACAGATGAACAGATGAACAGATGCACAGATGAACAGATGAACAGATGCACAGATGAACAGATGAACAGATGAACAGATGAACAGATGAACAGATGAACAGATGAACAGATGAACAGATGAACAGATGAACAGATGAACAGATGCACAGATGCACAGATGAACAGATGAACAGATGAACAGATGCACAGATGAACAGATGAACAGAACAGATGAACAGATGAACAGATGCACAGATGAACAGATGAACAGATGCACAGATGAACAGATGAACAGATGAACAGATGTACAGATGAACAGATGCACAGATGCACAGATGCACAGATGCACAGATGAACAGATGCACAGATGCACAGATGCACAGATGCACAGATGCAGATGCACAGATGCACAGATGCACAGATGCAGATGCACAGATGCACAGATGCACAGATGCACAGATGCACAGATGCACAGATGAACAGATGCACAGATGCACAGATGAACAGATGCACAGATGCACAGATGAACAGATGAACAGATGCACAGATGAACAGATGAACAGATGCACAGATGCACAGATGAACAGATGTACAGATGCACAGATGCACAGATGCACAGATGCACAGATGAACAGATGCACAGATGAACAGATGCACAGATGCACAGATGCACAGATGCACAGATGAACAGATGCACAGATGCACAGATGCACAGATGCACAGATGCACAGATGAACAGATGCACAGATGCACAGATGCACAGATGCACAGATGAACAGATGCACAGATGCACAGATGTACAGATGCACAGATGCACAGATGCACAGATGAACAAATGCACAGATAGAAATCTAAGTCACTGAACACACAGCCAGAAATTAACCAACGCCTCTCCCATGTAAACACTATGGTCGTTGGGAGACCTTGTTAATCCATCAGCAGTCATACATTTTATATATATTGCCATAGGCAAGTATTTTGTATGTTTTTTTGTGTGCAATGTTATGCTTTATTATTTTCTAGAGAGAACGTGGGAAAGATAGAGAGGAGAGTGTTGTTGATAATGGCCGAAATCTAGCCCACGAGCTGCGGTATATGTGACCACTATAGGCAGCGACCTACACAGCTGGACCACCCCCAGGCCACCACCAGTGAAACTATCAAGTTTTCTTTCATTGACTGTTCATCTAACCCCACCCTGTGAGGAAACTCAAGGTTGATCGCTTCGTAACACAAGTGAGCTTTGACCCTGACAACTTTCCAAACGTTTATGCTATGAAAGGTCCCACATTCTTAACCTTGCTACACATAGAAAAGGAAAAAGGTATTGCCACAGGTCCACCAGGGACATCTAGTGGGCTAGGAGGGTATTGAAGCACGTTAGTTATTTTAGGTTCTGCTGGTTTACATTGGGGTTTAATTAAAGTATCACGGCTGTTGGGGATTTGGTGATTATGTCTGTTTAAATGTCACTGTATTCGATATGCACATTTGTTGGTTATTGTTTCCAGTTCAATATTTATATTGAGGTGAGTGCTTGTATTTAAGGAGTGTTGCTGTAGTTTGAATGTTTGTTATAAGCCCCTGTTTAGCACATTTTTCACTATTCACGGTTTGTTTAATGATTGTGTTAAAATAAACCTGTATTTTGAACGGATTCCCGGCTCGGCTCATGGCTTTCATGCACTACACCTCCTGCGATCTTGACAGGTATTAAAAATAGCGCATCTTTGTTTGTCCAGTGAACGTCGTTGGATCAATAATTAGGAAGTGGAAGTTATATTACATGAAGCACTAGTCATAGCAAAATCCTAACACTGCCCATACCCGAAAACTCACCTATTTCTTCATTGAATGTCAGAGACCCCCCTTAGACTTTTCCACATGTTATTGTGTTACAACATTAAATCCAAATGGATTTAATTAGGGCTTTTTTAACTTCCAGTGGCCCAGTCTCGTTATGGGCCCTCTAAAGGCTTGAGGCATTTCAGATAAAATACAATGTTCCATGCTTGTACACGTACTACTGGCTGTGTCATTCAGGCCCCTGGACAAATTACACTCTATCTCCTGTTACACATGTGACCCACAGGTCTCCATTTACAACCACACTGACACTGTGTAGAACAACCAAATCATTACATTATGAGCCTACTGGACACTCCTATATTCCCAGTACTTGATAATATATTAAGCCCCTCCTTAATTATTGGGGCTATTTATTGGCTATGAATTTTTATATATAGATGTTATAAATATTGAGTTCACCATTTAGAAATGACTGTTGCTGCACTGACTGAGTGAAAATACATTCTGTTATGTATATTTGCGGTGAAATTTTACAACTAGTTAGATTGTTTTGACCACCCATGATCAGTAATTTTTAAGTTTGACAATGTTATGATTTACTAACCTAGCTAAGCCAGCAACTTTTTTAATTAGCCATAGATATTTCATATAAAACCAAACGGATAGTGCTAACCATTGCAGCAAATACAATGTAATATCTGCCAACAAAGCTAGCAATGCTACCATTAATTAGTAGCTTGGCAAATTTGGTTGTTGCCATAGAACCTTCAAAAAAGAAAAGGTAGGCAACTGTATTAGTGGATTAAAAGTAACATTACCAGAGATATGATTATGCATAATAAAACAAATTGTTTTATTTGCAAGTTTTTCGGTGAGATGATGTAGCATCTAGTCAATCTCAGTACCTAACAATATTAGCTACAGCTAGCAAGTTAGGGTGTAAATTCTATTAAAATGTTGTGCTTGCTTTGAAAAGCTTACTATGAGCAGTTTACAACTAAATGTTACTAATATTTTAATCTGGAGGAGTTATCCTAGATTAGTTATTTGGAAAGAACATCCACGCCTTGCATACCACTGTTAAATGCTTGTCTTTTTCATTTATTGTCATCAATAGTAGGTTGTTTTGTGTAGAACAAAATCCAACTGCACAGAATATAATACAACTGCTTATAGACACATTATCTATAACTAATATCATGATAATTACTGTGCACAAACAACACAAAAAAAACGTCCCCTTACCGCCAAGGCCGATACCTAGGACCAAACTTAGGACCAGTAGAGCTAACACTACAATCAGTATCAGCCAGTGTGTTAGGACCCAGCTGAGCACCGTCTTCTTCTCCCCAGTGTCGTCATCTGAAGCACCACATGTTAACCATGAGAGCACAGTTAAACAATAAGAGCATCATGCAGACTCTGGTGACCAGACTAGGATAACAGCATGGATATGAAAACCTGGTGTCTTCTGTGGTTTCAATACCTCGACTAAACGGACGGACCTTGATGAAGTGCTTGGGAGGGTGTGTGATGGGTGTTGGGAGCTTGGCCTGGCCCCACCCCTGGATAGGAACTGGGGGTTCCTCAGGTGGAGCTGTTGGGACATTAAGGTCCTGATGGTCCTGTGAGAAACGACGGTCGATCTGACTGCTGAGCTCACTGACATTTAATGATGAGGGGGTCTCCATGACTGGTAGGTCCTCGTCACTCACAGACCCGTCCTCAGTCGGGTCCGGGACCTTTGCCTCCGCCTCAGACACCTGTATGTAGTGTGGATGAAAAGAAAGGAAGAGAAAGATACAGTGAAATTTAGGGAGAGCACACAACAAAAGGAGCAATGGCATGAGATGGTGGAGAAAGAACAGAAAAAATGGGGTAAAGAAAAGAACAAGGGAAGAGACAATGAAAGTAAATTAGATGAGGATGGCCATTGTGATCTGATGATTATGATCTGATGATTATGATCTGATGATTACGATCTGATGATTACGATCTGATGATTACGATCTGATGATTATGATCTGATGATTACGATCAGATGATTACGATCTGATGATTATGATCTGATGATTACGATCTGATGATTACGATCTGATGATTACGATCTGATGATTACGATCTGATGATTACGATCTGATGATTACGATCTGATGATTACGATCTGATGATTACGATCTGATGATTACGATCTGATGATTACAATCTGATGATTACGATCTGATGATTATGATCTGATGATTATGATCTTGGAGCTTGGATTTTAATTCTTATTGTCAGTCATCCGAAATAAACATTAGTACACAGAGGTCAGGAAGTCAGCTTGACTACTCACCTTCCCTGCTCCGACTGATCTACTATCAGGTATAGCCATTAGTTCACACCCAGTCAATCTGTCCCATGGTAGAAAGATAATTACCACTGGAGGTGGATGAAGACCAAAAAGACAGGACTGCGCTGACAAATATCCAAGAAAAAAATTGATTCCTCAGCTGAGGGACAACAAATTGCTCCACACCTCCAGCAGAGAACCTGATAGCTTCTTTTTGTAGCTCACAGAATCAGTTTCCTAGTGAGCTATATTTAACAGCTTACTCACTGCCTGACAAATTGACCGCTGTAATCGAAGTGAATCTCTCTCTGGACCGACTGATAAAATGTAATGACTGGTTTACAACTCTATCTGTCTCTATCTCTTTCTGTATTTCTCCGTCTCTCTCCTGCATATTCTCTTTAGCCACACCCATATTCTCTTTAGCCACACCCTGGTCGGCCCTTCAGTGATACGTATGGAATGAGACACCTGAGCAGGTGCAGCAACACTGTGCAATGCCAACACAGTCAAAGTGAGGGTCTGGTGACAGCTGAACACTTATCACCATCGTGGTTGAAGTTACCGTGACGTATTCTTGGAAGAGACTGTCGAGACCATCCAGCTTAATTGTTGAGGGGCTTTGGGGGAAGGTGAAAGGTCATATGCCTGCTGGCTGTTCCATCTGATCAGCAGTCAGTCAGGTGTACAGGTTACCAGAGATGGAAGTAGAGAGACAATGCATCCTGGGAATTCTCCCTCATTCACAATGCACAGCAAAGCACTAGTCATTGGTGCATACAGACTGAAGGAAAGGTTTCTCTAATGTCAACGGTCAAGCTTTTTAATGAGTATTTATCACAAGCTACATGTAGGCTTAAAAATATATATTTTTCCATAGTTCATTGAATTATCTTAAGGCTTAATAAAAAATATTGAAAATACAAGAAACTCATAAAAGTCTAATACATTCTTTGCAGTGTTGTTGTGTTGTTGGTCTCTATTAAGGACCGGGATAATTTCACAATACACGGTGATCTATCAGGTGTTCAGATACATTTGTGAGAGGAATAGGGTGACAGTGTTTTAAAAATTAAGCAAAAAACTTGCATACAACATAACTTTATTATTTAAGTTACACATCATTATTTTTTTACTCCGAGCAATGGTTCACTTACACATACAACACCATCATTTAGAGACCTCTCGGGACTTCATTAAGGAGAGGGTTTCTGTAGGGAGATTGCTTTTTTGTTTAATTTGTAGACTATAGGATATTACATATCGTCTTTAAAACAACATGAGGCTAATTGTCAGAGCTTCCTCCAAAGCAATTCTACCGCCACCTGCGGGCAGGTTTCAGCGTTCGTCTTCCCCGGCATTCTAGCTGCCATCGTTACCCTCCCCTTTTCACATTATTGTCCAGTCTCGTCATCACAAATGCCTATACCCTCATTAGTAGAGTACAGGTGCTGGTCATATAATTAGAATATCATATAATTAGAAAAAAGTAGATTTTTATGTAATTGCATTAAAAAAGTGAAACTTGGATATTATATTCATTCATTACACACAGACTGATATATTTCAAATGTTTATTTCATTTAATTGTAATGATTAAAACTGACAACTAATGAAAATCCCAAATTCAGTATTTCTGAAAATTTGAATATTACTTAAGACCAATACAAAAAAGGAGTTTTAGTAATGTTGGCCAACTGAAAAGTATGAACATGAAAAGTATGAGCATGTACAGCACTCAATACTTAGTTGGGGCGCCTTTTGCCTGAATTACTGCAGCAATGCGGCGTGGCATGGAGTCGATCAGTCTGTGGCACTGCTCAGGTGTTATGAGAGAGCAGGTAGCTCTGATAGTGGCCTTCAGCTCTTCTGCATTGTTGGGTCTGGCGTATCGCATCTTCCTCTTCACAATACCCCATAGATTTTCTATAGGGTTAAGGTCAGGCAAGTTTGCTGGTCCTTAAACCAGGTACTGTTAGTTTTGGCACTGTGTGCAGGTGTCAAGTCCTGTTGGAAAATGAAATCTGCATCTGCATAAAGTTGGTTTGCAGCAGGAAGCATGAAGTGCTCTTAAACTTCCTGGTAGACGTCTGCGTTGACCTTGGACTTCAGAAAACACAGTGGAACAACACCAGCAGATGACATGGCACCCCAAACCATCACTGACTGTGGAAACTTTACACTGGACTTCAAGCAATGTGGATTCGTGGCTGCTCCAGCTGCAGTCCAGTCTTTGTAAATCATTTTTGAATGGGTTTTGTTTCACAATCATCTCCAGGGTGCTGTTATCCCTATTGCTTGTACACTTTTTTCTACCACATCTTTTCCTTCCCTTCGCCTCTTTATTAATGTGCTTGGACACAGAGCTCTGTGAACAGCCAGCCTCTTTAGCAATGACCTTTTGTGTGTTGCCCTCCTTGTGCAAAGTGTCAATGGTCGTCTTTTGGACAGCTGTCAAGTCAGTAGTCTTCCCCATGATTGTGTTGCCTACAGAACTAGACTGAGAGACCATTTAAAGGCCTTTGCAGGTGTTTTGAGTTAATTAGCTGAATAGAGTGTGGCACAATATTCTAATTCTCTGAGATACTGATTTTGGGGTTTTCATTAGTTGTCAGTTATAATCATCAAAATTAAAAGGAATGAACACTTGAAATAAAATATTGAAATAAATAAACTTGATGATATTCTAATTATATGAGCAGCACCTGTATATAAGTCCCCTGTGTTTGGTTATGTCTTTGTGTGGAATTGTATATGTTACGTTTTGGTTAATGGAGGTTCGCTATGTTCTGATTTGGATTCAAGTATGTCAAGTTGAACGTTCATGCACTGTGTCGCACCTTATTACGTTTGTGACTCTGACTAAGTTTATAGTCTGTTAACACTTATGCAATTGAGAGAACTGATCTATTAAATACCACTGCTAAGCTATCTGTTCCTGTTCCTGGCTGCGTCCTTTTCCACTACACACCTCCATCATCAATCTCAAAAATTGAGGAGAGCTTTGTATTGTTCAGTTGATGGTCTGCACCTATACTTTTTTAATTTGACCGGTAGGTTCCTGACTGTCTCATGGCATCAGCCAGCTGGGGACCAGCCTCCACCTCATCAGCTCCAGTATCCTGTTATTTGGAGGATCACAGACCCAATGTTGTTGACCCTGGTAGCCGATCCATTGGTGGCTCATAGCTGGAATAAGCACAGACGCCTACTCTGGCTTCTCCAACACCAACGGCTCTGTGAAGTGACAGTTGGAGCTGTTGTTTAATCCTCTGAGGATTCCTCCTATCGTCAAGCTCTGTTGGCGCGGTTTTAGGTTTGTCATTCTGTCACTAACCTTAAAGTGAAGTGGTGTAGAAGGAGCCAAACGCAGAGGTCTCCTCACGTTTGTGTTTTTTTTCTAACATGGAAAACAAACACAACAACAACGAACGGAAAAAACTAGACACTGATGAAAACAAAATGTCCTATACAGCGAGTACCTAAAGTGAAACAACAGCGTAACATTTTATAATGACAAGCAAACTAACATGGAAACTGGCAACTTATATTCATCCACTAATTACTAAAAACTAAAAACATGTGTGTAATGAAACCTAACCAAAATGAAAGTAATATTGGGAGAACTAAAGTAAAACACGGAGTGAGGACCTATTGTCCTCAACCCCATGACACATGTAGTGTTGATTAACAAAAAAAATCATAATCTATGTAACTGTTTAGTGAGACGGCAAAGGCAGGTATGTCGAACATCTCTAAAAGCAATGCTGTATAACAGGCAGGTATGTCTAACATCTCTAAAAGCAATGCTGTATAACAGGCAGGTATGTCTAACATCTCTAAAAGCAATGCTGTATAACAGGCAGGTATGTCGAACATCTCTAAAAGCAATGCTGTATAACAGGCAGGTATGTCTAACATCTCTAAAAGCAATGCTGTATAACAGGCAGGTATGTCGAACATCTCTAAAAGCAATGCTGTATAACAGGCAGGTATGTCTAACATCTCTAAAAGCAATGCTGTATAACAGGCAGGTATGTCGAACATCTCTAAAAGCAATGCTGTATAACAGGCAGGTGATTCATAAGGTACTGGAGGCACTGATGACCCTTTTGGTATTTGATCCCGGTTCTCTGTGTCCTTTTACACCAACACAACCTATAGTTCATTGTAAATGGGTTCTCTTCAGGCTTTCTAAAAGCGATTGATTGTATCTTTATCACTTTATCTACCATTTCATCCATATTGACAGAGAAGTATCAAAGGTCTGAGAAGCTTTCAGATGGATGTGAAGAAAGAGTATTCAGAGAATCAATTAAACATTAATTGAGAAGGACCTGTGCATAGAATTTCTTTCTTCAGCCAGACAACCTTTACATTGAGTGTGCTTTTCTTTGACAGAGTAACCTAATACCTTATAATGCAAACACAGTGGACACAAGGGTGCGTCACTCCTGCCACAGCTCCTCCAAAAATTAAATATTGTTCTTTGTTAAAGAATTTTGTATGGTCATCAAAACCGAATAAGTAAGGGAGAGGGGAGTAAGTTGTCACACTACTCATACCTCCAACATAAGTAGCTATTGTGTGTGACAACATTTATATGGTCAACTAATACTTGTGGTCAACGTTACTCGAATCTCAGGTGTCATAAGTTTCAAATTTTCCTTCTTCAATAGTAAAAAATTGGCAGTTTACATTTAATGCTATAAAACATTGTTAGGTATTAATTTTTGAAATTATAATTCTGTCTTATATTATAATAGCTTGTCTTTTGGTACTTTTGCTGCAGTCCTATGTTGTGCTAACCTTCAGATTTAGCCAACATTTGCACACATGTCAGTTTGGGGCAAGTTGTCTCAATGGCCTTGGGGCAGGTTTTCACATGTGACACATGCAACTTGACCCAGTATACATAGAGACAGAACATGCTAAAAACATTGTGATATTGTATAATCAGTTCTGATAATAGTAATGTTTTTTTACTGTAAATTTATTAATATGAAGTTTGGAGCAGCAGACATATTTCTGGACTACACAAGACAGGCTCTGGTGTGTATGTGTTTACTAACTCACAACATGCCTATTGTATGAGACAGAACACACACACACAGTGTCATGAATTTAACTTGTGTAATGAATTGCATTTAACAATCTACAGTCTGTAATGAAATAAGATGAGACAATGTAATTAATAAAATATAAAATATGTGCCCAAGACTTCTTTCTTTCATTTGGTATTCAATTCATACCACAGGGATGTATTGTGCCCTGTACATGTTACACAGTGTGAAAAGTGTGAAAACATACCCTGCTGTCCCCTACAGATGATCCGCTTTTAGGAATTGTCTGGAAAACCCAATGAGTTTAAAGTTCATTTCATGATAGTTGTGTTGGGTCATTATATTTGTACGGTCCGGGTCCAGTCTACATCCCTGTGCACGCCATCTGTCTTCCGCCTCCAGTTCACTCTCGGAAACACTGACTTCCACTCTGTCAAATCACCAAACTCCTCCCACCTCACAATCACTAATAGGCTACTGAGCACCTGTCTATTATGATGTATGTTTGTGCAATACTGATGTTACGTTTTTAAATTACTACTTTTTACAAGGTATTTTAAGTACGCAATGTTTTTCTGAAGCATCAGAATACTTACGTTTTCTATCGTTCTATAGGCTATTAGCCAACTTTTGCTATAGGCAAATACATTTATTATAAATAAAAAACAAATTCACATACACTTTTCATTACTTTTCCATGAACACATACATTAAAATTCTTTAAATAGGGAATAGAGCAAAAGAAATAGAAAATACAGTCATCAATTAGAATAAAAATAATGATTTATAATTCAAATAGATTTTTTTTGTCAAAGAATCCTTCATTTGCAGCAAATTCAGCTTTGCTGACCTTTATCATTCTAGTTGCCAATTGGTTGAGTTAAGCACTCCATGCTTCCTGAAGTAAAATTGGCTTGATGGACACTTCTTACATACCATACAGTGTAGCTGCTTCCACAACAGATCAAAAAGGTTGTCTACCCATGGGTTAGGTTGATAATCGTGTAAGCATTGTTCATAATGTAAATAACTATTATGGCTGGAAATTACTCATTTTCAATGGAATATCACCGTAGTCGTACAGAGTCCCAATATTAGCAACCAATTATCATGTGTTCCCCGGCGTCTGGATTATATGACAACGTAAACTCAAACCGGGTAAAGAACATGCCTCCCTTGCCTGGTGATGGTTTAGCCTCCTCACAGCCTGGATGTAGCTTACCGTACTCCAGGTTACGATGGTCAGTCCAGATGGGTGTCTCGCTCCCTCGAGCCAATGTCTTACTCTGTCAACGCTTGAACTACGGCCAACAACTCCCTATCGCCAACGTCGTAGTTGTTGCTCCATCGCACTGAGTTTCCGTGAGTAGAGCGCACAGGGGCGTAGTCAAGGTGGGACACGCAATGAACGCGTTCCATCGACCAGCGTATTATCTGCCTCGATCGACCAGCAAATGCAAGACGGCCCAGCCTTCAATAGAGATGTAATAGGCGCTACTACCCTACCAAAGCCCTGGATAAACCTACAATAGTAATTGGCAAACCCAATAAACCGCTGTACCGCCTTTACCATAGTGGGTGTGGCTGCCACGCGATTAACCTCCTTCTCCACTATCTGAGTATTAATGCGTAACCTGAGAAATGAGATTGCTCTGATTTGGCATATAGATCATGTGCCAACAGTCACTTCAGTACTTTGCGAACAGGGCAGACCCGGTCAGGCTCATACTAGAATACACCAGGATGTCATCGATGTGTACCACTACGCAATGGCCCAGCAGGTCCCTAAATACATTATTCGCACTGAAAGACCGATAACGCATTAATTAACCCATAACTTAAAGTGCCCTGAGGTTTGTTACGGCTTGTGTCTTGTGAGCCATGCCTAACACAACCGGAAAATTAGTAAATTAAATTTAACGTGATCTGTTCTGTGTGTTTGCGTAATGGATCGAGGACAGCTAAACAGTACTAGGGGAACCCGCAGATGATGTGCAAATGATTTATCAATAAAGTTCCCAGCTGCGCTGGAATCTAAGATCTCCTTAAACAGGGAATATGTGGAAGAATCAGGGAAATTAATGAAGATTTTACTGTGGGTGTCAAAGGACCCGAATGGGGAGTGGGGTGTGCTAACCTTCCTAGTAGCGGGAGCGCCAGCCCTCCTGCCTTCTGGTTTACCCTGTCACTGGTAGCAGTGGGAGCCGGAGTGTTCTTTTCTGCCACAAAAGGTACACTCCCTAGGCCGCACGGTCTCCCTGGACGCCTCCCACCTCCATAAGCTCTGGAGCGGCAGCGGCGCTGAGCGGAACTCTAATAACATGTAGTCATTGTGGAAGCAAGTCGAATGTTAGAGTGCTACAGGAATAATGTTCATTAGTACCAGGAGAAGCTGCGCTTGCTGTCTCCCGAACCCTTATTTTGAGATATGGATAGACCAACTTTCCGTACCTCTTCATTATATATTTTGAAATTTCCCTCCCTATTTTTAACGATGTAAATTATGTCGCAACAAAAATCACAACATTGGCAAACCCCAATCTATTGTGATACATGACACATGCATTTTATTTAATGTATGTGAGTCAATGCGTTTTTAAGTTAAAGCCATCTTGTCAAGAGATGTTCCATGAAATCACTTTGGGAGACACCATTATATCCAGATGACTACCAAAACACTCATTTAGAGCATGCGGTAGAATATACCTAGAATATACCAGGTCAGGGCGTAGGGAATGAGAATGTACACAGCAGGTAGTGACTCCTGCCAGCTTCCACACTGATGTGTCCCCACAGGCTAGAGGGGCTCCACTATCCCCCTGGAGGACCAAACACACATGGGGTTGGTTAGGCAGAAGTGCATTTGGGGTCTTTATAGGACAAAGCATACCACACTAATAAACCCTATATCATTGTGGAACCCTATGTCAATGTGGAACCCTATGTAAATGTGGAAACCTATGTCGATGTGGAACCTTATGTAAATGTGGAACCCTATGTCAATGTGCTGGGGGGACTCTTTTTTTTGCTAGAAAAGCAGTCTAAGGTTTACTGATAGAACAGGTGTGTTTCCTGTACTGGGAGCCAGGTTTTTCCTGTGTCTACCATTTTTAGTTGCAAGGATGTGGTCACTAAGCATGTAATTTTGTATGTTTCGTTTTCAGATTTTAATTATTTTCTTTGTTGGTTCATTTTAATTGAAGTTCCAGTCCATTGCTCTCAGTGTGTTGGAAGAACAGGTTTGTGAAATCAGCCCAAGGACCAATTGGAATATGGAATTTATTGTTATTGTCTACCTCTGAATAATAATAATTATAATAATAATTACAGGGCTTCACTGTTAGATGTCCATTGTTTATTTTTACTTTACCCAGTTTTTCTCTCCAATATTTCGCCATCCAATTTGTGATTAATCGAGCAACTTCCAAACCACTGCCCTCTGTGGTTCACCAAAGCCAATCCCCAGCTGTATTCAAAGCATAGTCTCGCAATTATCCAGCTAACTGCTGCACCATCTAGATTGGGCATGGGCAGGCATTCAGGCATTCACAAAAGGGCATGTTATTTAAAAAAAATGAGGAAATTTTGCTATGACAAAAGGGCACTTTGGGCACCTGCCCCTTTGCCCCTTGGTGCCCAAAGTGCCCTTTTGTCATAGCAAAATTTCCTCATTTTTTTTAAATAACATGCCCTTTTGTGAATGCCTGCCCATGCCCAATCTAGATATTAGTTTCATTTATGAATAATAATTTCGCCGTAAATAAAATGATCCACGTGATGACCTTTCACCTGACGACGACGACCTGATAAAAACGGGACGATTCCTCACGCCGCACGCGCATTTTTTAAATTTTTTCAGTTTACATATCACATCAGATTACATATTGAATAACAATCATGTGAACCACAGCAAACGTTTTCCACCCTGTTATCCCTCCCACTGTCCCAACCCAGAAAAGTGAAAAAAAGATAAATAAAAATACAAAATAAAAACACATAAGGGGTGTGTGTGTTTCTTCTTATAACGCTACCTAGATCAGGTAGGAGGAGTTTACCATTTCTATTCTGAAGATCGTGATGCTACTCTATTCCCTCAGATCTTGCTCTTGTTGTAGCAGATTACCAACATTAACATTGTGTCTTAAGAAGTTAGTGAAAGGTCTCCAGACATCTTCAAAGATATTTTGTTTATTTTTCACAATGTACGTTATCTTTTCCGTTGACATATTTGATGCCATTTCTTTAACCCACATCCCGATTCTTGGCCCATTAATATTTTTCCAATAGAGAGCGATTGTACGTTTAGCTTGTAACATACACATGTCTATGAGTCTGTCCTCTCTGCTCTGTAGGGGAGGGCTGGTAGGATATATACCCAGGATACAAAGCTTAGGATCCAAGGGTAGTTTCTTTGATAATATTTGGTCAATTATATCAATAATACCCTGCCAAAAGGGGTTCACTTTCCTACATTCCCAAATACAGTGGTACAATGTACCTCTTGCCTCATTGCACTTTATACAGGTATCAGGAATATTATCGTTAAACTTGTGCAACTTGTCAGGAGTTACGTATGTACGCATCAGCCATTTGTACTGTATGAGTTTCAGGCTAGTGTTGACTGTCTGCACCTGAGCCTTCCTACATGCCTCATCCCAATCTTCTACGGATATTTCGTCATCTATATCTTCTTTCCATAATCTTAATTTTGATTCTGAGGATTCGTCAGATCCAGACACCAACAAGTCATACAGGGATGAGATTAAACCTTTATCATAACAATATCCTGTGACTGCTGCCTCTAGTGAGGAAACGACCGGCATGGCTACTGACTGGTTTTGAGAAGAGGATATAAAACTTCTGAGTTGAAGATATTTGAAAAAATGGGTCTTTGGAATGTCATATTTGGTTGATATTTCTGCGAAGGACATAAGTATTCCATCTTTACTGTACATATCCTGCACTTTCCTTAACCCCTTTTCAGCCCATATCCGAAATCCTGCATCACACTTCCCTGGTTTGAAATTGGCATTACCCCAAACAGGACTGAACCGTGACAAAGGGGAATTCAACTTCAAATATTTACATGAATTAAACTATATTAATCATGTTCAACACAATAGGATTATCTGTGTTTTTTCTTAGGTATTTGTGGTCTGCTGAATACAGGTATAGGTGCAATGGTATTTTTGGTGTAATAGAACCAGCTTCCAAGTCCATCCAAGCAGGAGGGCTCTCTGTTGAAAAATAAAACATGACTGTACGCAGCTGAGCTGCCCAGTAATACCATTGAATGTTTGGACATCCAAGGCCTCCTCGGTCATATGGTAGGTATAATAAAGATAGACGTAGTCTGGGACGTTTATTTTGCCAAATAAAGTTGGTAAACAATTTCTTGATTCTATTAAACAGAGTTGAGGGAGGTGGTAGGGGAATATTCTGGAACAAATAAAGAAATTTAGGGAGTATATTCATTTTTAGGATATTTATCCTGCCAATCATTGAGATGGGTAGAGATGTCCAGCGTTCTATTGACGAGGTAGTATCGTCCATAATTGGGTCATAATTTATCTGGGCAATCTTATTCACCTCGGGGACAATTTTTATGCCCAGATATGTAAACTTATCTGTTGAGCTGAATGTAGAAGCATAACTCGGGCAGTTTTCCCTCTCTAATTCGTTAAGTAACATTATAGATGATTTTGAGTGGTTAACTTTGTATCCAGAAATTTTCCCAAAAGTTTCAATAAGATCTAGGAGTGCAGGGACAGATCTGCTCAGGTTTTTCAGAAACACAATTACGTCATCTGCAAATAGTGCTACTTTATGCTCCAGATGACCTTCTCGGATTCCAAAAATGTTACTATGCATTCTCAACGCTATTGCAAAAGGTTCTATTGCAAGAATAAATAATAAAGGTGATAGAGGACTCCCTTGCGGGCAACCTCTACGCATGTTAAAAGGTTTAGATACCACATTGTTGGTCAAAACTTCGGCTGTGAGCTCGGTACTGAGCATTCTAACCCATTTACAAAATGTATTCCCAAAGCCAAAGCGAGTGAGCACCTCAAATAAGAAGTGCCATTCGACGCGGTCAAAGGCCTTCTCTGCATCAAGAGAGATTAAAGCTGTGTCTTTTGCCCCTCTCTGGGTATGCAAGATATTGAGCACTCGTCTGACATTATGAAAACCCTGTCTACCCTGAATGAACCCATTCTGGTCCTCTCCCACCAACCGAGGCAACAGGCCCTCCAATCTTCTTGCAATAACTTTGCTGAGTATCTTTGTATCTGAGTTTAGAAGGCTGATTGGACGCATGTTTTCACACTTTGTGTTTGGTTTCCCTGGTTTTGGGAGTAAGGTTATTAGGGCTCTCCTCATGGTCATGGGGAGAAGACCGTTCCTGAAAGACTCCTGGAACATCTCTAATAGGGGTGGAATTAATTTGGACTGAAATTTTTTATAAATATCTATAGGTATACCATCTGGACCTGCCGCTTTTCCAGCCTGCATACAACTAATTGCTTCTGCGATTTCTACTTTTGTTACTTCTCCATCTAATGCACTACTTTCATTTACTGAAATTTTAGGAATATTGAGGTTGTTTAGGAATTGTGTTTGCTTATCCAGATTACAGGTACCCTCCGAGCTATACAGTTTCTCATAGAATACCCTGAAGGCCTCATTGATTTCTTTAGGGTCTACTATGGTTCCACCATTTGGATCTTCAATGCAGTTAATAGACCTTTCTGTTTGTTGTTGTTTAATGCGCCAAGCTAACAGTTTCCCAGGTTTTTCCCCTTGGTCATAAAAGGATTGTTTAAGTCTCATTAGACTAGCTGCTGCTTTGTTAGCTGACATTTCATTGTACTTTGCTCTAAGTAGTAGTAATTGTACATGTGTATCGTTGGTGTTAGTTTTGTTATTGTACAGATCTGTTTCAAGTTCTTTAATTTTCTCGTCTAATGTCCTTATTTCTAATTGTGTGCTCTTTTTTTTGAGCTGGTAAAGCTAATTATTTGACCCCTAAGAAAGGCCTTAAATGCCTCCCATCTTATGCTTGCAGACGTTTGGGAGGTGTTACATACAAAATACATGTCGATTTGTTTATCTAGATAATCGATAAATGAGGGGTCTGAGAGCCATCCTGGTTGAAGGCGCCATTTCGGGGGATCCCTCACAATTTTAGTATCTGTATAAGTGAGTGAGGTTGCTGCATGGTCAGATATTACTATACTACTATACTGACAGTCGTCAATTTTTGAAATAAGTAGTGCTGACACCAAGAAGTAATCTATACGTGAGTGAGTTTTATAAGTGCTAGAGTAACAGGAGTATTCTACTGCATTGGGTTTACCATGTCTCCATATATCCACTAAGTTTAACTCTTTCATAAAATGACTTATTGTCTTCCTCGATCTGATGTGAGTGTTATCCAAGCCTGATGATCTATCTCTTACTGGGTCTAATGCGCAGTTAAAGTCCCCAGCTATTATGTAGCGCCCAGAGAGATTTGAAACAGTCAGAAACAAATTATTATAGAATTTAGGGTCATCTTCATTCGGGCCATACACGTTTATCAGATTTATATTTTCCAATAATAACATACCCTGGATTATGATATATCTACCAGCAGGGTCCTTGATTATGTTTTTTATTTGTATTGGGATAGATTTATGGATTAATATCATCACCCCTCTGGCATGGGTGGTATAAGGCGCTGACAGCACCTGACCCTGCCATCTACGTTTTATTTTAGAGGTATCCTCATCTATTAGATGGGTTTCTTGCAAGAAAATAATTTTTGATTGTAAGACTTTTATCCTGTTCATCACTTGTTTAACCTTTGTAATATTATTTAACCCCCTACAGTTCCATGAGTTGCATTTCACCTTCAAACTACTGGACATTGGTTATATAGAGTATCCTTGAAGGTCGATTTGGTAGATACAATACATTGGTAGCAATACACCCATAGACAGAAAAAAATGGTAGCAACACACCCATAGACAGAAAAAATAAAATAAAAATAAAAAATTACAAGAAAAAACCCACATCTTATACCAACCGCTTATGACCGAGACGGTTCCGCGCAGTTGTCTCTCTTGCTTTTAGTTATTTCCTTCTCTTTAGCTCTCTTTGCTACTAAATGAACTATCTACTATCCAACCAATAAAACTATTGTAGTGAACCTTGCAACATTTATTAACATAACCATTAAAGCGTTATTTATATATTGGAACGATTACGTAACATAACTGAGGCCTGCGCTGCGAGGTGGACACAAATAGGCCCATATATATATATATATATATATATATATACACACATGTACACATACACACATATATACATACATACATACATACACATACACATATACACACATACATATATACATACATACACACACATACACATACATACGTACATACACACACATACATACACATACACACATACACAGACCCCCCCACACACATACATATGCATATATAAATACACCTCACATACGTACATACTCATACAGTATAACTTTTGGCCATGTAAAGTAAGTGATGAGTGTCCCATTTGCGACCTTATCCACCATGAAAAATAAACTTATTTCGGCCATGATAACGTAAAAGAAAACGCGACAGTCACATTTGACGGATAAAGTTAAGAGGAAAAAGTCACGTCGTCTTGTGTGCCATTAGGCATATTTACCTGTTAGGGTAGCATCTGCCATAAGCTGGCTTTGATCCCTCAGAGAGACCGGACAAAGTGGACTACCTCAGCCGGCGTTTGGAAAGTGTAGGATCTGTCCCCATGTGTCAGCAGGAGCCGCGCTGGGAAGATGATTCTGTGCTTATGGATACCCTTGTCTCGCAGCTTCTTTCGCACGTCATCGTAGTCGCGCTGCATCTTGTGGACTCCAGCGGAGAGGTCTGGGTGAAGACGGACTTGTTCGTTATTGTAAAGAACATTCCGTTTGATCCTGGCTGCCTTTAGTACTCGCTCCTTGTCTTTGAAATTCAAGAACTTCATAATCAGTGTCCTCGGACGCGCACTGCGCGGGTCGTTGTTTGATAGAGTGCCGATTCTGTGAGCCCGCTCGATTACCAATGTCTCCCGCGATTCCATTCCCAAAGCTTCTGGTAACCACTTCTCAAGAAAAGTAACCGTGTCCAGGCCCTCTGCTTTCTCCGGTAGCCCCACCAGTCTGACATTGTTGCGTCGGCTTCTGCATTCCAAGTCTTCCACTTTGTCTGACAGCGTTTTAACGGTGCTTTCCAGCGTGCTCACTTTGGATATTAGCCCATTAACATTGTCTTCAGCATCAGAAATACGTTTTTCCGCGTGCGCTAGGCGTCCTGTGCATTCTTGAATCTCCTTTCTCACCTCCGTAATTGTTGTTTGCACACCGTATATTTTGTTATACAGGCCACTTTTCAGAGATATTATGGCTTTCAAAATATCCCGGTTGTTTTCGCCCGGAGTTGCTTCTTCACCATCTCCTTCGACGAGGCCGTCTTCCATGGCCGCCACGATGTCGCTGATTTCTTCCATCTCCGAGTATTCGTCTTCGTTTCGCGATTTTTTTTTGTCTTTTTTGCCACTTTTACGTGACATTTTGATTCCCTGTATTCTTATGTACTTGTTGCTTAACTTTGAATACACTTCTGGTTGGTATTGTAGGATTAATTACATGCTAGCAGCGGAGCCAAAAAGTTGCGACCTTTTAGCACCTCGACATAACCCGGAAGTCCCAGCGAAGTGATTTTGATGTTTTTTTTATTATTATTATTTTACAAGAACAATGTGATGTGAAGATAGCATGCAGATAAGTTGCTTATACTGTTGTTATAGCCTGTAGTGTAAGTAACGTTAGCATGCTGTTTGAGGGAGAAAAGTTCTAACACGATATCACAGGTTTTCGTGAAATAGACATGATTTTTGTACCCAAAATTTGTGACATGCACACGCAAAAGTTCATTAGTTTTTTTGTGTACAGGACACGTAATATTTAGGACTCCACACACACAAAAAAGCACAACAAACGTTTTTGGTCAACAACACGTTAAACAAATAAGTAAATCGAAATGTTAGGTATTGGTTAAGGTTAGGGCAAAAGTAAGAGTCAGGATTTTGTTTAATAGTAATAAAAAGAGTTATATTCAAGAAAGTTAAGTCTGTCGCGTTTACAATTCAAGCTACGCCCACTTCCTGGTTGAAATGCAAGTTGAGTCAACCAATCACGACACTTGCTTTCAACACCTCAAGAAAATCGGGTCCAGGACACGAAAAAACGACCTTTTACGTGTGGATGTCACAAATTTTGGGTACAAAAGTCGGGTCTATTTTACGAAAACTCAGGAGACTGTGCTAAAAAGTTCACAGGCATCGAGGAGTCTGGTCCTTTTGTTGTTATAAGACTAAACTATTATTATATTACATAATTTTTTTTAAACGTAGAGTGCCTTAAAAATAATTATCACAACACTGGTAAGGCTTATTCAGATTTACTCATTCTCTTAATTATCATTACAAAAATGAATATGTTTTTCCTACAATAGCAACAGTGTTTACAAAGGCAAGACCACTATAGCCTGTAAACTCAATAATATCTCTCTGGAAATAAATGTAAAAATATCAAATAATCAATCAAAGTCCAACTTTATCTCATAGTCACAATGCAATTTGAAATCATGATCTCAATATTTACATATTATCAAGGTCACATTACAATTGGTTAATCAGCTTGTATATCTCCTATATGTTTGTTGTTTTAATGTCTATAGTCTACAGTCAACTCCAGTAGCAGCAGCAGCAACAACAACAACAGCAAAGGCAGCATACTCATTCAATGACTTTTTGCTGTATTTTTTTTCTTTAATGTGAAATATTAATGTAACTCTTGTGTTTTTAATTTTGTTTTTGCCATCAAAATAGCCACAAATGCTGACATGGCATTGAATAAAACTATATTGTACTGTATGAAACATGGGCCACGTCGATTTTACTATAACGTTTTCTATAGTTTTAAGAACGGTTGTTCTTAATTATTTTGTAGAACAGAGAAGGAAAAGACATTAGGTTGGGACAACTTTTTAAACGTTTCTAATCCCAGAGTTATTATTAGGTGGACAGAAAATATTTTTTTACTTTTAAACTTAAAATTGTCTTTTCTATTCTGTTTCTTTTTCAAAACTGCATCACAGCATTTGCTGCCGTATCAATACATAATCATCCGTATTGATACGCGAATCAGCAAGGAATGCTTCACTATATTTTGCTGTATTGATATTTTGAACACCGCTATTTAAAGCCTTGTTCAATGTGCCCCTTTTATACTTTGAGCACCTGCCCCTCCTAAGGTCTCTGCACGGCCCTGGTGTAGAGCATACTGTCTACAATGTGCCGTTACTGTTAATCTGCAGAACAGAGGTCCACCCACTCTGACGCCCAGAGGAACAGAAATACAGACAAATCAATCAAACAAAGTAGATAGTGGTACTAGAAAAGGTAAAAGGGCTAAGTAAGGTAAAGTAAGCTGAGATAGAGAACTCTTGAAGCTTAAACCCTTGGGTTGGTAGTTGACATGGTTGATAATTATCTCCACAGAGCAAGACAATGTCTCATTTACTGGCTGATCTGGGAATATCACATACGCAACCAAGGTCGTAAGCACAGATATAAGTGCTTTTGTAGAACTGAGCTGCAGTGTGTTTAGCCTCTAAAGGTTACTCTGTGATGTGAATAAATAGTGTGAGGTTATTTCTACGTATCAGGACAAGAGTAGGAGAATGTTTTCATCGTATGAGCCTGTGTGCAGCATGTTTTGTCATCCCCATGTACGCAATTGCTGACACATATACGCTGCACACATACAGCGCACACTGTGGACATGCTAAAGTGGTACTTCCCTAAGAAGTTGTTTTCTCAACTGCGAGAACAGATGATCCATCAGCACAATTGTGCTGTGAAAGTAGAATAACTCAAAACACTAAGAATATGTAACAATGGTGTTTGGAGTAAGTTTAAATCAAAACCACAATGTTTGTTGGTGTTATGAGAGTCAGAAAGTGTTTAAAAACTAAATGAGGACACACTCATCAAGTTGATGTTCAAATGTAGTGAAAACACTTTTGAGGTTTAGTTGTACGGTAATGGCGGTCTCTTGTCCAAACAAATGTTTAGATTATATGGAAAATATATTCCAATAGAAATCCACCATCAATCTGATGCATTTTTTAAGTTGATACAGAAAATTAATGAAACTGGGACATTCAGAAGCAAGAGTTAATAAACTGCTAATGACAGGACAAACTTGGTAGCTTACATTAGCTACCTAGCTGGAGTAAATATTTTTATAAATCTCCAATGGCAATAATTACAGTACAGTTGAGTCAGTTGGAATAGGTCTCCACTATACTCTCAATATACTTTCAATGAAATTTAGGCACTAGGCTCTGACTGCCTCAATGAAAAACATTTTTTAAAAACCTAACACTGTGTTCTTTGGTTCTGTCATACAGAAAGATTAACTATCATTTTTCTGTATATTGTTCTATTCATTTTCCTTTCTGTCCTGACAAGTTGCCACAGTACTGGATAATGAGACTTCACAGAAAGAACGCTGTACTTGAACCATTTTTACAAATAAGTGTACTTTTTATGTTTTTAATTAATTACCTTTCAACCTCTCTGCCATACATATGGCTGCTTGTGACATTTTGTGGAGGCAGGCTTTAGTCTTGGAGTCGGCACTCCATTTTGTGTCCAGCTCCTCGTGACCTTAGTCCAAAGGGCGTTGCCTCCCAGAGGCTCCAACAAATGAGGGAGAGGACACTCCTCCAGGAGCTCAAGAACATGTGGAGGGGGACACTCCAGCGACACTCTCAGACAGCATGCGAGTGGGGCCATTCTTCCTCTTCCTCAGCTGGCTCAGGAACGCAGGAGACAGGGGCCCGCTCAGGAACGCAGGAGACAGGGGCCCGCTCAGGAACGCAGGAGACAGGGGCCCGCTCAGGAATGCAGGAGACAGGGGCCCGCTCAGGAACGCAGGAGACAGGGGCCCGCTCAGGAACGCAGGAGACAGGGGCCCGCTCAGGAACGCAGGAGACAGGGGCCCGCTCAGGAACGCAGGGGACCGCTCAGGAACGCAGGAGATTAGGGGTGGAGGCAGTCACTCTGCTGCCTCTGCCGTCTCTGGTACGCCGTAGGCGGGGGCCGGCTCTGGCAGCTACAGCCATACCCTCCACCACCTCCTTGCCGGGGACTGGTCTTGTTATCCCTTTGGGGGCCTTTGGGTCCTGGAGGTTGGTGGCTTGAAGGGGTCGTAGAATGGCTGGAGCTGTGGTGGTGGCTGCCCCTACAAACACCCCAAACACCCGCTAGTCACCCCAAAATAAGGGCACCTCTGGGGTGCTCTCCTGCCCTCTCCTAGGGAGGACTGTGAACCCCATGAAATAGGCCCTGATTAATCCACTCCCACTGCTCCGGGAGGCGACGGTGAGAGAATTTCTCCCTGGAGCTGTAGCAATTATCTCTGGGGAAACCTCCCACCGTCAGGCTCAGCTGGCTTTATTTTAAGGCTGGTTATTCTGTCACAAAATCCTTAGTGGTTGAGTGCAGATATGAGCCAGATGTAGAGCTTGTAAGCGTTGTGAGTATTAATTCACCAGGAAAAACAAACACAACAGTGTATGGCGAAAACATACACTGACTAAAATAAATGTGTCCCACTTAGCGACTAACTACACTTACAAAATAACAGACAGAGATACACTTTATAGACACTCACCAAACATAGCAGAAGTGACATGGTTAATTACCAGAAACTAGTGACATTAACCCAGACCAGGGCATGAAATTGGCACCCCGCCCACCCGCCAAATGCGGGTAACTTTTGTGATTGGCGGGTGAAACTGTCAATCTACCTGCCACGTTGGCGGGTAGCCAATAAGACAACACAACATCGAGCAAGCGTTGTGTTGTTGACCAATCACGTAGCCTATTGTTTTTGTTAAGCAAGCCCCGCTATTTTCTTGGACGTTCGAGACAAAATGCTGGCGTGAAGAGGTTGCCGGCTGTAGTCAGGCAACGAAAAGAGGACGGTTCCAGGGGCGGAAATCCCGGAGGGGACACGAAATATGATATGCCCCCCCCCCAATAAATCACTGTCAACAAAACTGTGTAATTTCAATATTAACAATAATACGCAATGAAAGCGCTTTGCTGATTATGGACACTATTGTGCTTTTTTTGTTTCAAAAGATTGCGAACCCTGCCCATGGTCCCACAATGGTTTGATCCACAGGCAATGTTAATGTTGTCTCGTGAACATTAGGGCGCGATTAAGGGGAGTCGCGCTCTTCTCAGTTACATTAAGCCTGGCTGAGAAAAGGAGGGTTTTTTATAAGTCACTACAGTACAAAGTTAAAATGTTTTCGCTTATATTTAACGTTGTAACTTTAAATATATGTAGTACATTGTATAGTGTTAATATTCATCTGGGAACAATGTGGCTGATTTGCTCGGGAAGAGTATGTGAACAAGTTACAAATGAATCTGTGTTAACTCCTGTAAAAAGGTTTATATTATTTTTTCTGTAAATCTATCTAACATATTTTGATTTCTTATGTATTAGTTTAAGACTAACAATGCCCGACCAACAGAGGAGAACCCAGGGAGACTATATACAGACATAACGAGCACAAATACCAACAGGTGTAAACAGTTACACAGGACAGAAAAGAAAATACCATGAAAATACCAAAGGGAAACGGGTAAAAGTGGCCGAGAAACAAAGGCCAGAACATACAATACATACAGCACAGACATAATACGTTACAATTGTAACTCCCCCTACCTGTCCTTCTTATGACTAAATAGGGAACGCCCCCAAATTCAGTAACTATATGCCTACAGATGTTGTAGTTAGGCCCCTCTATGGTCACTATATTAATTAAGTTTATGATAGAAGATTAGAATAATAATCTATACTTTCAAATTATGAAATTACTCAGAATTAACTCTTCACATCCCTTAACTGATAACTTTAGAAAACCCCACCTGAAAAAACCCAAACACTTTGGTAAGAGTACAAGAAAATAAATGATTTAATGAAAATGAATGATCAATTTTAAATGGCTCACTTAGTGAATTTAAACATGTAACTGGTTCACACAATCAAATTCACGGAAAACAAAACACAGTTTAAGCCCCAAAAGGCAATCTCTCAGATACCAGTACTAATAACCCAGGATTTATAACAAATAAAATCAGTAGATAGGATACCAATAAACTCAGTTAAATACCTGTATGAAAAGAATGCCTCACCAATTATACAGCACACCCTCTGGGTGTAAATTGTACCATTTAGTGCACTGAGAAAACTATATGCATTAACTATATGCCATAACGATATTCACTGCAGTGGGCCCACACACACACACCAGTCATTCACGCAAACCCACCCCGTAGCAGGCCTGAAACGTGGCTTGTGATCGTGGTGGCCGGGAAACTGACAAATGGCCCCTTCACTCTCCTGAGCCCAAACCAATACAAAACAAATACCTGCAATTCCGCTGGAAACGACGCAGCTCCTCCTCCTCTCGCTCGTTCGTTGACCGAACGATGCACTCCTCCCACGTCGCCAGAGGAACCCCAAATAACTCGGATATCTGGGGCGCTATCTGGTCCTCATTGATCCCACGTTGACTGTCCACAACCGCGATAACTGTCCACAGTCGGTATTCTCAACGTGAATGCGTTACCGTGCAGAGCCACTGCTATCCACAGTGCACGTTACACTAAACACAGTTGGTATACCAATTACCGACCAATTAACAACTCAGTAAACGGACCGTACAACACTGTCAGCTTAACTCAAAACCAGCACACAAAAGCGATTCACCTCTGTGTTATTCCTTCACCTCAGATCCACTTCAATTCAATCACTCTCCTCCCGCAAGCGCATCCCTCTCATCTCTCCACTTCGCGCTTGTCCAAAAAACCCCTCTCCTCTCCCGAACAACCACTCACGTTACTCCAAACACCTGTGAGGGTGAGACTTAATCCACCTCAACCAATAACATAAAAAAACCCTAACTTGAGGGTTAAAGTCACGTTTTCCACATGTACACAGCAACCAAACTTGTATATCATTCCCGTGCGCTCTTAAAGGAACAAATACACATATACTCAACAACCAAGATGAATGGTTACTTCACATTTTAGCTCTTAATTAAGCCTAAATACAAGTTAATAAATTGAGGTAACTTATTAACAGCATACTTATAACCCACAGGGTTACATGCTCCCCCTTCTAAACATCTCATGACCCCATGAGATTACTTCTCAACACCTTAAGGGTAACTTTAGGCTCAGTAGAAGGGTTAACCTGAGTACAACGTACACATCGTGCCATAGGGTGACACCACAGGGTGTTACAGGGTTTCCGTTCTGAACCTCCCCCACCCTCTACATTAATTACCATCTCTCTATGAATCAGAGTTAAGGGTCGGTTAGTGGGCTGTCCCAGAGAATCATAGCTCAACTTGACTATCGGGAAACTCTCCAGGGCCTTCTTCCATGATCATTGGCTCTGCCATTTCGCCAAAAGGTCTATCCACCTCCCATCCACAGTCAAACGGTTCATCCTCCACTGTAGAGTCATCCCGTGTAACACATTCTGGCCTGGGCTGTCTCTCCACTCTATCCGAGTAGTAATAACCCACATCATCCTCTTCACTGTCAGAGGAGTTTCTCAATTCACACCTTGTCGGCCCTACATTTCTTTCTCCTACTCCTCTTCTCCGTTTTCTCTCCCTAGATCTTGTCCTGGTCTCCGGAGAAGCACCAGCTCTTGTAGGTTCTCCAGCATCTGTTAACCTCACATGATCCCCAACTGGCAAGAGATGGTCTCGGTGTAATGTTCTTACACCTCCCACGCCGGAGTCTGGTTTCAGCCGATACACTGGTAAGTTATCCAGCTTCTCCACCACCAGGTATGGAACAGAATTCCACTTGTCTCCAAGTTTGTTCTTTCCAACCACAGCCAGATTCCTTATCAGCACACGATCTCCCACAGCCAAGCTTTGATGCTTCACTCGCTTGTCGTACAACCTCTTGTTTCTCTGTTGACATTTCTGGGCAGTTTGGGTAGCTAACTGATATGCTCTCTGTAACTCGGTTTTCATCTTTTCCACATACTGTCGATGGCTACCCGCTCCCTTTCCGTCCGGCGAAGTCCCAAAACAAACATCCACTGGCAGTCGAGCCTCTCTTCCGAACAGAAGATAATATGGGGAAAACTCAGTCGTTCGTTCTTAGTACAATTGTAAGCGTGTACCAAGCGATTAATGTGCTGACTCCATCTGTGTTTCTCTGCGGGATTCAGCGTACTCAGCATGGAAAGGAGTGTTCGGTTGAACCGTTCTGGCTGTGGGTCTCCTTGAGGATGATAAGGAGTTGTTCTGGATTTTCGGACTCCCAGCATGCTTAGTAGCTCTTTTATGAGACCACTCCCAAAATCTCGACCCTGATCTGAATGGATGCGAGAGGGTAAGCCATAGTGAACGAAGAATTTGTCACACAGTATCTTGGCCACAGTCAGGGCTTTCTGGTCCTTTGGGGTGAACGCTTGAGCGTAACGGGTGAAATGGTCTGTTACAACGAGCACATTTTCAATCCCTCTTGAGTCAGGTTCAATTGACAGGAAATCTATGCACACTAAATCAAATGGCCCACTGCTGTGTATGTGATTCAGTGGGGCAACTCTCTTGGGTAACGTCTTTCTCATTACACACCGGCCACAATCCTTGACATACTGCTCTATGTATGCAGACATTCTAGGCCAGTAGAACCGATCTTTCACAAGTTCCGTAGTCTTCTCTACTCCCAAGTGACCGGAGTCGTCGTGCAACGATTGTAACACAGTAGCCCAGTACTTCTCGGGTAAGACGAGTTGTGTCTTTTCTCTACCACAGGAACTTTTGGTAACCCTGTTCAGAAGTTGACTCTTGATCTTTAACTTGTCTCCCTGCCGTTGTAACAAAGCAATGGTAGCATCAGAACTCCTAGCTCCAGTTACTGCACCAACCACCTGGTCTTCCTCCTGAGCTTTCCTCAACTCAGTAGTACTCAACTGTTCCATTTGACTACGCCCCAACGCTGTGGGACAAGAGAAAGCGTTGGGAATACCCTCTGGTAACACACCCAACGGATCCACCAGTCTGGATGATGAACCTCCACTTTCAGCAACCACTGCTAACTGACAGATGGCTCTTACTCCCGACCTAGGTAGTTCCTTCCATTCCGAGCAAGCAGTCGACTCACCGGGGTAGCGAGACAATACATCCGCATCGATGTTATGACTTCCGGGTTTGTATTGCAAGCTGAAGTTGTATGTAGCTATGGCAGCTAACCACCGATGACCCATCGCACTCAGCTTGGCACTTGACAACACATAGGTAAGGGGATTGTTGTCAGTCTTCACCACAAACTGTGCTCCATATAGGTAGTCGTGAAACTTATCCACTACCGCCCACTTGAGCGCCAAGAACTCTAGCTGATGTATGGGATAGCGTTGTTCGGAGGCACTCAGTTTCCGGCTTGCATAAGCCACAGGCCTCAACCCTCCTGAATGCTCCTGATTCAAAACGGCCCCCAGTCCACTCAGACTAGGGTCTACATGCAGTACATAAGGCTTGGCAGGATCCGCGAAAGCAAGTACTGGGGCATGGGTGAGACAATCAATGATGTTTTGGAAAGCTGCTGTACAAGTGTCGTCCCAACGCTCTCCGAAGGGGTCCGATATTCTGAAGTATATCTTCCCATCACTTGACTTGCTGTTTTGCCCAGATGTTGGTGGGTAACCTTTAGTGAGCTCTGTTAAAGGCCTTACAATGGCGGAGTAATCCTTTATGAATCTCCGGTAAAATCCACAAAACCCCAAGAACGACCTCAATGTCTTTAGGTCAGTGGGGCTTTTCCAGCGTGTTACGGCTTCAACCTTGGCTGGGTCTGGTGATACTCCAGCAGCGGATACAATGTGACCCACATACCGAACTTGAGGCTGGCAGAACTGGCACTTATCTATTGACACTTTCAGGCCACATTCTCCCAGACGGTCCAGGACTTTTAACAGCCTCTCTTCGTGTTCTTCGAGGGTGCGTCCGAACACAATGATGTCATCCAGGTATACTATCACTTGGAGGAGATGCATGTCGCCAACAGCTTTCTCCATGAGCCGCTGGAAGGTGGCCGGAGCTCCAGTGATCCCCTGAGGCATCCGTTCAAACTGGAAGAATCCCAGGGGACAGATAAACGCTGTCTTTTCTTTATCTTCTTCTGCCATGGCTATCTGGTAGTACCCACTGCGGAGGTCCAGCACGGAAAACCATTTACTACCAACCAGACTGTCTAAGGCATCGTCGATTCTGGGAGTAGTGTACTGATCAGGGATAGTACGAGCATTTAGAGTGCGATAATCGATGCACATTCTGATTGCCCCACTCTTCTTCCGTGCTACCACAATGGGCGATGCGTACGGGCTCCTTGACTCTGTAATTATTCCAGCGGCTAACAGTTCTTTGATGTGCCGTCGTACATCCTCGATGTCTGCAGGAGCGATGCGTCTGGAGCGTTCTCGGAACGTTTTGGGTCTTTCAGTCTGATGGGATGCTCCACTCCACGAGCTAATCCAACATCCCATTCTTCAACAGAAAACACATCACCTCTGGTGGCCAACTTTTGCCGCAGTCTCCGTTCCCAGGCCTCAGGAATGGACGACTCACCAAACTTAAACAAACTGGGGTCTATTGTTTGAGAGCTCGGTTCTTCAGACCTGGCAGTGAGTGTGTCAGTTGGATATACATTTGCAACTACTGTTCCCGCTGGAATGGAGATATTTCGTGATGTTTCATTATGGATCATCACCTGGATGCGTTGTCCTTCTACGGCGGATGATGTGAATGCCTCAGGAGTGTCTACCACAAAGATATCCTTTTTTAAAGGCTTATCACTCTTCACTTTACAGACAGCACACACTTCGCCCCTCGGGGGAACTACACAATCGCCAGGTCCTATCCATCGAACTTCTCCTTCAGGTGAATCAGGAAAAGGGTAAATTTTTTCCTGCTGTGACAGAGGGGTTACTGGCTGTCGGGTCTGGATTCTCAACGCACATGCAACACTGGATCCTTCCGTATCCTGGCTAAGAGCAGCAAGGCGTGTGAAGAAGCTTGCGTTGGTACCAATAATAACTGGTAGCTGGGAAGGACCTTGAGGCTC